>CM077442.1:24739968-25074968 GCA_039654765.1 Mylopharyngodon piceus
ATTCTGCTACTATATTACAACATTTCCCTAAAAACGTACTAAAATGTCAAAAATGCAAAACCCATTTATTTCTGCATTAGAGGCCTCCTACAACAAATGTAAAAGGTGAATTTCTCTTTTTTTTTCTTTTTTCTTTTTTTTTCTTTCTTTTTTTTTTTTTTTTTACAGTTTTTGTTTCTATATTTGGGTCTTTGAGGGTTAAAAACTCCTGACACAGAAAGACACAGACTTCCCATACACAAGCAAACAAACGTCTTCCTGAAGACAAAGAAGCTGGTGGCGCATATTTCTGGCATCTATTTCTGGTCTCTGTGATGATTGACATCTCCCACGTGTTTCAGACACAGGCTCACGCAGGTGTGTTCCCATAGCGCAGGGGCAGACTGAGGCAAAAAAAGTGGCCCTGGACTTTCTGACATAAAGCATCCCATCACACCCGGTCCGCAACACACCTCACCATAAAACCCAGCAGCTCATTATGCACAGAAAATTTTTTTACACCACTTACTAACATAAAAATATAAATGCTATTTATACAGAAATATAAATGCTATTTTTTTTTTTTCATTATTGAAATGCATATCATTAACATTAATGAATGACTGGCATACTTCTTTTATGTTATAATTTAATTTTATGTTATAAATAATTTTGAAAAAAAATTCAAGTCTCTTTTCCATACAGGGATGTTTAATATCACTAAAGTTTAATACCTACCATTAAATCAGTCCATATATAACAATGCTCTGTATGGTCTATAAGACTTAAAATGTAGTGCAGAATGTGGACTGTGTTATGGTGCCTTTCTAGTGGTTATAGTATTTGTCCTTTTAGGAGATTGACAACTGTCATTTTATGGAATAGAGGTCCAATTGTGGAAAAGAGTGTAACAATTCTTGTTTATGAAAAATACAGCATATTAGAATGATTTCCGAAGGATCACCTGACTGAGGACTGGAGTAATGATGCTGAAAATTCAGCTTTGATCACAGGAATAAATTACATTTTACAATAAAATCACATAGAAATCAGTTATTTGAAATTGTATTAATATTTTATAATATTTGTTTTTTTACTGTATTTTTTTTTCCCACAATTTTTATTATACAGACAAAATAAAAACAAAAACAAACAATCATTAAAGAGAAAACATTGTCTGCACTTTTTTCCTTTTTACACATTCCAGTAGCCACCCCCACCCCCAAAACCCCCCAGGAGGATTAGAAAATATCAGCAGTCTTTGTAAACAATTACACTAATAAGATGCATATAATAATAAAAGAGAGAGAGAGAAAAAAGAAAAGGAAAAACAAGTATAGTCAATTATACAAAAAGTATATGTAGATGATAAAGTGTTAATTGGAAATAGTATAAAGAAGAATACACACATATACATACAGAGATGCATCCAAAACATATGCACACATATACCGGTTCAAAAATCCATGTTTGCACAGCCATGATTTATATAATTAGTCAGAATCTAGTGAGGACACAGAGTCATAAAGATTTAGAATAGGGTTCCAAGTTTTATAAAATTTATCAATTGAGCCCCGAGTAGCATATTTCAATTTTTCAAGTGAAAGGAATGACATCAGATCCTTTAACCAAGAGGTAGTTGGGGGTGGGGTTGGACATTTCCAATGCAACAAGATGCACCTTCTAGCTATAAGAGAAGCAAAGGCAATAACCTCAGCTTTCTGCCTTGTGACAGATGACGAGCGAGACACGCCGAAGATGGCAACTATAGGACATGGGGATAGAGAAACATGCAGAGCCCTAGACATGAAGTCAAAAAAAGAAGCCCAATAAGAGGCCAGTTTTGGGCAGCTAAAGAATGTATGAGTGTGATAAGCGGGAGAGAAGGAGCATCTGGTACAGGAGTCCTCTGTTTGTGGGAACAATTTATGAAGTCTGGCTTTGGTCAAATGAATTCGATGCAGGACTTTTAGCCGAGCACATACAGAGGTAGAATTAACTCTAGCAAGGGCCTCAGACCATAGCTCTTCCGATAACTTAATTTGCAACTCGTTCTCCCAAGTTGTCTTCAAGCAATTGAGAGAAGATGTACTAGATGAAAGTAACATGGCGTGGATAGAGGATATACGACTACCACCTGTAGAAGCTGACAATAAGTTCTCAAGCAGAGATTTTTCTGTTAATAGAGGGAAACTTGGGAAGTTAGTTTTGGCAAAATTATGGAGTTGAAAATACCTGAATAAACCTGTAGAGTGTAAGTTAAATTTGGAAATAAGACTGGTAAATGTAGCAAAAGAATTATTTAAGAATTAATTAATAAAAAGATCTGAAAAACAAACAAATTATCTCGCCATCTTTTAAAAGTGTGATCAATACCTGGTGGCAAAAACAAGTGATTATCGCAAATAGGACTTGAGACGGATAGTGACTCCAACCGAAAATGTTGTCGAAATTGTTTCCAAATTTTTAATGTCGATAACACAATGGGATTTTTAGTATAACTAGAGGAACGCAGAGACAAAGGAGCAAAGACTAGTGCAGGGAGGGAAGAAGAAAGGCAAGAAGTAGCTTCTAGAGTACACCAGTTGACCTCTGGCGCATTACACCATAAGAAAATTTTAGAAATATTAGTGGACCAATAAAAAAAAAGAAAATTTGGCAGAGCTAGACTTCCGTCACATTTGTTTTGTTGAAGGATAGTTCTATTAACCTTAGGAATCTTACCTGCCCAAATGAATGAAGAGATAATTTTATCTAAACATTTAAAAAAAGATTTAGGTAGAAAAAGAGGGAGAGACTGAAAGAGAAATAAAAGTCGTGGCAAAACATTCATTTTAATGGTCTCCACTCTCCCTACAAAGGAAAGGGGCAACCTGTCCCATCGTTTTAAATCAAGCTTAATTTGATCAACCAAATTTGTGAAGTTATTCTTAAAGAGAGAACTGAAAGAGTGTGAGATGTTTACACCTAAGTATCGAAACCCTGCAGGAGAAAAATTAAAGGGTAGGGCGCTTTTAGAAATTTTCTTAGCCATATCATTTATGGGGAAACATTCACTTTTTGTAAAGTTTAATTTGTAACCTGAGAAAGTCAAGCAAGTGCATAATCTCATTGGCACAGCCAACTGGGTCCTGAACATACAACAACAAGTCATCAGCATATAAAGAAACCCGATGTTCTGTGCCACCCCTGTGGATCCCACATATAGACGGAGATGTTTTTAAGGCGATAGAAAGTGGCTCGATGGCCAGAGCAAAGAGCAGAGGAGACAGAGGACAACCCTGCCATCTCCCATGGGAGAGGGGAAAGAATGATGAACTATCAGCATTAGTTTTAACACTTGCAGAGGGAGCAGAGTATAAGAGGCGAATCCATGAAATAATATTTTGCCCAAAGCCAAATTTTTTTAATGCAGTGAATAAGTAATTCCACTCAACACGATCAAATGCTTTTTCAGCATCAAGGGAAATGATCATTTCAGACTTTGTAGAAAGAGATGGACTAAAAAGTATGTTTAGCAAATGCCAGATATTAGATGACATCTGACGTCCCCTAATAAACCCAGTCTGATCCTCAGATATAATATCAGGAAGACACGCATCTATGCGCTTTGCCAGCACCTTTGCTAGAATTTTTATGTCAGCATTCAATAAACTGATAGGTCTATAGCTACTGCATAAAGTTGGGTCTTTATTTTTTTTTTAATAGAAGGGAGACAGATGCTTGATTTAATGATGCTGGGAGAAAACCGTGCTCAAATGACTCTTTGTACATATCAAACAATAGGGGAAGCCATCAGGCCCTGGAGCCTTGTTACACTGCATGAGACTAATGCAAGTGGTGATTTTATCTAACCTGAGAGGTTCATCTAATGTCTCCTGTGTTAATGTATTAATAGTAGGTATATTTAAATTATGTAGGAAAGACACCAATTAAGGAAGCATCAGAAGAAGGTTGAGAAGTATAAAGACTGGAATAAAAGGAGGAAAAGTTATTTTTTTGAGGGTCAGTAACAAGCTTATTAGAATGGTTATCATAAATCTGTGTAATAAAACAGGATGCGGACTGGTGTTTAAGCTGAGAGGCAAGAAGACGGCCTGCTCTGTCCCCATGTTCATAATAGGTGGCTTTAGTTCTTTTAAGTAAATATTCTGCTTTATTTGTTGAAAGCAAATCAAATTCAGTTTGCAACTTCAAACGTTTCAACTTAAGATCGGGTTTGGGATCGCTGGAATACTGGCTATCCACCTCTAAAATTGAACGGATAAGCTCTTGTTGACGAGATTTCCTAATCTTAGTTAAGTGAGCACTAAAAGAAATTATTCTGCCACGAATAAACGCTTTAAATGTCTCCCATAAAAGAGAAGCGGAGACTGATTCTGATTTGTTAGTCTCAATGAAAAAGTCAATATTTTTGGATAAAAATTTCACAGAAATCAGTTCTGGCAAGAAGTCCTACATCAAATTTCCACTGAGGTCGGCTCTTAAAAGCAGGCAAGGAGGAAATATCTAACATATGCAGGGCATGATCGGAAATAACAATGGCTGAGTAATCTGAAGAAATAACTGAAGAAAGTAGGGCTTTGTCAAGGAAGAAGTAATCGATCCGTGAGTAAACATGGTGCACACTAGAGAAAAACGAAAATACTTTATCAGAAGGATGGAAAAAGCGCCAGGGGTCTACACAGCCTATTTGGTTTGTCAGTGAAATTAGAGACCTGGACATAGTGGAAGATGATGATGATGATTTAGTCACAGATTTATCAAGATTAATATCGATAACACAGTTGAGGTCCCCTCCAAAAATAAGGTGATGGGTATCAAGATTTGGGATTTTTGAGAAAAGCATGGACATAAAAGTAGGGTTGTCCCAATTTGGGGAAGCGCTGTGATCGGATAAACAGTTTTCCATATCAGTGATGGTAGTCGCTTGAGTCGCCAAGGTAGACCCAATAGAGGCAATGGACGAGTGAATGGACTCCAACGACAAATTCAGCAGCGCGGTGAGTTCGCCAGTCATGTTTCTCCTAAGTTTGTCAAGTTCGCTCACCAGTGTGTCAGTTGTTAGCGGGTTTGAAGCGTCGTCCGACATCTTGCCGCTTTCTTGCCCAGGATGAGGCGCTTTGCTTTGAGGGTTGTTTTTACCACCAGCTCGTGTACCTTTACTCATTAGGAACAGGTAACAGAGTCCAAAAGTAGCGCGAAGAAAACGAACCAGCCCCCAATATAATGTTATGAAAAATAATTATGAATTTTATGTCGGAGCACTGACACCACGCGTCACTCCACTACATGGCAAAACCGGAAGTCCTTTATATTTGTACTAGAACCATTGAAATTTTGATCGCCAGGGTGTAAAATAATGCATTTGAACTAATTAGCAAATTATATTTTTATTTTGGACACTTTCCTAACACGGGACATAGGCTACTTTAATATGAAAGTTGCTGGTTTCACCATGTTTTAGTGCTAAATTTGAGAATGATATTTTGAGTTTTATGAATAATTTTCAAATGATTGTGAACTTACTGAAGAAAGCCTGACAACAGATAGGCTATACAAACATTCACTCTTATCTGATATGCTGAAAACTGCTACACTAATGTTTCGTTGTGCATTGTGTGATGAATAATGTAAATGGCATTAAAATATGAAAAATTTAAAAAGGTCAGAAGTAGTTTGCATCCCTGGAAATGAATGTCCGTCGTTTAACAGTTTTTTATCATAAACAGTCGGCAAATATTGCTGTATATTATTGTCTCGTCATATTCAGCTGCTTATCTTACCTCGGCTCACATTCTTCAAGCATTAAAAAGTGCCACGCTGCTCGGTTTCTGTGGACAGTAAACCCCGCCTCCTTCGATTTGATTGGATATCTCAAACATTTTGACATTGATGAGCGCTTTTAGACAGACTGAGCACGCTAAACAGATTAGAGTTTTTGCCTCAAGTGGGCCGCATGAGCAATTCGTCTGGGCTGATGGAAGGATATAAACTATGTAAATTTACTATAATCTTCATATATATTTAACGGCAACGGGCCGGCCCACATTGCCCAGCGGCCCACGGGCAAAACTCCCGGTACTCCAGATGGCCATAGCGTCACAGTGTCATGACGCAGTGTGGAGTTTCACTCAACAGGGAAGCCAATTATCTAATATAAGAAACAACATGTTGTCTTTATAATATCAAGCTTATTTTTTCTGATAGTAAATAAGACTTAGTAAGTGTGAAGAGGCAATCTGCAGTTTGTAAGGCAATTTTTCATGCTCAGCATTTTTAAGTAAACAGCCTGCATTATGAGAAAGGCTTTAAGCTTCAAATTCATACATCAGAACATCCCTACTAAATTCCTTAGCCTCTGAAGTTTATTTCAGCAGACATTGTTACAGAAAAAGAGTTGATTGTGGTCTCTCTGGCATACCTTTTCAGAGCACACAGTCATTCTTCATGGCCAGATTGCCTCCATCTATCCCAACTAATTCTGCTCTAGCTGACAGCTAGCATTAGCATTCTACCCTAGTTACCACAGCATGTAGCCATGCTTCAATCACAAAGCTGTCTGACAGCTCTAATAATGGATACAATGGTTGATTTTCCCCCTTTAAATAGCTGACGAATAAGCATGTTAACCTATGGCCATATCAGGACCCTAAAAAGGAACATCGCAGGTGAATTATAAGGCTGAAGACAAAAAGCAAGAGAGAGAGATAAATAGTGGTGAATATTACAGTAGATGGATGTTAGAGGAACACATGCCAAATAAATTAGCACACTGACAACCGATTATCAAATATCTATCTGCTGTTTACTGTAATATTTTGTTTACTACATGGTTTGACAGCATGATTTGTGTTCCCTACAGTTCACAATTTTATTGCCATATATAGAATATAAAATATGTTCAGAAAGCACACTAACTTCAGCAATATATATGTTACATGCTCATTTTTAGTCTGGATGATGGATGTTATTTATTCATCTGCAATATGTCTTTCCTATGTATGTAAGAACGACATGAAACAGCTCTATATTCAAGTTCAAGCTTTACAAAGCACGCAAATCTGCTATTTTAAAATGTTTATCAGAAATGTATACTACAGTCCAAAAGTTAATTAATATTTTTATTCAAGAACACATTAAATTGATTAAAAATGGACTGTAAAAACATGTAAAATGTTACAAAATTTTTCCATTGCAAATAAATGCTGTTCTTCTGAACTTTTTATTCAAAGAATCCTGAAAAAATGTATCACAGTTTACACAAAAATATTAAGCAGCACAATTGTTTTAGACACTGATAACAGGAAATGTTAAATTATATTGAAAATATATTAAATAGAAAAGTTATTTTAAGTTAATTTTAAATAATTCATAAAAAAAAATGTATGATTTTATTTAAATCGTAATAATATTTCACAATATATGTTTTACTGTATTTTTGATTGAAAATGCAGCCTTGGTGAGCACAAGAGATTTCTTTAAAAAAACGTTAAAAAATGAAGAGTAGTGTACACAAAAAGATGTTTAAAATACAAGCCAATGCTCCAGACAATGTTCTTTCACAAACGTCTCATTCCTCTCTCATCTAACATAATAGCTCATCTTCAGCAACGCCAAACTTTGTATCACAACAAACCTATTCTCAAAAATAGGCCTACTGTATATAGCAACAAGACTGCAATACTTGAGAACAATAGTATACAAATCCACCTCAACTCTAATAGAAAACAAGCACAGACTAAATGAACAATCATTGAATCACATATTTAAAAATAAATACAGACATTAAAAAACAAATAAATAAACATAACATACATAACTCAAACAAAAAACAGGCAGAAGTCAAACGTTAAGCTAATAATGATCTGAATTATAGAATTAAACATAAAGGGTCATTACAAGTCCATCAAATTGCTCTGCATATCTAGATGGGAATAATTTCAGTCATAACAAAGTGAGTCGTAATGTAATAATTCACTGTGTAATTATTTTGGGCCAGTGAACAGAGCAGAAGAGATGCTCTCATTTAGCTGGGGTCCAGTGAGACTGCAATCAGTACAACATTACACAAATATAAACACATTATCTCTCATTACAGACCTCAGACATTCTGACTTCATCACAAACACACAAACACACACACACACACACACACACACACACACAGGATTCAGTGCAGCTTGTTGCCATGGAGTCATCAGGGACGGAGACCGAATGGTGGAGAGAGTGCACAGACTGTAACAGACATAACAGGTGTGTTGTTTGTTTGTGTTGCACTGCTGTATGTATTCTGTTATATCTGCTTGCATTATGCTCATGTGCTGTTGTCCTCGTTTCTCCTGAGCGGCAACACATGGTTCATGCTCTGTGAGTTTATCTGAGGAGACGGGGTTAATGTTGTCTCTGAGCCCGGGGGGCCACAGACTGACTTCTGTACACGTACAGACCCACTCGATCGACGAGAGTCTTGATGACAAGTGTCCTTCTGGTCAAGGGCACTAATCAGGTCACTGTGATCAAAACACTCCGGACAGGACCACCATATCGGAAGATCGCAAACAGAGAGTGGATGTCTGCCTAGTGTTTGTCCAAGCCTCAAAACTACATCTGACATTAAGGCTCATCGAAAGATCCCCGGTGCCCCAGAGACACAACATCCAAATGATAACAAATGACAGCTCATGATGTAGTCATAAAACAAAAATAACATTATTTGATTTTAATATAATAAAAACAACATTTAAAACTAGTTTGAATCTTTAGTCTTGAGTTTTGACTTTTTAATATTAAAGTAAAAATGCTAATTTTCTAGTAGTTATAAATCATTATAATCTCATTTATAACATCTTTCAGCACTGCATTGAGGAATGAGGGGACTGAGATGGTCATAATATGAGTACATTTTTATTTTAGACCTCAGGAAAGGCTCCTACACTTTCCCTAGAGCACTCATAGAGCAAACCAGCTACAATGTGTCCAACTACACAGGCTAATCTATTAATTACTGGCCCGTTAGGACTCACATGATGGGGCTGATTAAAAAGAGCTGCTGGTTTGTCTTTTCAGCTCACAGACAGACTAAGCCAGCCTATGGGACCATGAATCTGATCAGAGTACTGACCTGGTTCATATTTAAACAGATATTTTCTGTAAAAATAATGATCGTTTCCACCTGGCCCACACCCAAGTACAACTAACCCCTGCCCGAAATTTGTCCAAATATTTTCCTATATAGTATGCAAAAATTAATACATCAAATTGGTTGTATGCATGAATACCCTGTATTCATGACAAAACTACATTACCATTTAAAAGTCAGGGTTCAGTAAGATTTTTATTTTAAAGATTTTTTTTTTTTCAGCAAGGGCACAATAAATGGATCAAAACAGACAGTATATTTTATTATTTTACAAAAGATTTCTATTTCAAATAAATGCTGTTCTTTTTAACTTTTTATTCAAAGAATTCTGAAAAAAAAAACAGTATATATATATATATATATATAAACAGTATATAAAACAGAATACAGTATCCACAAAAGTATTACAAGCACAACTGTTTTCTACATTTATAATAATAATAAGACATGGTTCTTGTGCACAAATTCAGCATGATTTCTGAAGGATCATGTGACAGTGAGTACTGGTGTAATGGCTGCTGAAAATCAATCACCTAAATTACATTTTAAAATATATTAAAATAGAAAAAAATTCAAATTGTAATTATATTTCATAATATTACTGTATTTTTGATCAAATAAATGCAGCCTTGGTGAGCATAAGAGATTATTTCAAAAACATGTTGGGACTACTATTTTGAAACAGGAAGCCTGACTGTTGAACTGTTGTGATCTGAGGAAGGCCCTGTCCCAAATGGCACCCCAAACACTTGTGGTCTTCCTATACGAGCACTTTTGTCTCTTTCAGCTCCACTGTGGCAGGCAAATGTACACAAAGCTGTCTATTTTGCTATCTGCTCCTGTGCACCCGCCAACTGACATGACTGTTCGCTGAAGGGTCACGCAGCTGCAACACAAAATGAAAAAGTACACTGTTGCTAAGTGGGGTTTCAAGGGGTGAGGGGGGGTACATACATTCTTAGGGAGGGAAAGACAAGGAATGCTTACCATCTCACTGCATTTCCATGCACACCAACAACTCCGGCTGAGAACACTGCTCACACACACACTCATACCATTAGACCTAAACGTGATGTTCGGAAGCCTAGTTGGTTGAAGGACTATGTTACTTAATTCTGATATTCTGTTTTGTTCTTAAAAAGGGAGAAAATGTTGTGGTCATTGGTAGAATTGTGTTGGGACTACTATCTTGAAACAGGAAGTGTTGAACTATTGAAATGTTGTGTTCTGATCTAAAGTGTGTGAGAACAGAAGTGAAATGAGTAAACAAGATGGATGAAGTTCACTACTCCTGTCTCGTGTGCTTCATTGTTTTATAACTCCTGACAGATACCACAGGTACTAAAAAAAAATGGTATCAGCCTTTCTGCAGTACTGGTAGTAGCCTACTGGGTATTCGGTACCCGCTGATAGACACTGCTTTCAAAAACACTCTTGTTCATGTTTATTTAAGCACTCTCTGAGCGACAAAAGTTTCTGTTTACAGCGCATTTTTAGAATCATTGAGCATTGTAGCCAATCATAATCATATCTGGTGTCCATGTGAATGCAATGGCGTATCAGAGATGCTAGTTAGTAACAGTGTTGGGTAAGTTACTTCAAAAAAGTAATTAATTACTAATTACTAATTACATCATCAATGTATTTAAAATACTTTTCTAATTACTCTGTCTGAAAAGTAATTTAATTACTCAATAAGTAATTCAACTCATTACTAAATACTTCTTAAAATCCCTATAAACATAATAATTTGATTATCATTTAATACAGACAGCCAATAATAGACAGAAGCATGTTTTAAAGCAGTGGTCTCAAACATTTATGGCCCCCCTCCCCCTCCACCTGGCCCCCAACTGATCTCAAAAATAAAAACATAATCCGGCCTGCTAAATTATTATTATTATTATTATTATTATTATTCTCTAGTTGTCTCATACCATATTCCATATGTAAAGGGGCCGTTCACATATCACGTCACATAAGTGGCTGCGCCGCTTTCTCCTCCTTTCCAAAGCGCTTTCACTCCCGTGGCGTCTGTCGTTGCTATGCAACCATGAACTGCGCTCTCCACGATGACAAGGAAGTTTCAGCAAAAGAAAAATTGATTTCTAGTCCTTGCATTAGCTCTACTACTAGATATATTTATGGAGATGAGAAATAAAAACCCGCCCTGTACAGCTATGATCAGCTGTTTGGCTGAGCTTTCGACGTTGTTAAGGAAAGGCCGAAGCTCATCGGTTGGTCCTTGTCACATGACCTGCGGTGCGCTTGCGGCATTCTGAAAAGTTGAGATGTTTTCATCTCGCTGCGGCATGAGCGGCATGCGCGTCGCGACCGCGTCGCTCGCTTCTGTTATGAGCGCGCTTGCGTAAATTACAGTAAAAGCACTCGCGCAAGTCACGAGCGTCGATTTAAACCACCAAAACGCGTCCGATGCTACCAATAAACGTTACTGATGCTCAAACAGCATCTTAGACAAATGTGGCTCAGCTGTGTAAGCAGAAGCGTTGCCAGGTGTCTGGCAAGAAATAGAATAGTGTACAAATGTATTCAGGGATTGCATTTGTTCAGTACAGTGTTGTTCAATGCAAGAATTTGATGTTATTTAAGCTAAAATAAAGTAAGGGAAAATATTTGCACTAACTGTTAAAAACTAATACTGTATGTAACAATGATAGAGACACTGCTGTTTACATTTTTTGTTAAGTATGGCAAAAATATTTTAGTAATGAAATTTGAAGTAAATGAGAAATAATGCAAAGGAAAGTAAATTTTCAGAAATTTTACACTTTCTTGTGCTTGAATGTTAAAATGGCCCTCCTATGAGGTGTCAATCACAGCAACGGCCCCCAGCCAATTTGAGTTTGAGACCCCTGTTTTAAAGGCTGCTGTCACTAAGACCTAATGGACGGAGACAATATGCTGTTACACATGCTGTTCACATTCACATAACCAACGCGAATATACGCCAAGACGGGCATTTTGACATAACTGTGTGTATTTGAACGTTTATGTGTAATAAACTGCGAAAATTTGACACTCGTGAGATGCGGCTATGTGTGTGCACTTTGGTCGAGAGCGCACTGACTGAAGACCGTCTCTCAGAGAGCGCGCGCAGTTTTTTTTCCCTAGGACATAGCTTACATTTTACCATAATGTTCTTGCCTACCTGTGTCAAAAAAGTGAAGTAATTGGAATATTTCCATTCTACAAAACAGCCACTCGCAACTTCAGACAGCGACTACACAGCCAACTGGTGCGCTCAACTGCACTACAGCTAACGATTTTAAAGAGGCAGCATTCACTTTTACCTTTAGACGACAAATTTGAGATTTTAAATTCAATATTGATTTAAACAGAACTGTTGAACTAATTTACAGTATGTAACGCAACATTATAAATAACTGTAATTAAATTACCTAAAAATGAACAGTAATCCCTTACTTCACTTTTCCAGTGGATAAGTAATTTAATTACAGTAACGCGTTACTTAGTAATGCGTTACACCCACAAGGTTTTTTTTTTTCAACGCGAGCCACACGCTTGTGAATCCTTTCATTATAGGAAACAAAATGTAAACATGATGTAAATAAGAGATTCATTGTACAATTAAGACTTTTTTATTATAACATGAGTTTTCGCAAGAGTGCAGAATTCAGCGAGCTTGTGCTTTAGAGATTGACAGCTCAAGTGATTATAAAGGGAGGCCTCTTCTCTTGCTTTCTGTTTATTACCCATTCACAATCTGATTACAAATTTAGTTTTTCATGCTGCTAAGTACACTGCAAAGTTTCTGGAGCGATTGCATCGGAAATTGTGATGATTGACAGTGATAACCAATGGATGAGACAAAATGGTACATAATTCAACAGTTTTTGCTCTGGTACTGAAATTGATACAGAGAACCACAAAATTTTGCTGGCATTGGTACCGACTACTGAAATTTTAATACCGTGAAAGCCCTAAGCCCAAGTACGCTGTAGGAACCATTGATACTACTTTAGTTAACTGTGATTTTGGGAAACAGACCCTCGACCAAACAGAACAAAACAACAGAACAGAACAAAACCGAACAACAAACAGAGCTGAGAAGAATGAGTCTGTAAGCAGGCGATTCCACCTGAATAGTTCTCCAGAGAGAGTTTGTTTGGTGATTTTGTGGAAAAGGTCACAATGAGCCTGGTATTGAAATGCATTGGTTTTTATTTCACAGTCTATTGCCTCCCACTTCCATTACTACTAACTCATGCAGTCTCTCCATCTCATTTAAAGCACAGCAGAACTGACAGGATGCTCCAAATGACTTGTGCTCCGCTCCCGAGCAGACGCACAGAACGCTCACAGCTCCAAACAAAACACAGATAACAAATGAAGCCGTGGAGATAGAGCTATCAATGAACACAATCAAAAAGATAATAAACACTGCAAATGCAATTGTGCCACAGATGGGGGAAATATGTATTACTGTGAATAATGAGTGGTGAATAGATTTCTCCAGTCTCTCTTTAATGTTTCGACTGTGCTCATGGCCAACGGGCAAACAACGCAATCACATTTCATCAAAACAAGCTCAAAGAAAAGCACGTTTTTCATGGCTTTTAAAGACACAACATGCTCGATGAATGTTGTTGGTGTGGCTGATTAATACACAGAATTGCCTTCATTACATTCATGTGCATATGATGTAGTAAACAGCAGCTGATGCAGCATCACCTCTAGTGTTGTATTATGACATATTCCTAACTGTGTTTTCTTTCTCACTTCACCTTATCCAGAATAGCCTCTGGCTTCTCATTTTAGCTCTGGCAACTGCTACACATTTAATGGGTTTTTGAACTGTCAAGACCTCAGGGTCAACACTCAACAGAATGAGCAAGATATCTGAATGGAGCTTGTTCACTCTCTCACACACACTTCATCTGTGCTGCAGTCTTACATTTAACTCTCTCTCTCTCTCTCTCTCTCTCTCTCTCTCTCTCTCTCTCTCTCTCTCTCTCTCTCTCTCTCTCTCTCTCTCTCTCTCTCTCTCTCTCTCTGTCTGTGTGTGTGTGTGTGTGCATGTGTGTGTGTAACGAGGCAGATGTTCTCAGTTGTCAGCTCAGATCCAGAGGGAAATCAAATGAACTACACACTATAAAATTAAAGCACTGTCAGAGCAACATGTTCTCATTAACTGTGATTTTTCTTCACCAGTACCTGTTCTGCTTAAACATACAGTTACAGTACGTCTCCAGTTAGGCCTGTCATGATTATTGATTAATTATCTGATTGTGGTTATTCGAGTGCAATTATTTGAGATAACCGCAATAATTGGGAAATTTAAATTTCAATCACATTTTGCCAAAGAATATAAAAAAAACACCTCACAAAATTCATGATCGTGACAGGCCTATCTCCATTCTGCAATAAAACATTTACACTCACCTATACCCATAGGCTCATATATAAAAACATATATTTATACCATTTTGTGTAGTTTCATACTGTTTTTGAATTTGTCTAATATTTGATGAAGTTTGCATCATTGATCATTATTTTCCTGTTTATCACTATGAAGCTGCTTTTAAACAATCTGTATTGTATATACCACTATAAATAAAGATCACTTGACTTGACATTTACATGTTCAGTGTTTTCCTCATTCTGTTTATTCTGTGTAATTGGATGACCTTTTGAGTTACTGTATTGACTACATTTGACTCTTACTCATCCTGCAACAGATCAGTGCTATCTCTCATTAATCTATCATTTTGATTGATCATTTCAATGTTCTACTGTTAAAAATGCTAAAAAGCTCAGAATCAACTTCTGCTCCTGTCAGAGATACTGGTAAAAAAAAAAAAAAAAAGTTTCATATGAGATCTGATGAAGACTGCCCACTGATAATGCATATTAAAGCAAACAAACTTTATCTGAAATCTCAGGACAAGATTTTGAACTAAGATTTGATTCATTTCATTGTGCTTGTGATAACTGAGAATCTTTTTGGAATATGCAGAAAAGAAGAGAGAAAAATGTAAAATTACCTAGGCACACATAAAACTGCATATAAAACTCAAAAATTTATCAATAAGTATTTTCTGTACAAACTCCCCAAACTGCTTGTGTGAAACTCTGGCATTTAGTTGGGGATTTGAAATATAAAAGAATGTAATAAAACACATTGTTCTCATGTATCTGTCTCGAAAAATTCCCCTTGCCTTTTTTTAATTTGACATCTGCGAGTAGGAGAGACATTGGAAGGGTTGGAACACATTTAAGTTTCAACATCTGTAACTCTGTGTTCATTTTTCATAAATATTCACTTTTATCTGCTTCAAATGTACATAGTTTAGAAATTTAAACTCTATAAATTAATGTCAAGGACAAACAACGCTACTGTATCTTACTACTAGGTTGAGTTAAAACAGCAAAACATGGATATCATTTTTGTACATTTCCTTATTGTGACAATCTAAATTAATAATTGTTCAAAATAAGTGTTATGCCAATCTCTCTTATTTTAAATATTTAATAAAAAAAAAAAGGGAAACACATAGGAAACATGTTAGTCACTCTCACAATTCACAAAGTTTGTTATAAGCCTCACCATCTGCTCAGAGATATTTCCAAATCTTTTTTTAATACAGTCTCCCATTAGCATTTCATGTACAACTTCGACTGTAACCTCAGGAGAATAGTGGTCATGTATGATGGTGAATTCACCCTCATTTCTAATTGATCATTAAAGTGATGGTGTTACAACTCACTCCATGTTACAACACTCCCAGCTCTCACACATAGCAGAAATTGGAGAGCTAATCATTGGAGAGATAAAGATGTAAAGCATGTTTTTTAGCTGCAGAAAATATGAAACAGAATGAGACAAACAACAGAAAGATAGAGAGAGAAAGATCTCCTATGTGATTTCCTATTATGATCCAATGTTTGAAAATACTTAAGCCTCAAAGAAACTTGATCAAATCTTAAACAGAACAAATCTAAACACTGAACAATTAAACATTAGAAATGAGAAATTCTCTTACATAATGAAGCGATCATCGCAATACAGAAAATAAAAAGGGGTCATTATGAAATCATGGTTAAATAGAGTGGTAACACTTTACAATAAGGTTCATTTATTAACATTAGCTAATGTATTAACTAACATGAACTAACCATGAGCAGTAGATTTGTTAATGTATTTGTTAATAAAAATACAGCAGTTCATTGTTTGTTCATGTTAGTTCACAGTGCATTAACTAATGTTAACAACTCTTGATTTTAATAATTTATTAGTAGATGTTGAAATTAACATTATCAAAGATTAATAAATGCTGTAGAAGTGCAGTTCATTGTTAGTTCATGTTAACTAATGAACCTTATTGTAAAGAGTTACCAAAAGAGCATTGATAGTTATAATATCTTGGCTCTTGAATTGCTCTGGTTAACAACACACAGTTCGGTCTTTCTAACATCATTCTCCAGTAAACTAGTCTTCCAGATCTCCCGTTTTTGCCCACCTCCACCTCAGTGGAGCCACCAGAGAGGTGGAGGGTTTTAAAGGATGTAATCCTAAGGTTACAATGGTACAGTATGAGTAATTTTGGGCAGTGTTTCAGCTGCAGCACTTAAAGGATCTTAAATGCCTCATGCTAACTGATGCCATTTGTTTCAGCGTAATCTGATATTTAACAGGTGGGTGTGTTATTGCATGGCTATATGATACACTAGGGCTGTTCAACATAATGGAAATCTGACTCGAGTCCAAACTATAATGCCCTCAAATTCAATCACAGGTAGTTTGGCCTCTGCTCTCTTCCTCTCTTCTCTCAAACAGAGGACAGAGAGAGTTATTTATGATTGGACTCTAATGGTTCTCTCTCTCCCTGAAATGCGCCTATTCTCAATGAGAAAAGAGAGAGACAGTCATATGTCAAAAGCCTCTCTACAAGCAATTTAACCTCAAAATATTCTGGCTTTTGCATCATTTAGCATAATTGCTTGTGACTACCTGGCCTGCAGGACAAGTACTTGATTTCTCTGAGACAAGAACATGGATGTTGTTCCTCTACATTAAAAATGTAAATATGAAAGGCCACTAATCACAATGTAGAGTGCTCTCTCTGCCTCTCACTCACTCGGTCTCTGTCCTCTCCAGTAGAGCAGAGAGGTCTGTGTTACTTCTAAATGCTGATGCTCACCCGCCCACTCACCAACATTAATGACATTCCTCTCAGATGAGGCTCTGACAATTGTAAAATTAACTTAGCTTTCATATTCAAGTGCACACAAAATCATGCACATTGATATAGAAACATGGTACAGTTAAAGGGATAGTTCTTTCAAAAATGAACATTCTGTCATCATTTACACAAACCTTTGTAAATTTCTTTCTTCTACTGATCACTAGTGAAGATGTTCCGAAGAATGTTTTGACTAATTTTGAGATATATATATATATATATATATATATATATATATATATATATATATATATATATATATATAGTCAAACCAAAATTTATTCAGACACCTTGAACATTTCATTCATTAATACAGTTTATCCACTATAGTTTAAAAAAATGGTAATAAAATATGACAATATCTCAGAGTTAAACTGTGTCAGAAAAAAATTTATCTTAATTATGTCAAATAACACTTAAGCAAAACATGGTCAGATCAAAGTGTCTGAATAATTTTTGGTTCCAAATTTTTATCAGTTTTACTGGTAGTCCACTGTATGAAAATTTTTTGGGCATAATATGTCACAGTTTACTTTATTTTGCTATCCTCACTTACATAAATGAACTATAGTGTCCTGCACCCACCAGTAAAAATATATCAAAAATATCAAAAATGTCTGAATAATTTTTGGTTTGACTGTATATGCCAACATGGCTTGGCAAATGATATGTTTGGATAACGTCTTCCTCTGGCATTCCAAAGAAATTAATATAAGTGGAAAATATTTTTTTCCTTTCTACCACACGCTCTCTGTTTTCTGCAGTGTCTCCTCTTAGCAGCAACAATTGCAGTCATGTCGCAAAATGGGTTAAGACATGCTTTTTTGGGGTGTTAAATAATGGCACAAATACCAGTAAATTGACTGGCGCAAACATTAGTAAATCGTGTTGCGTGATTCATTTAAATACTCTCTTCCCATGAATTTTGAGTCTGAAAGGGAAACTCCTACAAATGCATATGCAATAAGGTCAGCCGCAAAAAAAAAAACTCAGTCCACGCCTTTTCAGTGCTAATTTTTCACTGCGTGCCTTTAGTAAATCCCGACAGTAGTTTTTTAATGCTAAAAGAGGGTTTGCACTGGCGCAAGCTGTTAGCAAATCTGGCCCCTTGAGTTATAGGCATGCAAACTTGAGGCAAAAAAAAAGTGCTTTTTGCAATTTTTGAACTGTCACTGGCATATAATGAAACAAAGATTGCTAAAGTCAATAGATTTTAATAATAGACCTACCAATCTCTGTGTAAAAATAAAATAATGATGCTGCCATTTTTCTAAAGTCATTTTTACACCCCTGTAAATTGGCTCCAAATCTCAGGTGAAAATATGTCATTTTGACCCCCCTCTACAAAATAGTGGATTACTCAGTAAATATACATCTGTGACATTTAATATTTTGGCTTTCATCACTATTTATGTTTGTCTTTCTACAGAAAAAATATTAACAAAGTCAAAAATTTGAGCCGAAATTTTGTTGATTTGACACGGAATGACCCACCTGCGTTTTTAAGTAATTTTAGTAATTTTGTATATTAACATCATTTCAGTTAATGAAATATACTTTATATTTCATTTATATTTTATTATGGTTAACATAAAATTTAAAATGTTGAATATAGAAACTTTTTTACCATATTCTCTCTAATAGTATAATAATGTAAATAAAAACACCAACATGGTTTATGGCTCAATAAAACAATCAAATAGAGATCCATCTGTTTTTGTGTTGGTGAGGTGCAACAATGTATCCCTGACAACTGCATATTCACCCTATAATTACAACATTACTTGTTCTAGGAAATGCATGCTGTTTCCATGACTCATGAAACTACTGTACTGAAATTACAACTGAGATCAAGATGGAGAGGTGAAAGAGAGTGATTTGATACTGTTAATATGAGCTTTGAAAGGCTTATGCAAGGAAGACACAGTGACATACTGAGGTCTTCAATGTACCAAAACTGGCACGTCTGCTACACCCACACACCCTAATAATTCAGGACCTCCAATGTAATTTTCTCTGGATCCCTCATTTAAAAAAAAAAAAAAAATCTAATTATACATTATGAATCAATACCCTAATACATACTAAATAATTTTCACTCACTTGGTCATCACATTTTTTATACATTTCACACCTCAAGCTCTGTACAATAAACAGTGCTCTCTTCCAATCTCATTACAATTTGAGGAAGGCACCTAACCCCCAATCACTGCTGTGTGTGTGCATTTGGATGGGTAAAATGCAGAGCACAAATTCTGAGTATGGGACACCATACTTGGCTACACGTCACATCACAATTTCTTAACTATAAAAAGGTCTTTTTCATTGAAATTTCACTGTAATACATTCTACTGTGGTGGAACCGCATGTGACTGTTCAGAGGTAAAAGGTTAATAATGACCTTCTTTTATGCCTCTACAGGGCTCTACAGCGTGACCGTTTCACCAGTGTGACTGACCCGATCAGGCCCGGTTATACTGGGATGTAACTAATAACAGTGTATTGGCCAAATGGATTTTGCAAATGCGCAAGTGCATATTTGTGTTTGCACTCCGGAGAGCGTGGAGAGATAAAAATTTTTTTGCAGCATTGAGTAATGTAGCCAATCAAAGACATTGATTTCAACACAATGGTAGGGCTACACAATTAATGAAATTTCTAATTGTGATTACAATTATTATCGGGTGCCACAATTACATAATCGTTCAAAGGCGCAATTACAAAAAAAAAAAAAAAAAAAAAGAAAAAAGTCCACTTACATTATTCTGCGTGCTTAAGATGGGTTTTTTTTTTCTTTTTTTTTTTCTTTTTTTTTTTTTTTCTTTCTACAGAGATTTCGAATTCGGCTTGATCGGACCTTTCTAAGCCATGTCCACAAAGTTACTATGGTAAACCCATTCAAATAGGTTGAGAGTGGGATTTTTTTAGAATGGTCCCAGGGGCCCCAAATTTTGTGCCTTGGCCTCTGGGGGTCCCCCGAGGGACATACTGAGGGCCCCGGGTCCTAAAGCGAAAGGAATTTTTTTTGGCTCTTACACAAAATCTCTGTTGCAGGCCTCTCTGTTTTATACACCGCAAGACCCTTTTGGGAGTTTTAAGTTGGGAAAGGCCCATTTTTTCTGCAAGGTCCTAGAGCCTCATGGTTCGGGGCCATGCGTCAGGGGCCCCTATGTAGTCAGAATTCTGAATCTCGAGGTCCTACGAACTGTCATCTTCGAACGGGAGATGTCCAACTTGCCAACTAACTGTGTAGCACTTTGGCGGACACGCTGTCCCTTTTTTGACCTTTTGACCCCTAAAGGAGGTCATAGGGTCACCAAACTTTTCCGGCCACTCGAGGGGCCTGTGACGATACGCAAATGGCACCCTCGGGTCGATCGGACCTTTCTAAGCCGTGTCCAGGAAGTTACTATGGTAAACCCATTCAAATAGGTTGAGAGTGGGATTTTTTTAGAACGGTCTCAGGGGTCCCAAATTGCACACGGGGCAGCCTCAGGGGCCCCTGAGTGATGTACCTTCAGGGCTGAAGCCTAGAACCAAAAAAAGTATTTTTCATTATTTTTGATCCATCTCCCTCTTTGCCATTCAAGTCAATGTGAGAAACTCAGACACAGGCCTGATTTCAGCCCCACACCCAGCTGTATTTAAAAGGCTTAGAAAGTAGCTAGGGGGCCCAAACTTTGGGGGGCAATTCGAGGGCCTAGGACGGCGAAGGCTGCAAAGTTTCAAGGTCCTATGACTTGTCGTCTCCGAACGGGGGACATCCCACTCGCCAACTAATCGTATAAAAGTTTGGAGGATGTGCGGTTCCTTTTTTGACCTTTTGACTCCTAAACGAGGTTGTAGGGTCACGAAACTTTGTATGGCATTCGATTTAGTCCCTACGAGTTACCGACAGCGAATTCGGGTCGATCTGACCTTTCAGCGTCGTGTCCGTAAAACTACTATGATAAGCCTATTGAAATAAGTTGCACGTGGGATTTTCTTAGAAGTGTGCAGGCAGGCCCAAATTTGACAGGGGAGTCAGGGGGACACCCTGGAGTGCTGGGTGTTTATTTGCTCCATTTAATTTTTGAGAAATTAAATCAAATATCTTTCTGATTTTGTAAACTTACAAATATTGAAGATATAGCGAACAGCAGTTTGAATTGTGTTCCTCCCTGTGCTACACTACAAAGCGAGTGGGGATACACACGATTTATGTGTTGTTTGCTGGGAGTGGAGCATGCACGTCAGCTCACATGGGGCTGACAGTGTTCATTCATAAAAATGTCCCGAAGTGTAAAGAGAAGCATGCACTAGCGGGAGTTTTTAGCTCCACTCCTGTTGGCTTTATTCTCGAGAGAATAAAAGTCTAATGCAAGGCTCGGATCTCGCGTTTGCCGAGGCAGTGCATGGATTAGGTCTGCAATAAAGAATATATGGCTCGGATCTCGCATTTGCCGAGGCAGCGCGTGGATTAAGTCCGCAATAAAGAATATATGGCTCGGATCTTGCGTTTGCCGAGGCTGCGCATAGATTACGTGCCTGTAATTTATATATATATGTATTTATATATATATATTTGGAAGGAAGTGAGCAGACGGGAGTTTCCCTTTCTCTCTTTTCCCTATAATCCCTTGCAAACTATTACGAGCTATAATTCTTTTTGTATCCTAATATGTTCTGTATGAAAATACTTTATTCAGCCTTTCATCCAGATAGTTTTTACTTGTCTGTTTGATATCTGGCTATATTAAATTCCGAGGAATTTAAAAAAAAAAAAAAAGGAGGCTGGTCTGCCAACCCTGCCACCTCGTGTGCTTCAGGGCGCAGCGGTTTCCAGCGATCCTCCGAGGAGGGTCGTAGAGCGGTCAGTTCAGATGTTCCCTGCCGGTTCGCCGTTTCAGGGCACTGGTCTGACCGTTCATCAGAAAAAAAAAAGTGTCGCCACCCGTGCTCCCCCGCAGAAAGCTTGGGGACAGGGACAGGCAACACAGCCGAAGTCTTCACGGGGTAAGACAGATCTGAGGACTGTCATTATCGCCAAGAAGGCTTCGAAGAGGTCCTGATGCCAGTGGCGTGGGACCTTCGAGGGCAGCCCCCTCCGAAGAGGGTCCTTTATCACACTACATGGTATCCGCCCCTCCTCGGTGCCCTCAGGGGGCTGTTCTGCCAACCCTACCACTTCAGGGTGCAGCGGTCTCCACCGACGCTCTGAGGAGGGCCGGTTGACATTTGATTCGGTTGTTCCCTGCCGGTTCGCCGCTTCAGGACGCCAAGTCAAATGCTCAAAAAACACCAGAGGCCAGTCTCGAGAGACTGGTTCCCTTAGTAGAATTTAAGGCAGAATGGAAACTTCTTCCAAATATTTCTCAATGGGTACTGCTCACAATAGAAAAGGGTTACAGAATTCAGTTCGGGTCTCGCCCGTCCCAGTTCAACGGGGTCCTCCCTATGGTGGTGGACCCCGAGCAGTCTCTGGTATTGGAACAGGAAGTTCTGATGCCCTTGCAAAAAGGAGCTATAGAAAGGGTTTCTCCTCCCAGCAAGCTGTCAGGGTTTTACAGCCGTTACTTCATAGTTCCAAAGAAGGATGGAGGGTTGCGTCCTATTCTAGATTTACGCATGTTAAATCGCTCTGTTCAGAAGCTCAAGTTCAAGATGCTTACACTCAAACAGATCATTCCACAGATCAGATCCGAGGACTGGTTTGTGACAATAGATCTGAAAGACGCTTATTTTCATGTATCCATCCATCCTCAGCACAGGAAGTTCCTCAGATTTGCTTTTGGGGGTGAAGCTTATCAATATCGGGTTCTTCCTTTCGGCCTAGCACTTTTACCCCACACCTTCACAAAATGCGTGGATGCAGCTCTGGCTCCTCTGAGACTCCAGGGCATTCGCGTATTGAATTATATCGACGATTGGTTGATTTTAGCTCAATCCGAGCACATGGCAGTCCAACATCGAGATGTTGTTCTGTCTCACATGAGAAGGTTAGGGCTGAGCCTCAATGCCAAGAAGAGTGTGCTTCTTCCAGCTCAAACTACCAACTATCTGGGGGTAGTCTGGGATTCCACTACGATGCAGGCACGTCTGTCTCCTGCTCGTGTGAATTCCATTCTCTCAGCCGTGAATGGGGTGAAATTAGGCCAGTCACTCACTGTAAAACAGTTTCAGAGACTGTTGGGTCTGATGGCAGCTGCGTCCAACGTGATACCTTTTGGCCTGCTGCACATGAGACCCTTACAGTGGTGGCTCAGGACCAAGGGGTTTTCTCCAAGGGGAAATCCTTTTCGCATGATGAAGGTCACGCGGCGATGCCTTCGTGCCTTAGTCATGTGGAAAAAGCTTTGGTTCCTGTCCCAAGGACCTGTGTTGGGGGCTCCTTGTCGTCGCATAATGCTAACGACGGATGCTTCCCTCACAGGTTGGGGGGCGATCGTGAGTGGTCGCTCAGCTCAGGGTCTGTGGGAGGACCATCTACTTTCCTGGCACATAAATCAGCTGGAAATTATGGCGGTATTTCAAGCTCTCAAATACTTCCTCCCAGACCTGAGGGGCCATCATGTGTTGGTCCGCACGGACAACATGTCGGTGGTCTCCTATATCAACCATCAGGGAGGTCTGAGGTCTCGCCATTTGTGCAATTTGGCCCATCGGATCCTCCTGTGGGCCCTGGGGAAGCTCCTCTCCCTGAGAGCAGCTTATATCCCGGGGCATCAAAATGTGGGGGCAGACATCCTGTCGAGGCAGGGGCCAAGGCCCCGGGAATGGAGACTCCACCCCGAGGTGGTGGAGCTCATACAGAGAAACTTCGGTCGAGCGGAAGTCGAACTATTTGCTTCGAAAGAAACAACTCACTGCCCTATGTAACGACTAAGACAAATCAGACACAATTATTTGTTATAGTTAACCAATAATGGTTTAAAGCTCACTCTGGGGTCTGTCCCCCATCCCCCGAGAAGTTCTCAGTTACAAGTTTTATTGCGCTAAAGAATGTTGGTTGCCACATGGAAGAGCAGAGAAGAGCAGAGACAGAGACACACAGAAAACCTGCATCTTTCCTGCATCTTTCCCACAGAAAACAGTCTTTCCTGCATTAATTTATAGACAGACTGTAAATTAACATGCATATCCCCAGGAAATGGTATCCATTATTACTGTTTGTTGTACTGTACTCAGTATTGTATTCACATGTTTTATGATACATTTAAGGTAACCTCAATTATGCCATGTTTAGTGTCTATGGGTTCGTATCGAGAAGATTTAAATGCTTGTGTATGCGATATGTCGATACCTCATGCAACACATCAGTATTACAAGAATCTTTAATAGTTCTTCTTCAAAAACTCAGCCAGTTAATCTTGCTCGGTCGTAAAAGCCCTGACAGGAGGCGTGTTGTCGCCCGGAAATACAACATCTTCATTGGTCAGGTCAACCCTAAGAGGTGTGACTTTGACCAGAGGTTAAAAGCCAGTGCACAACGCCCCTCCCTCTCTCCTTCTTGCTTCTTGGACGACTGAAGAGACCCCCTTTTGCTCCAGGCCTCTTCAGGCCAAGGCCTGTGGGCCTGGAAGGCCTGTAGGCCTAGGCCTGCAACCCAGCCATGTGCTCATCTATGAGAGAGAGAAAGAACTCTTTCCCCACTAAGAGTCAAATTAACAGCTTAAATTGTTTCATATTACTTCATCCAACGCAGAAGATACTGACTACAACTTCGGACCGAATCATCAAGGACTCCTCAGCCTGCAAATCCGATGCTCCTCGCATCTTGCAAGAATCATACATTTGAACACTAAACAGCGATTTAGTATTAATTTGTAAACGACCTGTGTCAGCAACGGTGTTTTATTACTGAGGAAACTGATAATTCTTTTCCAGATTGTCTTTGACTTTTTCCCATAGCTCCATTTCCGGTCCCACTTCCGGTTCAACTCTATCGTTGCTCATTTTTACCTACATATATGTGTGACCTGCGTGTATGTTATGTGTTTGTTAGTTTAGTTATGTGTTTGTGAGTTAGTTAATAAAGATTGTGCACAATACATGTTTGGTTCTGACTCCGTCTGCTAATAAATTGCCTCTTAAATGATTTAGATCTTGACTACATGCTCTGAGTAGTACTGTACAATAAGAATGTTGTTTTTCCATAACCTGGAAATGAACATTTCTTAGAATTAATAAACAATTAACACTGAGTGTTCACTGGACGAACAGGTTAATTGATTGTCATATTAATTTTAATGTAGCTACATCAAGTTAATCTGATTAACTGATTCACATATTCATAATTAATCATAATTAATAATCATAATGAATTATGAATAATTATTAATATTTCCCCTTTGAGTTAATTCGCTACACCTATGTGGTTTTCTCTTTCCAGCCCCTCTGGGTTTGGATGCCATGGAACAGACGTGGCCGAGGCTACGTCTGTACGCATTTCCCCCGATTGCTCTGCTCCCAGGACTTCTGGAGAGGGTTCACCGGGACAGGGTCGTCTCATATTGATAGCCCCGTTCTGGCCAACCCGAGTTTGGTTCGCGGACCTTGTGTCACTTCTCGACAGCTCTTCTATGGAGATCCCCATCAGACAGGACCTCCTGTCTCAAGCGGGTGGCATGATACTTCACCCCCGCCTGGAGTTGTGGAAACTGTGGGCCTGGCCTCTGAGGGGGCTAGGCTCATAGAATCCGGTCTCTCAACTGAGGTTGTGGAGACCATACTCCACTCCAGAGCTCCCTCCACAAGAAAGCTGTATGCGTATAAATGGAAGTTGTTTTTTACCTGGTGTAGACAACGTCAGTTGGACTCTGTCCATTGTTCTATCAGCCTAGTGCTGCAATTCCTCCAAGAAAAGTTCTCGGATGGTCTATCTCCTTCTACTTTGAAGGTCTATGTAGCAGCTATTTCCGCCTATCATGCTCCTCTGGGGGACTCTTCTGTGGGAAGAGACCCCCTAGTCATATGCTTTCTTCGTGGTACTCTCCTCCATTTTCCAGTCCAGATCAGGAAAGACTCGATCTGCTTTGCCCGGTTAGGGCACTAGACACGTATGTCCACTGTGGCGTAAAACTGAACAATTGTTTGTCTGTTACGGGTCTCCTAAGAAGGGAGGCCCTGCGTCTAAGCAGAGAATGAGCAAGTGGGTGGTCGAGGCTATCTCACTTGTTTATGAATCTACCGGACAGCCTTCTCCTTTGGCTGTCCGGGCACATTCTACCAGGGGTATGGCTGCCTCAAAGGCTTTAATCTCGGGGGTCCCCCTCCATGATATATGTGATGCGGCTGGGTGGTCCTCTCAGCATACATTCATCAGGTTTTATAACCTTGACTTGGGCTCCACTCCAGGGTCTGCTGTGCTCTCGTCTTAAGGGGGTCGCACACCGGACGCGAAGCTCAGCGCCGCGTCTCAGGTATCTCACACCGGACGCGCACATTCTATACGCGTGAGCTCAATTTTGAATCGACTTCTGCCAGAAGAGCTGCACACGATGGGTGAGTTTTAACTTTATTATTTAGTTTTTTTTATTTTTATTGAATAATAGCTGACTTTTGAAGGTTCATTAATGACAATCACATTAAGTCTGTTATTGTTTTGTTGTATCGGTTGTCTAGGCAACTATGTTACATAGTAGCAATATTATTTAACTAGCGTTAACTAGCTAGCCCGAGTGAAAACGTTAACCAAACCAAAGTTATTTGGGTAACACTTTACAATAAAGTTTAATTTGTTATCAAAGTTAATGTATTAGGCTACCAAACAAGTTATTTGGGTAACACTTTACAATAAAGTTTAATTTGTTATCATAGTTAATGTATTAGTCTAACTAACATGAACTATGAGCAATACATTTGTTACAGTATTTATTAATCTTTGTTAACTTAATGTTAGTTAACAAAAAACAGTTGTTCTTTGTTCATGTTAGTTCAGTGCATTAACTAATGTTAACAAATACAACTTTTGATTTTAATAATGTATTAGTAAATGTTGTAATTAACAAACAAATGACTTATGAAACTCTATTGTAAACTGAAAATTGAAACTCTATTGTAAACTGTTATTTTTATTTTTTTTTTTTTTAGTTTAATAGTATTTTTTCTTTAGTATTTTGTGGGGATTTCACAGTACTAAAGAATATTAACTTCTAAATTATGCACTATTCAACAGACATAATTACATTTGGGTATATATTTAACCAATATAAACTATGAAGGTTTTTGAATGCCCTGTTTTTCATGTCCTTCCCAAACAGATCAAATTTTGATGGACAACAAAAAAACTGCTGCACTGCTACTTTTACGTCGAAGACTGAAAAATAGAGGCAATCGCATTTGGGTACACCCTCTAAATGAAAAAAGGAAACAATTTGGTGCTTACCACCATCTTGTTCAGGAGCTGCAATTAAGCCCAGAAAAGCACCTGCAGTACTTCAGAATGAGTGCAGAGCAGATGGAGGATTTTTTGTCAGTTATTGGACCTGACATCACAGGGATGTCTATAAATTACCGGACACCAATTGAGCCAAAGGAAAAACTTGCAGTAACTTTGAGGTAAGCAATGTTCTATATAAACTATTTGCCTATCTGATCTACACTGTAATAATATTATAACGTTGAAAGAATGAAGATATTATTTCAAAATTGCATTAAATGGATTTTAATGTGAGCCATTTGTAAAGATAACACAGTAATGTACACATAGATACTTTTAATAAGAAGAATTGCTGACCACTCTAGACAGCCTCCACATAAATTTTATTAAGGGTGGGCCCAAACATCACATACTAGAGTAAGAAAAAACAGAACAGTATGTAATCTAACATAAAACAGAATTAGGTTAACAATCAATCAACCAATCAAGCAAACAAACAAATAGACAGACAGATGAACAAAAAAATAAATAAACGTTACATAAATAAGTAAACCTTAGTTAACTAAATAAATATGGTCTGTTGAGAAAGCTGAGGGTGCCGCAATATTTTAATTTGGAGCATTCCAGCTACCAAACAGTGGTGGTCCTGTGTGGCAGCTAAGCACACCTTGCCCATGATGTGCTTGACTCTGCGCATCCAGGTCATCCAGGATACGTAGCATCTCTATTTAGCTCTTGTCTGTTCCCTTTTTCCCAAGGACCTCATTTGAGGTGCTAAATTTAAAAGGAAAAGTTCAGTTTCATCATGTTTTTTTTTTGGTGGCACTGTTGGTGATACTAAAAAATCCATAAGCTTTTCGTTAATTTCTGTGTTTGGACTTTTTGGGTTATCTCTTTTTTTTTTTCCTGGGTCTCTGGGGCCATTCTGAAACTTCTTCACTTCCGGTCCCTGCTGTCTCCGGTACTGGGCTTTCCTCTTCTGCACTCATTTGTGTGTCTAGATCACCTTCATGGTTTGACCCATCCACATGTTTTTCAAAGTCAACATTACTGATTGTACTGAGAAAAAGACAGAGAGACAAATAAGAGCATGCACAGTTTAGTATCATAATTTTTTACAGTTAAAACTCTACTTCAAGTCATACTTCAGTCACTTGCCCTGTATGTTAAAGTAAATTTAATTAGAAGTGTATTACTATAAAAACTACCTTCTATTTTGTAAGAAAATATTCAGGAAGGAAATCGCGGCAGCCTATTTCCACTCCTGTTGACGCATTGCTCCGGAGCCACTTGGCAATTGCTGTCTTTTCTTCCATTTGATGTAGTTGTCTCGAAGTGCCTTCCATCTTGTTCTACACTCATTTTCTGTGAAGAGGGAAAATTAATGTTTATATTAATGCTTATGTTTTACAGACATCTGGCCACAGGAAATTCAGTTAGAACAATTGCCTTCAACTATCGAATGGGCGAGAGCACAGTGGCTAAATCCATCAAAGACACGTGCTGCAATTAACAGGCGGATGATGGATACACACCTTTCAAGACCAACTGAGCAGGAGTGGAGGAATATTGCCTCAAAATTTGCAACTAGGTGGAATTTCCCTAACTGCATAGGAGCAATAGATGGGAAGCACATCCTCCTCGTTGCACCACCACATTCAGGCAGCCTTTTTTTTAATTATAAAAAAACATTCTCAGTAGTATTATTGGCTGTGGTTGATTCTGAATATCTCTTCCGACTAGTTCATACTGGAGAGTATGGACGGTCAAGCGATGGAGGTGTCTTTGCTGGCTCGGCCATAGGGCAGGCACTAGATGCAAAGAAGTTGGAGGTGCCAGATGATATGCATCTACCAGGAGCAGAGCATCTGGGGAACATGCCATTCATCATTGTTGGGGATGCAGCATTCCCATTAAAAACCTATCTGATGCGGCCTTACCCTGGTCGGGACTTATCTACACAACAACGCATCTTCAACTACAGATTGTCTCGAGCTCGCAATGTGGTGGAAAATGCCTTTGGCATTTTGTCATCTCGTTGGAGGATCCTGCATGGCAGGATCAACATGCACCCTGACAAAATAAACAGCCTTATTTTGTCAGCGTGCATCCTGCACAACTTTCTGCTCAAGCCAGTGGAAGTAGAGAGGTGGCTGAATACCAGTGCTCCAACTACTGGATCAATGGATAGCATCTCCACTGCTGGTGGACATCGTGGTGCAAGGGAGGCCTACACAGTTCGAGACAAATTCTGCTCGTATTTCAACTCTGAGGGACATGTATCTTGGCAGTATGAAATGGTTTAATGGTCACCATGGTGTTAGTTTATTTATTTATTTATTTATTAAATTTAATTGATTTTTAGAATTGATCACTTATCTTACAGTAATGTAAATATTATATCTTAATGTATGCCTCCTTACCTCAATTTAGTCTCTGATTAGCATATTAGTTCATATTAGATTATACTCATCAATTATTAGCATTATTCTGTATTATAAAGCAATTTCAACATTTCTTATAGCTACTAATATGATTTGTTTGTTCAATAAAACAAAGAGGCTACATGTTTTTCGTGTAAGCTATAACGTTACTTGTTTCATTGTTGTCTTCAATTATAATCATATTCCTGACTGTGTTGCACTGAGGCACGTTGTCAGTTTGTGGTCAACAATATTGTTATTTTTAAGGACATTATAAAATTAAGATAATGTCTGTACTATACGTTATTTTACGATTGTACTGTACAATTAAATACAGACGTTGCTAACGTCACTCACGAACATTTTACCTCAGGTCGTACGTTAAATATTAGAAAATCTTACCTGAAAATCCAATGACTTCGGCGATCTTCCTCCACGCTGCTGACGTTCTTATGTTGTCTTTGAAGAAACTGTGGTTTGTTGCATATATTTCAGGGTATTTCCCTACTTCATTGATGAGTTTTTCGTCATCCATTCTGGTCCGCTACTACGCTATTGAAATGACTTGAAATGTGTATGACCTGGTAAATCCAGTAGGTGGCAGCACACGACAGTGAATGTAACCCATGATGTAACCACGACAGGCAAACGTTACATTTGCCTGTGCTTTATTATTTCGCACTGAGGTTAGTGTGTGGAAAAATGGCACAACAGAGCAAAATAAAAGACTAGAAAGGGCTACGTTTATTATACATTTTTCCCAAATATGTTTAGACTTTATTCAAGCTGTTAAACTAAGAATGTAAAACTGATGTATCTTGCAGCACAGGGTGAAGTCAGTATGTACATTAACGATGATTTGAGAGAAATATAATATAAATTTAATGTAAAACAATGTACATGGCGCTCTGTGGCGCGGCAGGATTTTGAACAACTTCCTGAGTCATAGGAATGTCGCCGCCGGTGTGCGTACACTCATAGAAAACAATGCGTTCGAATTTTAAAGACGTGGCGCTGCGCGGCGCTGAGCTTCTCGTCCGGTGTGCGACCCCCTTTAGGATAACAGACAGGCACTAGGTATTATGGCGTAGTTGGGATAGGGTTCCCAATGCATATCGATCCAGCGTCGATGTTCCCATGAAAGGGAACGTCTCGGGTTACGTATGTAACCCTGGTTCCCTGAATAGGGAACGAGACGCTGCGTCGCCTTGCCATACTCTCTGCATGCCTGTGAGCGTCTTGCTTCAGCCAATCAGAAGCTGGCGTTCTTTGTTCTGGGTATGCTTTATAGTTTCCTGGTCTGTGACGTCACCCGCCTCTGACGTTCCGTCACGCCATTGGTTCGATTTCACAGGTGCTTCAAGACGTAATCACGCAGAGGTGATCCCAATGCGTATCGATGCAGTATCTCGTTCCCTATTCAGGGAACCAGGGTTACATATGTAACCCGAGACGTTTTGTTCCTTTACAAGATTTCAATGACAGTTGGTTTTCATTGTCAGTCAGTTTTTTTCAGTTACGAGATCTCAATAAAGTATGTTTTGTTCTTTTTACGTTCTTTTAATGACAGTTGGTTTTGTTCCGTTACAAGATTTCAATGACAAGATCTCAGTGACGGTTGGTTTTCAGTGTCAGTCGGTTTTGCTCTGTTATGAGATTTCAAAGACAGTTGGTTTTGTTTTGTTAGGAGATTTCAATGATGGTTGGTTTTGTTTCGTTACGAGATTTCAATGACGTCTGTTTTATTCGGTTATGAGATTTCAGTGACGGCCCGTTTTGTTCGGTAATGAGATCTCAATGGCGGTCAGTTTTGTTCTTTTACGAGATTTTAATGACAGTTCGTTTTATTCGGTTATGAGATTTCAATGACGGTTGGTTTTGCTGGGTTATGAGATTTCAGTGATGGTCGGTTTTGTTCCTCTGTGAGATTTCAATAACGGCTGTTTTTTCCATTACGAGATTTCAATGTCATTCTGTTTTGTTCCCTAAGGTTTTAATGACAGTTATGAGATTTCTATGATGGTCCGTTTGGTTTAGTTTCCAGATCTCAATAATGGTCGTTTTGTTCAACTGCGAGATCTCAATGATGGCTGGTATTGTTCAATTGCAAGATTTCAATGGCAGTCCGTTTTGCTCCATTAAGAGATCTTAACGATGGTCTGATTAATTCCGTAGTGAGATTTTAATGAGAGTTGAGTTCAAAACGTTTCAAACTGTTGGTTTTGTTTTGTGATGAGATTTCAGTGATGGTCAGTTTTGTTACACTTCCCAGAAAGAATTGCCACTTTTCTAAAATGAATCGCTACTTTTCAAAAATTGAATCGCTACTTTAAAAAATGAATCGTTAATTTTCTAAAATGAATTGCTACTTTTCAAAAATGAATCGTTACTTTTAAAAAATGAATTGTTAATTTTCTAAAATGAATTGCTACTTTTCAAAAATGAATCGTTACTTTTAAAAAATGAATTGTTAATTTTCTAAAATGAATTGCTACTTTTCAAAAATGAATCGCTACTTTTCTAAAATGAATCGCTACTTTTCAAAAATGAATCGCTACTTATAAAAATTGAATCGCTACTTTTCAAAAATGAATCGCTACTTTTCAAAAATTAATCACTACTTTTCTCAAAACAATCGATACTTTTTCAAAATGAATCGCTACTTTTCAAAAAGGGAATCGTTACTTTTCTAAAAGGAATCACTACTTTCCCAAAAAGAATTGTTACTTTAAAAAAAGACTCGCTACTTATAAACATTGAATCGCTACTTTTAAAAAATGAATAGTTACTTTTCAAAAATGAATCGTTACTTTTCTAAAATGAAACGCTACTTTAAAAAAGACTCGCTACTTATAAAAATTGAATCGCTACTTTTCAAAAATGAACTGTTACTTTTCAAAAATGAATCGCTACTTTAAAAAAGACTCGTTACTTATAAAATTGAATCACTACTTTTCAAAAATGAATCGTTTCTTTTCAAAAATGAATCGCTACTTTAAAAAAAAGACTCGCTACTTATAAAAATTGAATTACTACTTTTCAAAAATGAATCGCTACTTTTCAAAAATGAATTGTTACTTTTCTAAACTTAATCGTTACTTTTCAAAAATGAAATGCTACTTTTCTAAAAACAATCAATACGTTTTCAAAATGAATCACTACTTTTCTAAAAAGAATCGCTTCTAAAAATAGAATCACTACCTTTCTAAAAATGAATCGCTACTTTTCTGAAAAATGAACCGCTGCTTTTTTAAAATTAATCCCTACTTTTCTTTTTGAAAGAATCGCTACATATTTAAAACACATTGAAACATTCAACAACAGTCAATACATTTATTCAAAAACAATCGATACATTTAAAACAATCAATACGTTCAAAAACAATCAATATATTTATTCAAAGCTGAATCTTTTGATTCAGCAACGTACAAGTGTTTGTTGTGAAACACTATTGCAATTGCTCAAACACAAATTTTTTAAAGACATAAAAGGGTCAAGAGCCCAAGTAAAACAAACCCTGACCACCATGATGGTGGCATAATTTTTTGACCAATAAAACACCAACCTCTGTTAATTCTCAAAAACAATCGATAAATTTATTCAAAGAGCAACAATACATTTATTCAAAACGCATCAATACATTTATTCAAAAACAACCAGTACATTTTGTTCTGAAACAGATTTCAATGACGATCGGTTTTCAGCGTCAGTCGGTTTTGTTCTGTTATGAGATTTCAAAGACAGTCAGTTTTGCTGGGTTACGAGATCTCAATGATCATTGGTTTTCAGTGTCAGGTGGTTTTGTTCTGTTATGAGATTTCAGAGACAGTCGGTTTTGTTTCGTTATGAGATTTCAATGACGGTCGGTTTTATTTGGTTATGAGATTTCAGTGATGGTCAGTTTTGTTCCTCTACGAGATTTCAACAACAGCTGTTTTTTCCATCACGAGATTTCAACGTCACTCTGTTTTGTTCCTTAAGGTTTTAATGACAGTTACGAGATTTCTATGATGGTCAGTTTGGTTCAGTTTCCAGATCTCAACGATGGTCGGTTTTGTTCAGTTGCGAGATCATTTTGCTCCATTAAGAGATCTTAATGATGGTCTGTTTAATTCCATAGTGAGATTTCAGTGACAGTTGAGTTCAAAATGATTCAAACTGTTGGTTTTGTTTTGTAATGAGATTTCAATGATGGTTGGTCTTACGGAAGAATGGCATGAGGGTGAGTAATAAATGACATAACTTTAATAACAATCTAGAGTTATTCAAAAACAATCAATACACTTCCCAAAAAGAATCGCCACTTTTCAAAAATGAATCGCTACTTTTCTAAAATGAATGGCTACTTTTCAAAAATGAATCACTACGTTCCCCAAAAAGAATAGCTACTTTTCAAAAATGAATCGCTACTTTTCAAAAAAGATTTGCCACTTATAAAATTTCAAAATGAATCACTACTTTCTCCAAAAGAATCGCTACTTCTCAAAAATGAATCGCTACTAATTCAAAATGAATCGCTACTTTTTCAAAATGAATCGCTACTTTTTCAAAATGAATCGCTACTTTTCTAAAAAGAAACACTATTTTTTCAAAAAGAATCGCTACTTTTTCAAAATGAATCACTACTTTTCTAAAAAGAAACACTATTTTTTCAAAAAGAATCGCTACTTTTTCAAAATGAATCGTTACTTTCTCCAAAAGAATCGCTACTTTTTCAAAATGAATCACTACTTTTCTAAAAAGAAACACTATTTTTTCAAAAAGAATCGCTACTTTTTCAAAATGAATCGCTACTTTCTCCAAAAGAATCGCTACTTCTAAAAGATGAATCGCTACTTTTCTAAAAACAAAAAAAAAGAATCGCTACATTTTAAAATGAATCACTACTTTTTCAAAATGAATCGCTACTTTCTCCAAAAGAATCGCTACTTCTAAAAAATGAATCTCTACTTTTCTAAAAAGAATACTTACTTTTTCAAAATGAATCCCTAATTTCTAAAAGGAATCGCTTTTTTTAAAAAAAAAATGAATCGCTACTTTTCAAAATGAATCGCTACTTTTCAAAATGAATCGCTACTTTTTCAAAATGAATCCCTAATTTCTAAAAGGAATCGCTTTTTTTAAAAAAAAAATGAATCGCTACTTTTCAAAATGAATCGCTACTTTTCAAACAAGATTTGCTACTTATAAAATTTGAATCGCTACTTTTCTAAAATGAATCACAACTTTTTCAAAATGAATCGCTACTTTCTAAAAGGAATCACTACTTTTCAAAATGAATCGCTACTTTTTCAAAATTAATCGCTACTCTTCAAAAATTGAATCGCTACTTTCTAAAAAGAATCACAACTTTTTAAAAACGAATCGCTACTTTTCAAAAATTAATCGCTACTTTTAAAAAGACTTGCTACTTATAAAAAATGAATCGCTACTTTTCAAAAAGGAATCACTACTTTTCAAAAATGAATTGCTACTTTTCTAAATAGAATTGATACTTTTCAAAAAGGAATCGCTACTTTTCTAAATAGAATTGATACTTTTCAAAAAAAGATTAGCTGCTTATTAAAATTGAATCGCTACTTTTTCAAAATTAATCGCTACTCTTCAAAAATGAATCGCTACTTTCTAAAAGGAATCGCTAATTTTTAAAAATGAATTGCTACTTTTCAAAAAAGATTTGCTACTTATAAAAATGAATCGCTACTTTTCTAAAATGAATCACAACTTTTTAAAAATGAATCGCTACTTTTCAAAAATGAATCGCTAGCTAAAAAATGAATCGCTACTTTAAAAAATTAATCGCTACTTTAAAAAAAGACTCACTACTTTCCAAAAATGAATCGCTCATTTTCACAATGAATCGCTACTTTTCTAAAAAGAATCGATACTTTTTCAAAATGAATTTACTTTTTAAAAATGAATCTCTACTTTTCTAAAAAGAATCGATACTTTTTCAAAATGAATTGTTACTTTTTCAAAATGAATCAATACTTTTCAAAAAAAGGAATTGTTACTTTTCTAAAAGGAATCGCTACTTTTCTAAAAAGAATTGCTACTTTTCTAAAAAGAATCGCTTCTAAAAAAAAATTTCGGTTTTGTTTCGTTATGAGATTTCAATGATGGTCGGTTTTGCTGGTTTACGAGATCTCAATGACGGTTGGTTTTCAGTGTCAGTCGGTTTTGTTCTGTTATGAGATTTCAAAGACAATCGGTTTTGTTTCATCATGAGATTTCAATGATGGTCGTTTTTGTTCCATTACAAGATTTCAGTGACAGTCAGTTTTATTTGGATATGAGATTTCAATGACGTCTGTTTTATTCGGTTATGAGATTTCAGTGACGGATGGTTTTGTTCGGTTAAGAGATCTCAATGACGGTCAGTTTTGTTCCTTTACGAGATTTCATTGACAGTTGATTTTATTCCATTATGAGATTTCAATGATGGTTAATTTTGTTCTGTTACAAGATTTCATTCATTTCATTCAGTTTTCAGATCTCAATGATGAATCAATGATTCCATCCCCCCCGTCAACATATTTCATATCATAATAAATGGCAAAAAATGAACGTTTAAACTGATGCTGGTTAAACTCCATCCACACACAGGATGAGCTTGTAATATTTATCAAACTGGCTGAGGCTTGCAGTTCCCGATAGCCTTGTGGACAGTGTGCTGACATAGGCTTTTATTCACATATTCACATAAACATTGATCAGAGAACATACAATAAACGAAAGTCTTACAGGTTTGGAACGACACGAGGTGAATAATAATTGACAGAATTTTCTTTTTTGGGTGAACTATTCCTTTAATTCAACAAAATCCAGAAGCATACTCAAAACCATTACAAGTTTTTACTTTCACCAACATCTTCACGGTGTATCTTTGCATGCATCAACTCTATTATATCTATTGATTAACTATTTATACCCTTAACAGTAAATAAATAAAACTCAACACTAGAACAAAAAGCAATCATTACCTCATTAATTCACTTTTTGAGATGGTCCATACTGCAGAACATGAGATCCAGGGGGCGGGGTTGGATCCAACTCCTCCCACTTTACATATCCCTAAACCTACCTGTCTCTGCCCCCTGGATCTAAACCTACCCATACCCATCAGGGTATAGAATGACCCAGGGTTAACTATTTCAAGTGTGAAAAGCCCTTTTAAATAGTTAACCCTGGGTTATTCTAAACCACGGGTAAACGGAACGGGTAAACTGCTTATAATTTATCTGGGGTTAACAATTAATCCTGGGTATTCATAAGCTTACGTTTCACACTGTACATTCTTAAACCCTGGGTTAACATTCTTATTTGCATAGGCTATTTGCAATGTCAGTGTCATTGATTAGCCATTTTCACAAGAATCAGAAATCATGTGACACGGGGTAAAGTTAGTTCCGCTATGGGTCTGCGGCTATTAGATTAATATGCCTTTTTCTGAAATATCGCTTCTTACTTTTCTGGGGTTTTTTTCTGTTTTCCAAGTTGCTGTTGTGTAATCTACAAAGAAATTAATTTCTACTTGTTTGTAGCTCATACGGCCACTCAGACCGTTGCTCGAATTTACCGGTAGGAGGTTTTATTTCACCAGCTGTCATACAGTATAGGCTACGTAGCTACTCATTCAGTAATTCCCCTATTCATATCACCATTAGATGAACATTTATTTATATAAATTTATTTATATAAAAACTAAACTCCCAATATATGCTTCAATGCGAGATATAAAGTCATGAGATACATAATATTGTCGTGAGTTTAATACGTTTTAAAAAATATATAGCATGTATTAATCTCATGACATTACATCCCGCATTCAAGCATATGTTATAACTAATCCTGACCGATTAAAATTATTAAACTAAGACATAATTAATTTCCAAGACCACACTGTACCACATAACTTTGATACAACATAACTAGCAGTCGTTGCATTAATCTATAGCAAGCATGAAATTAGCAACACCAACAATAATGTTTGTAATACTGTGCATATTACAGATTTTCAGATGATGACGACAGGAAAATGTGAGTGAATGAGATGAAATATCATTGAAAGATGACAGAAGTGTTTATGATAGATATATCCAGAAACATCCAGGGTGCGAGTGGTCCTGCCTCTCATTATGGATCAGAGGATCAGGTCTGTGTGATAAGGGAGCTGCCAGCCGATCATTACCCAAGCACATCATCAAAAACACTGTCTTTACAGCACATGGAGCGCGATAATGCACAACCGCACCAAATAGGAGAATATAACCAATTTAATCGCCATCACTTTGAACTGGTTCTTAAATTTAGCTCTTAATTAGATTTCTGTAATCTCACCAATAAATCACCAAGACCGTTCAAACATTTCCATGACATTTAATTCGTAAAAAGACTTTGATTCCTGAACTCAGCTATCTATCACTGTTACTGGAAAAACTTTTACCTGGCGTGGGCCATTCCGGAAGCCAAAAACCTGGAAGTGTGAAAATGCTTAATTGGATTAACGCAGCATGCGACCTGCATAAAAGCTCTAGCATTGTGCATCCTCGTATTGCCAGCTGTACTATCGAGTTTATACTGAATGGACATTTTGGACTATAATGGACTATAAAGGTAAGAATGAAACGGTCTCTTCTTCACTCAAATTGTCGCATTTTCTCTCAGCGTTTGACATTTTTCCTCTCAAACGCTGAATCTACTGTTTATATACAATGCGAGGTGTTTTCATGATTGTCCAAAGCACGTGAATATGAGGCACGCAATTGGTTGTCTGTTGCTAAGCATCTAGCTGTAACATTCTAACACCGCATCGAATGGGTTAGTAATTTAGTTGTGTTTTGTCATTTTTGTTAGTATTTTTTTTTTTTTAAATATGTCTACACAGTTTTTACGTCAGTTTTAGTTTTAGTAATTTTAGTACATTAAGTTAAACCAAATGAAAATGAAAAATGTCATTTTGGCAACTATAGATGAAATAAATTTAGTTTTTTTTACATTACATTTTATTTCAAGTAATTCTTATTTGACATGCAATAACTCATGAAGGAAATAAGGTAGAAGGAAAGTTTTTGTTTGTTTGTTTGTTTGTTTGTTTTTTGAAGTTCTCCTACATCTGCATCTGCATCAAATTTTGTGGTGATAGCATAAAGCAATCAAAAGTTACAGCATTTGGAACCAAGGTAGCCTTTTTGTTCAGCCGTTGATGCCCCCTAATGGGCATTTTTAAATTCGTTCCTCCATGAGGAATATCTTGTGATCGACACTTTGGATTATGTTGATTTTGAATTCATTTTAATTGGGAGCATCCACTGTAAGTAATGATGTGCCAATTTCTACTGTCTGTGCATATTTCATGAAGTTATAAGCAAAAAACGTCATGTGAAAGCTACATTTGATTTTAGTTAGCGCCAGAGAGCCTGTGGGGTATTATGTGTTGTAACTCTGTGAGGAATATCTCGTTATCATTGCATTGGATTATGTTATCTGATAATCTGCTGTAAATAATGATGTGCCATTTTCCACAATCAGAGCATGTTTCATGAAGTTACAAGCGAAAACGTGACATAAATGCCGCATCCGTATGTTATTTACACATGGGTCTTATGGAGCTTCACGTACAAAAACTCGCTCATGTTCAGTCAAAGCCCAAAACAATTATGCTTGTTGTATTCTACTCCGTGAGACCTTTCAAATGACTTATGACACATCTGAACTGTATGGTGTTTTTGTCACATTGCAATACACAGTACAAAAAAGTATTTCATAAATTATGTAAACAATTTTTTTTTTATTTATCAGCAATAACTCAGCACTACTTAGTAGTTAATCAAATTGGCTACATTCATTGTAAAGTTCAAACTCTTAGCTTTCAAATAACACCTATTTTGTGTTGATCAAGGCAGTAGTTTTGAAAAATATGATTATTATTTTTTTTTCGCAGCTAGGTGGCGCCTGCGGGAGGTACACTCCGGTTTAGGGGGACTACATAGCACTCGTTAAGTGTTGATCAAAATGGTTAGATGCATTAAAAAGCTGAGTTTATAAGATTTAAATAATACCTGTTTTGAGTTATTTCTGTCAGTGGTTGCTTAGTAATTTGATTATTATTTTTTTCGCAGGGGGTGGTGTACCGTTGGCGGTACACTTCAGGCTTAAAGGGTTAATAACAGCGATCTCTACATCAGTAATGTTGAAATTGATGCGGCTGTGAGCCCGAAGAATCAGGGCCACCTTTTCACCCCATTACTGATTGCACAGCACACACACACACACACACACACACACACACACAATCACACACACGCACACACACACCCTTTATGTGGGCTTCATCTCTTATCAAAATGTGGTATTTTACAGGATTCTCTTGTCCACATTTACAACAAGGGATAGATGATATTTTAAGGTCAGAGTGACATGGTGGCTGAATGAATGACATTTAGAATATGTTTTCCCATTTTTCTCCATTTTCACTGAAAAGACTTCTCCCTGCCTCAGCTCAAAAAAAAAGAAGAAGAAAAAAAAAACTCATCTGGGAGATGAATGGCTACACCTGCCAGGCAGGCATTTTATATACACACACCAGCAGCTTTCACATAATTACACTGCAGCTGCCAGAGAGCTGCTCTCACTCTCATTCACCTTGAGACAGAGCAGATCACACAGCACACGCTCCACATGTACAGTCAACTCACACATGATGCACATACATGGAACCAGCTGCTTAGTTTCACTCACCTTGAGGCAAGACACAGATCAATCACACACAACTAGCTGTATTGTAAATATACTACTGTATGTGCAGAATTATTATTATTAATGTATGTTGAACTTAACTTTACAGTCTTAATGAGCAAAGTAAATGTATGTATATACACTCAGTTGACACTTTATTATTGCACATTACAGCTTTAATTATTAATGTCACTGATTCAACATGGCATTGGAAATTAAGAGATTCTGCCGTTTAAATGCATCTCAAAGGTGCTGTTTTCTGTTGGATTGAAATCTGGTGACTGTTCAGGCTGTTTGAGTACACCAAACTCGTGTTGTTGTTGTGTAACAAGCTTGGAATGATGTGTGCATTGTGATAGGATGAGTTGTCCTGATGGAAGTGGCCATTTGAGGATAACTGTGTGGAAAATGGATGCACATAGAAGCAGCAGTACTGGCATGGCTGTGACTTTTAAACAAGTTATTAAATAAAAAATCAAGAAAATATTATAACACCCCCACCAATCTGAATAGAGTGCTGCAGGAATGACAATTTTTTTGCTGGCCAAAACCTGAAAACAAGTTAGCATTTTTCAGCACTTTGGGTTCCAGTTGTCCTAAAGCCAATTTTTGATTAAATGCCTGAAATAATGGTTAACATAAACTCAATATTTTCATTGTATTCCATGATATAAAAAACATCAATAATAGTCCCTTGTGATTTTTAAAAAAAAAGCTTTTACTTGTCTTGAATAAGGCGGTTGCAAACAAGTGGCTAAATGGGACTACAGAGGTTTTCGGGGACATTAAATGTCATCACACCAAACAGGAAAACTCATCTCTCACTAGTCTGCTTTTATAGCCTCATTGTGTTTAAAATCACACTCTTGCAAACTATTCAAGCTCAAACTTTCTTTTTTTTTTTTAAATACAGGCTGAAAGAGTTGTTGGTGGTGACATTGAAGTCATGCAAATGTGGTTTGTATAGCCTACGTTTAGCTTTTTCCTTCTGGAGATTGTATTTAGGCTTCAAAATTCATAAAAGTTGTGTTAATTTGTGAAGATTATCATGATGAACAAAACTTGTAAGAATCATAAACTTTTGTTGGTCACAGAGCTTATTTTCTGCAATAATCTAAAAGCGAATGGAAAGTATTTGAGTTTTTGTCAAGAGAACCAGGGTATTTTTAAAAAAAATGGTTCTTTAAAGGTTCTTTACATGTAGTAACAGTTCTATTTAGAACCATATAGTCCTGAAGAACTCTTTTATGCTGAAATGGTTCTTTGTTTTAGAGCTTAGGGTTCTTTGTTCTCGCCTTTTTGTTTTCAAATCTGTAACTGTCAAAACCACATACTTATTGATTTTCTGGAGCTCAGCTATCCACAGATTGTCAACACACTCTCAACAGGTAAATGATTTCATTCTTAAAATGTCTACACATTTTAACTTTAATATTGTAACTGTAACCATCTCTGTTCAGTTAAGGATACTTCTTTCCTCTTTTCTACTAAGTAACAGAGATATTGAACTTATGATTCATATTGTTAGATTTTTCTTTAGTTATTACTTAGGTTTATGCATACCCAGTCCAAAAAACAAACAAACAAAAAAATATAGCTGTGAGCAGCAATCATCGGGGTTCAAGCACTTTAAGGCCTTTAAGCACATGCGTAAAAAGGTATTATATTTATATTTTATTATAGCATGTAAGCACTTGGATCATAGATGGAAATACCATTTACAGCCAATATAGGCAATTTAGTAAGGAAAAACATGTTTTTTAAAGGTTTTTTGACAGTTAGAGCGCCACCTATTGCCCAATCTCCACCAATTTTTTTGGGTGTCCTCAGAGTGTGCCCATACATATGCGTGTTAACTTTGGTGAAAATATCTCATTTCGTTTTGAAGTTATAGACACTTATATATATGAGAGCATAAAAAATGACCCATGAGAGACTTTGATTGGATTTTTTTACCACTTCCAAAATTTTGACATTTTGACATTTGGGCATTTACGTTTAGTAAACCAACTTAGGTTCCGTGTTTTCTACGTGGTTTCATCTCGATCAGACTAACGGTTTCGAAGATATTCGCAAAAGTTTTTTAAGCGCTAAATCACAACGTTGCACAAACCATAAGGCAAAACCTGGCAAGTCTGGTATCGATGGACTCGGCAAGGTTTCAGGAGTCTAAAGACATAACTCCTGTGAAAATAAGTCAACCACACCCAGAGTTATATATATTTTCAGCCAAAACCATTCACGAGTTTACACGTACATGAAATCAAAATAAAGTAATTCGTATAGTAATTTATGCGTATTTGGCGTGCTGTCCGGGGGAGGGCTCCGAGCTCGGAATTTGGCCCGAACCCAGAGTACTCCCCCTCCTTAACTGGGATAGAAACCAGCCAAGAGTGAGGTGATGGGGTGGTGGAGGGATGCTGTGAAACTTGTCGCGGGATAGAGGTGAGAGACGGCTTTATATACCGGCTTCCTCTTGCACTGATTGGTTGATTACCTGAACGTGCGCCTCCCGAATTTTGTTAAATGAAACTTCATTTAAAAACATACGTTTTTAAAAGCTTTTTAACAGTTATAGCGCCACCACTGGTCCGATCTCCATAAAAGTTGGCATGCTTCTTTAGAGTCATATGCTGCATGTGCTCCCTTAATTCCATGAAGTTCTGAGTTTTCTTTAAGGATTTATAGGCTTTTGGGTATATTTAGCCACGCCCATTTTCTAAATGACCCTGTTATAGCGACCCAAAGGGTAAAGTTCAACTTTTTTTAGATAATTATTGATCTAGAGAGTCCAGAGAATTGTCCTGCGCTGGTTTTGGTCCGATCGGGCGAAAAACCTAGGACTAGTTCGCAAAAGTAGGTTTTTCAGCTATTCGTGAATAATTAATGAACGATTTGATTGACAGCATTGGTTCTGTTGTTCAGCATGAGGAGATCTATCAAATGATATGCATATTGTGTGAATCTGTGAAACACCACGTGATTACTGAGGCGTAAAACTCGTTAGCGCCAACTAGTGGCCGATTTCTTTCAAAATTCTTACAGACCTCTAGGACCATGAGTCGAACAAGCCCACCAAGTTTCGTTCCGGTCAGCCTCTGATAACCTTGTCTAATAGGTGCTCAAATTTCATTGGCCGATGACGGCCATGTTTTTTGAGATACGCCAATGTCCTCATAGACTATCATGCCCCCTTTGGACCAAGACACTGCATGCCAAATTTCAAGTCGATCGGACTAACGGTTGCGTAGTTACAGCTGTTTTCATGTTTTTTTCAAGTTATTGTGCCACCTAGTGTCCAATCGACGCGATTTTTTTTATCGTGACCAAAGATTGAGCCCATACACACGTGAACTGAGTTAATTTCTTTCTCGAGTTATAGCCATTTTAGTAGAAGTGGCTCTGCCCACATCGTACGTTTTGGCGCGCCTTAGTGACTGTGAACCAAAATTTCAACTTTTTTTTTTTTATAATTATTGATATTCAGACTCCAGAGAAAAATTCTGCACTGGTTTGGTTCCGATCGGGTCAAAAACCTAGGAATAGTTCACAAAAGTAGGTTTTTCAAAAAACGAGCGAAGACATGCATCTTGTCCGCCTTGAGCCAAGGATTCCAACGATATAAGACACTTGAGCCTGGGCCTAATGGTTCAGAAGTTATGAGCCATTTCGTACTTTTGACCACCGTAGTGCCCCCGTCAGGCCGATCGGGGCGAGCCTTGGTGACGTTGTAGGTGGTAAGAGTACTACCAGCCCTCAAAGTTTCAAGTCTCTACGACTTACGGTTTGGTCTGCCCGATCACTTTTAGGGGAGAATGCTGATCCTTGGAAAATTTAACAATTACAATAGGGTTTCAGCGCTACGTGCTTGAACCCCTAAAACATTAAAGCTAGCCCATGATTTTATATAACTTTTTCCTTTTAACACTGTGAAGGGCTCACATACTGTCTGTTTTTGCTACTTTTGGCCTTGTGTTTTACTTCTTTACATATTTATTCATGTTTATTGTTAATTGTCATTTATTAATGTATTATAGCTAATAATGGTTGTTAGAGCACTGTCGTTTTTGCTACAATTTCACGTCAATAAAAAATAAAAGTACCTAACTGACACAACATGCTGTTTTTTTGTTTGTTTGTTTATTATTTTATTTTTTATGTAAAACCATAGAGGCTACAAGATATTTTAAAATCAGACAGGGGTAAAAAAACAACATTAATAAATAATATAAATATTTATATATTTAATATAATATTAATAATATAAATATACTAATATACTAATATTAATGAAAATAAACTATTTTTAAAATAGTTATTTATGACACCATTAAGGTCCTATATAGCACTTTCAAAGCATGGTTCTTTATGGAACCTTATAAAAAAGATTCTATTTAGCACCAAAAGGTTCTGCTATTGTTACAAGCCAAAGAACCCTAATTTGGTTCTGTTTAGAGCCATTTTTCTTTAGAGTGTGCTAACTTCCGGTTTGGCCTACATAAATACATCATCACTGCAGTCCACTGTTGCCACAAGGAAGGGTAAATTCATGAATTCATCTCTGCATCAAGTTTTGACATTCGAAATTGAGATTTGTCTGACAGACCAGGCGGCATTTTCGTATCTTTACTGTTCAGTATTGGTGGAGTCTGGTCAATTTCCTCACGCCTTTCTCATTAACAAGGGATCTTTGCTTAAAGAACAGTGATGGTTTTGGTTTTGGAAACTATTTTATTAATTCTAATGACTTTTGTTTGTGAAAATCCTGTCTGGAGTGTCTGAGATACTCACATTTCTTCCTCATTCTCATGTTTAGTTTAAACAGCAAGTGAATCTCCTGCCCATCTGTATTCAAGCTCTGCATGCTATTATTAGCCTACTATTTAGAGCTGTTAGATATTTGTATCAACAAGCAGATGTACTGAACTAGTCTATCTAACCAAGTGGCTACTGAGTGTGTACATCTGAAAAAGAAGAAGAATCCTGCCAGAGAAAGAGAGAATAACATCTCTAACCTCCCAAAATATCCCAGTGTCCTTTTTCCTCCTCATACCCAACACCATCTTGCCTTATTAAACTGTGATAAAACGTGATATGTGAGGAAAATGGATTTCATTTTTCAGACGTGTAAATTGAATCGTCTCAGATCCAGATGTTGGTCACACTGCATACAAAATTACCCAGTGAAGCGATATTTCTCCAACCAGTTGTCTGTGACAACAATTAAATTAAATTGTTGTCAATCAATGGCTGCACTACAGTAGGCTACACTCCCACAGAGGGACATTGCGTTAACATAAATGGATCATTTGGTTTCATGTAACCACAGAGATAATGGGTATTTTAAGCATTCATATTAATTAACTGATAAAGAGAAGATAAGACACCGGCTCTCTGCAGGTGTGTTTGCTCTCATCAATACTGAGAAAGCGGCAGGAGAAATGCTGTAAGTCCTTCTTTTCATGCATCATCTGAAATTAAAAAGCTATTAAGCACTACATTTTCTTTAAAAAAAGCTTATCATTAATTTTTTCAAACATTTTATTCATTCACAGTTTCCATTTGTGTAATAATAATATTTTGCAGCAATTTCCTGCTGTCTTTCTGATGAGAGTGTGAAACTGGGCTTTATAGAATAGCTTTTCTGTGGGCTCAACCCACTCTGTGTTAATAATCCTAAAACATACATTTCACATTGAATGCTCTCAGCAAGGGGTGCACTCTGCAGAAAAGGCTGATTCCATTAAAGAGTACTTTTGCCCCCTAGTGGTGGTAATCTGTATGTGTGTCAGGTCAAGTTTTGCCTACAAAGTTGGATCAGAATGTGATAATAAAACCTGAAATCACATAGCCTGCACTGTGAGAAGAGGCCAACAGCCCTCAAGAGGAAAACATATACAGTAGGCTACTAAATAATGTATTAATGAACATCTAAAATGTGAGGGTTTTATTTTAGTGGTAGTAACTGATTACATGTAATCTGGATTACGCAGTCAGATTCCAAATATTAAGTACTTGTAATTAGATTATATTACATTTCAAAATACTCATAATCAGACTAGTTTTTTTTATACAGATTACATTCTTACATGTATTCTCACAATGGCAGTAAATTATTGATTTTCTCTACTTCTTTATCTTGAAAATTTTCATTTCTAAAAAAGCCTACTGCCTTATATACATTCAGAAGGTCTTCCAGGTTTGTGAAATTGCACATGTGATAGTCATGTGCCTATCACTGAAAACTGAGAACCACACAGCATTTGATCACTGGGTTTACAGAAATAATTTAAGTGTTTTCTCAACATTGCAGCACTGCATATCTAATCATCTCCTGAGGAACACATTAATTATAATTTCAATTATCACTCAGTGAGTCATTTAACCATGTATTACTGTCTTTGGAAGGCTTTTGTCTTTCAAACAGATTAAAATGGACATATTCATGTCATTTCAGGGATTCCCCAACTTTTTTGTCAGTTGAACCTCTTTTACCTATATTTACTTGAAGTACCCCCTGAGACTTTAAGTTAATAAGTTCAATAAGGTCAATAATAAAATTGTGTTTTATTTTTGTTTTTATTTTTAAATTATTTATTTTAATTTTACACTTTTATGATTTAATTAACAGCTTTTCATTAAACTCACAAACCCACAGCAGTTCCATCATGAATCCCAGTCTGGGAAACTCTGACATAATGTAATATTTAATGCACATGATAACAAAGAATGGAATATATTTTATTTTTGTATTTTTATGTCAATATGGTACAAGATTATCCAATTAAAATCAATGTGATAAACAAGTTAAGTCAAAAGTAATCTAAAAACTCAAATTATACCTTAAATTTGTATATTGGATTATGTTACTAACTACAAATTTTGTCATGTAATTTGGAATCAGTAACCGACTACAATTTGTAATTAATCTACAGCATTTGGCATAAAAATATCATTAGCTCAGTATAAAAACAGTAACTATCAATAGAAAATTCCCAGAAAACTCTTTCAAACCACTTTGTAAAGTAGCCTGTTTTAACATGTATTATTTTTTAGTCTCATTATAACAAAATTAGTCGTCTTTATCATTCTTCATTACTTGTTTAAATTCGTCTTTATTCCTTTTTGTTTAAATTTGTTGACTTTCTTTGTTTATTTTGCAGTTTTACTTCATTTTGCACTTTTGACTTTTCATTGCTTTTTTTTATTTGATTAGTAAATTTGTACTTGTTATTTTATGTAATTTTGTGGTCTTTGTGCTGCAAACAAATGTTCAGGTTTTGTCAGATTTGTCAGAATTACATAGATTTAAAATTTAAATAGAGAGAGAGAGGCATCTGGTGGTCTTTGAGGATATTACAGGTCAATTCCAGTGCTCTAGCTTTTTACCTTTGCCACTTTGCCAAACAGTTTAATCATGCAAGGAACCAAATATATACAGAATGAAGGGATTGAAGTATGTATAATAGACAGAGGTGACATGATAAGATGAGAACATATATGTAGAGATCGGAGACATCATATAAAGTAACAGGCTGGTGTAGATCTCATCACACTCTCCTGGAAACTTAGCCGATCACAGCTGGACTGGTAATAAACTGCAACTGCAACAGATAAAAGTCATATAAGTGTATGTGTCATAAGTAGTTATGTCAAGTGTATGATACACTCTTAAAAATAAAGGTTTTTTATTGACATTGATGGTTCCATGAAGAACATTTGACATCCATGGATCCTTTTATTTGAGCATAAAAGGTTATAGTGGAAAAAAAGTTCTTTAGATTATTAAAGAAAATAAAAAGTTTTTTTTTTAAAGAACTGTTCACTAAAATGTTCTTTGGGTCACCAAAAATGGTTTTTTTATGGCATTGTTTTGAAACCCCCTATTGGAACCTTTATTTTTAAAAGAGTGTATCAACAGTTCCTGATACAGGTCTCTCACTAGAGCAAATAAATAAACTATTATGCAGCATCATAATATGAGATGATAGGAAATAGTTTACTGACATGTCAAAACCTACATTTGTAAATCTTACCATAGGGGCTTGAGGAAGGTAGCCAGCATTAAGACATTATCAGTCTTCTGTCTCAACTTCATTATTCTCTGTGTGTGAGATTTCATTGACACTGTCCTCTTCTTCTTTGTCCGATGAGTCGGCTGATTTGGGTCTGTCTTTAGGTTTTTTGGATGAATCCACAACCTCAGTATCTTTACTTGAGTTGCACCCCATAGTACAATCCAGATAATCCTGTATCAAATCTTTTGATGCTAAAAGACAACAATAAAACGTAGCGAAGTATCTCACTATAAGCAGATGTTGTCCAAAGGTAGTAATGTGCTCTTTAGAAGGGCATCATATATAATCTCTGCCTAAGTACGTCTCCTGTAACACTGTTGTAGAAGTCAGGGCTCTGATTTCTATGACAACACATTGAACTTCCTGTTGGCGCTGGCGCAGGTACTGCTAACATACTTCAGCACGGTCATAATTAGCATGGGTTTGTTGATTTAGATTCCCACAGACTTTGTGTTTCACCTGCCAGGCAACGCGAGTTGACATTTAACCTGATGGCGTGTGAAGACATAGTTACTGATAAACAGAGCAAGGCTGGTTGTCAGTCAGTGTATGTCCATGGTAACAAATAACAGGTTGAATAAGCGGGAAAAGGCCTTTTTCATTAATCTCTGTCCACTGGGTAAGAGAAGTATCTACACGTGACGGAATATGACAACACTGACCCACTGATTCGTTTTACAGGTGTTGTAGCACTTCTTGTCAAATTCCTTGTGATTCATTGATCACTATTTCATGTTGAGATACCCTAGAGCAGGGGTGTCCAAACCTGCATTTGGAGGGCCACTGTCCTGCAGTGTTTAGCTCCAACTTGCCTCAAACACTTGCCTGAAAGTTTCTAGTATGCCTAGTAAGTCCTTGATGAGCTGGTTCAGGTGTGATTAAAAAGAGCTGTAGCTAAACAGGACACCCCTGCCCTGTAGAGGAATAGATATAGGCTGTGTTTAACTTCACTTTAAAGGCACTTACATACTGTAAGTTTCAGGAGTGACAACCGCATTTAAATGCGGGAGTGAATCCCCTAATAAACCAATAAGCCCCAAGAAGCCGTGGTTTACAGTGAATTTATAACAGCTATGGGGTATTGTTAGGCACGACGTGGAGCGGAGTCAGCTGTATGTTTTCGGGAATTTTACAACGGCTTCGAACGCGGCTCAACCAATCAGAATTAAGGGCCAGAACTATCCGTTTTATCGTTAGATGTGTGTACGGAACACGACTCACTCTCGAAAATGCGATGATTGACAGCTTGGAAACCATAGCATCATTCTGGCGTCTCTCGTGTTTGGTATCCGCTATTGTGACCAAAGTAATAGAGTGACAAAACACTCGTTATTTCAGCAATTTAACTAAACACACTCTACGGAGGCGTCGTATTTTGTTGTACAGCCTGTTCCACTCAGAGCGCGCTCCTTTGCCATGGTCACTCATTATAAGCATTTTGGGCTTGTTGTTTAAGCTCTTCTCATAAAGTGAACAGGTTTATGGAGTTATTAAAGTGAGCAGACATGAATCACGATATTTTGGTCTTATTTTCAGCATAAAGCATTTGGATTTATGTTTTTCCTGATTGACGGCACATACAGAAGAAAGACACATCTCCGATTAACGTTAAAAAACGTCATTGTTCAGGTAGTTGTTCTAGTTGTTCAGGTTGGTTCCGTACACACTGCATATAATTTCTGTAAATTTGGTTGTCACTACCTGTATTTTTTGGGAGTTAATTCGGTTGTAGAATGCGGTTGTCACTCCCGTATTTTACTGAACTGTATGTGTACAAAACGCGATTAAGCACTAAAAGGTGAACTGACAACCGAATTTAACTGCAGTGTGTACGTTTCCTTCAATTCGGAAACTTTCCTAAGCACTTCCCCTCGGGGGAATCCCCGCTGCCATTTTGAAGCGCGTTCAACTTCGTCAAGTGTACAAGGAAAGTTTAGGTCTATTTGGACCGAGTGAATTTGACTGCTCCAACCCAATTAAACAGCTAATCAAGGACTTGATGGGGATACTAGAGACTTCCAGGCAGGTGTGTTGAGGCAAGTTGGAGCTAAACTTTGCAGGACAGTGGCCCTCCAGGACTTGAGTTTGGAAACCCCTGGCATAGGGCATTCCACCCGAGTGAATGAGACAGAGGAAAGGTAGTGAGAAAAGGGCATACAAAATTGGACTTAAACGCAGCCCTGGTCTAAACTCCTCTGTTATCTGCTGTTTTTAAATGTTTTATGCCAAGGACCTGCAAATATCATGATACCTTCCTAAAATATAAACGCAACTCTATATACATGTACACTACCTTTCAAAAGTTTTTTTTTTTTTTTTAAGTAATTATTTCTTTATATGGCAAGAATGCATTAAACTCAAAAGTGACACTAAAACTTTTTATAAAACTTTATCCATTATTAGAGTAATGGTAGTGTAAAGTTTCTTAATATAATTTGCATGCTTTGATTAAAAGTCCTGTATATATATATATATATATATATATATATATATATATATATATAAATATTAATTGTCTTTCATCTGTTCTCAATTATTAGTAGAATGTTGGTGGAAGTATTACAGTTTATTCTAGTCAGTTGACATTTTACTTTCAATCTTGTTACATTTCTGAATGAGTTGGATGTTATATAAGAAGCCCCTCAACTATCATTATATAAATTTATTAGAGTTACACTTTATTTTAAGGTATCCTTGTTTCAGAGTAATTATACATTTAAGTACTGAGTAATATTAATTAACAACGTACTATAGGGTTAGCGTGAGATTAGGGTTCGGTTTAGGGTTAGTTGCATGTAATTATGCATAATGTATAGTCATTCCTATAGTAACTACATGTAACGTGTAAAAAGGACACTGTAAAATAAACTATTACCGTTATTAGTCCATTACTTCAAACACACCATTAAATCAGTCCCATTCTGCGTTGTTGTTCCTAACAAGTGCCTTTTAATACAATTTACTAGGCATTTGTGCACTGTGCTGTCAAAAATTCAATAACGTTATGGTAGTCGATGTCCTTTAAATTTCATCCGCAATCAAACAGCCCACTTTCATCACAGATTAATAAAAACATTTTTAGATGTTTTGATTTTAGACAGTTTTCGATTTTAATAACTGGTGCTTCAGCTCAAAACAAACAAATACATTTGACAAATTTCACATGAGACAAGATTTTTCTGTAGAGTCAGAATATGTTTAATAAAAATAATTAAACCTCAATTTCTTCTATAGAACTTCATAGAAAGTAATTCAATAAATTACAAACTTTTTAAGACATGTATCCTGCACTACAAGAAGCATTAATTGACTACACAGGCCACAACTTGCAAGTATTGCAACTGTCCAAAAGAAAAAAGAAAAAAAAGAGGGGCTTTAAATTTCAAAATATTGAAAATATGAAACAAAATAAGCCATGAAAACAAATGAGTCAGTTTGTCAATTCAATCATTCACATAATTGAAAACAAACGTTTATTTGCAGTAGTGTATTTCTATTTCATTTGCTGTTGCATGGTGGATGTCATTGTCTTTGTGCCACAACGGCAAGTCTTGCCCTGATTCTGGTCAGTAGTCCAGCGGTTCATAATGCAACACATGAAATACAACCAAAATATTGAATTAATGTACACATGAAAAAAAAAGAAAAGAAAACCCAACGTAAATCTCCAATTCTCAGAAAACCCGCAATTCTTCTCAGAACATTATTCAGTTAAATGAGATGTTAACGCTGCAGATGTCATAATAAGAGGAACTATATAGGTTTCATGTGCGGTTTTGGGAAGAAGTGGAAAGCAGCAATACCTGTACACAGTTTCAAAGTGCGTGGCTCAGCACGAACTAACTGGAAAGAGGAAGATCTGATGCCACAGTGGAGAGGAGACGGCATTCAGAACATCTAATGAGGCAAAATCACACTGAGAGAGATAAAAGTGAGGGCATCTGTGTGAAACCATGATGAATGTAGTCATACATGCTTGGAAAGACCCATTAATATTACTGTGTTCACTAGTGAGACAGGCAAAGAGTTGCATTGTGCAGTGCATCCCGAAGAAATTTGCATCACAAATGGAAAACTTCAGTAGCCAAACCTGAATATGAACAAAGGTGATGCAGCAGAGACTCGCATGAATCAAATGAGCCTAACAGTCTAGAACAAGCGCACATCAGCACATGTAACAGAAAACAAATCACATACATGTCCTGATTCGAAACGCCAATGAGGTTCATCGTGTTGGCCGAGGTGCTCGACTGCAATGAATCGTTCTATGAGGGACAGACACTGAAGTATGGCATAAGGACACTTCTAGATCAGTCATTTACATCTAACAGCAGCAAGGCGACTATGTGGATCTGCAAAACGGCGAAAAGATTTTATCAGACTAAAGGAACGTGTGAATTTGACCTGTATTACATATTTAACCCTCCTATCAAATCTAGGACTTCATGTGCCTGAACTGAAATACTACTGTAAATACTTTAATTTCTCTCAATACTTTTACACGGATTACAAACATGGGTGATTTAGCATGTGATGAACTAATGTGACAATACTGTAGCAGTCTGTGGAAAAGAGAGCATATACGCACTGTTGTCTGTCAGGAGAAGGTTTGCATGTGAGGCCGACAGGACCTTGGACACATAGATTTTCATGCAAATTGAGGCAACAGTGTTCATAAGCACAGAACACCACACATACACACACACACAGTGCTGTCTGAACGCTAAAACAAATGGATGAATATATGGATGTAAAGAAAGTGGTCTGAAATAAAATTATATTTGTTGGAAGCATGTGCACGCACACTGATTTCAAGCAGTGAGGAATGTGTCCCTAAAAGAATGTCTGATACACTGTAGACATCACCGTACAGCGTGTTGGCAAGATGGATTTCCTGCAGCCATGTGTTAAGTACAAAACTCAAATCTTTGGGTAAAAATAGCTGTATGAAGAGAATTTAAAAGTTGAAGGAAAGAAGGAAGAAAGCAAAACAGGAAGGAACGACGGACCATGAGCAGGAGGCAGAGAGTCCAGGACAGTAAACAGATGAACAAATCACAAGAGCAGTGAATGAACAAGAACGTGTGTGATGAATGAATGAACGAAAAAACAAACATATGCAGGGTCTCTACAGCTTCAGTGACATTCATAAGCTGCCTGTGTGTTATTGCTGTGGATCTGTAGGTATGCTCTGTGAAGTCTATGTGTTCAGGATCCTGCTCAAGTATTTACAAATGAAACCCAAACAGTCAATGTGTTTTTTCTCCCAAAAGAAAATATATTAATTATACAGCTCTGCAATGAGCAACAGCGTCCTCATTTCTTTAATAAAATTAAATCCCGACATAACTATAACAATAATGCCTTTTAGTTTTTGCTTCTTGTCTGTTGCAATTGTACATCATGGTGTAATACAATTTCACAAAGTTTTTTTTTTTTTTTTTTTCGACATGCAAAACGTCTCTTCGAAACGACATTGTACCTAAACAAACACTGAAATCTCATTTCAGTTTCTCTAGGATCTCCATTTTCCATTTTTTCCTCTTCGTTACACAACACTTTAGTTATTATATTTACATGGAAACAAAAAACATGATGTAGTAAATGCAGGATAATTCCTATATGCGTGTATATGTATAGATTTCTAAGAGATGTATATAAATATATAATATTTATTTATACATGTATAAAGACTCAGTCTTCGTCGCTGGAATCGGAATCCTCGGATGACGAGGAGGAGCTGTCGGACTCGGAGGAGGACGACTCCGCCTTCGCCGAGCCTTCTGGACCACTGGTATCCTTCTTTTCGTCAGGCTCCTCCCCCTCATCGCTGTCTTTGTCCTCTGAGCGGCCGGGCTGCTGGGCCGTGGCTTCAGAGGCAGCAGGTTGCAGCGGTGGGGTTGGCTGAGTGTTTGCAGCTTGTGGCTGGTTGGCCACAGGCAGGTTAAGGCCTGGAGTAAGAAGCATCCCTGGGTAGAGCATACTAGAGAGGAGAAGGGGGTTGAGGGCCAGTGAGTGGCCTGAAGCAGAAGCACTTGTTTGATTTGAGTTGGTGGCCGTCGAGGTGGTGGCTTTGGAGCTTTGACCCTCTGTCCTTTCTGATTTGCCATCCGGAATCAAAGTCTGAGCCGACGCTTTGTGCGTGGCAGACTCTCCGCCATTCTTCTTTTTTCCGTCTTCGTCGCCTGTCAATGCTCCACCCGCCGCTTCCTGCGAGGGCTTTCCGAGGAGACCGCTCATCCCAAGGAGGTTCGGCAGGCCAGTCATTCCGGACAGCATCATTGGAAACATGGCGGCCATGTTGGTGGGGTCATGAGGCAGTCCCATTAGGCCAGTGGTGAGTTGGAGAGACTGGAGACTCTGGAGGTTGTGCTGAAGAGCTTGAAGACTAGGCAGGTCGAGCCCAGCGAGGAGGCCGTTGGATAGGAGTGGGTTGAGCCCCAGGGCAGCGTTGGCACTGGCACTGGCACTGGCCACGGTGGCTGCTTTAGCCAGAGCGTTTTTGGGGCGTCGACCTCGCCGGCTCACCTCTTCGGGAACGATGGGGCCAGTCAGGATGCGGTCAAACATACTTTCAGGAAGGTAACCCTGAAAACACAAATGCATCTGTTATATAACTAGGTAAAAAAAACATCCATAGTTTTAGGTAATATATTGAGTTGGTTTCCTTTAGGCTTATGTAAAATCATAAATCACATTTCTTTTGGGGCTGTCACCATCAGTCAAATTAATCTTGAACTTTATTTTGTTTTGTTTTTTTCTCTCTTTTGGCCAATGAATCACACTCAAAATATGAGTAGACAGGCAGAGAGAAAGTTGTTTGTTGAAGAACTGTTGATTGGCACTTCCTGCAGACTGTGGTATCTAACAAATTTTTTTTTTTTTTTTTAACGAAATCCAAAAAATCCTACACTTTTCCCCAACTTTTTTTTTAGGTGCAGGCCAATGTTGCTAATGTCTACTCCAACATGATTTTGTGCAGCAGTAGTAGCTACACACTGTGTCGTTATTGTGTTTCCATTTTATGACAGGTGGCCAGCGTTAAGATGTTAACTGTTTTCGGCAAATTTTCGGGGGCGAAATTGAAGTTGGTCAAGCAAATTCACCACGTTGACCCACAGAAAGCTGCTTGGTTTAGAAGAATTGTGCTTCATATACTACACAATTGACAATGGACCTTTTGTAATGCACCTTTAATGTGCAATACCACCACCTACTATAGCCGCTTTTCCACCGTCGGTCCGAACGGTTCTCATTGCGTAATCGTTCCATTCCGTGCCGATCCAGGCCAGCTGGTACGGTTACAGTTTCATTTTCCGCTGTGGGGCTGATAACAGCCGCTCTTTTGAATGTAATTCAAAAGCGTCAGTTGTTGCCTTGGTAACGCAACGGTTTACTGATGATATTACAGGTAAATAACGACCGCGTTATGGCGGATGATCAGATATTTCTTATTATTAATATTTTATTATTAAATTGTGTTTACGACGCTCAAATAGAGCGCTTAGCCAGCTACGGAGAAACAACAAGTGACCAATCCTGTGTGCCGACGTCAGTTCACGCATTCTACCAGCACGATTCAGCACGGTTAGACAACCGTGCCGAGAATTCCGGGCCGAGAACGGTTTGTAATCGTGCCTTGCCGTACCAGGCTCCAGTGGAAACACAACTGGAACCGTTCCTTACCATTCTAAGAACCGTTCAGCCCGACAGTGGAAAAGCGGCTTATGTTGGAGTGTCAACCAGATAAGTTCCTGGTCCTGGATTTTTCACAATATTATCGCTTATGTAGTACTAACCCGATGTAAATATTTCACCAGTATATTGCGACAATCCTAATTTCTGTAAATACACTGTGTATTTGTAATGGAAAATGTTTCTCTTTTTACTCACAGACTGTTTAACAACGTCAGCCCACTCTGGTGGGACGCCATACTCTGGATTCTCTTGCAGAAACCGGCTTAAATCTTTCAGAGGAGGTGCAAACGCACCACCAATCTGGAACAAAGAAAGAGGAAACAAGTATTACAATCAACACCCAGTACAGCAAAGAAATGTGCCCACAAAGTCTATAACCATCATACACTCACCTTGCGAGCATTTCGCCTGTTGATAATCTGTACTCGCTCTTCTCCAGTCAGGCTGTTGATGTCAATTTTGTTGGGGTTTCTGCAGCGATGTCTCTTCTGTTTTGGTCTGCCGTCTTGAAACTGCAGCTTGGTTGCACTCTGCAAAAGAAGTTATGATCAAAAACTTAAATACATGCATATTCTCACAGACATTTTTTTTTTACATCTGAAAGGATAACTTGATTTTAACATCAAGAGAGATGATGGTATTAGTATTGTTTGAGAAATTGGGATTACTGTTAAAAAAGATTATATTTTTGGCCTATTTCATGACACATTTATTAAATAATTAAAAAAAATCCAGAGAATAATCGAGAATCTGATATTTACAGGGATAAAGGCTCCCACATCTGCCACGAAGCCCGGGTGCTCCTTCAGCCACTGGTCAAGATCTTTCCGTTTCGGAGCGTCCTCTCCAGCTAGTCGCGTCCCATCTTTGAGGCTGATGACGGGAACGCGGCTATCCGTATCGATGGTATTGGGCCCCTGAGGTGTGCTCAGACCAGGGGGAGCGGATGTACCTGCGACGCCACCACTCCAGCCAGCAGGAGCCTGCAAAAGTAGGTGGTGCCTTATTGATACTGAATTATGAGACCTTTTTCTTGCTTTCTAAATATAAAATGAAAAAAATGAAAAAAGAGGTCATAAGCGAGTCGAACCTGCTCTGGCATCACAGGAGGCTTGTTTCTGTTCATGAACAGCAAGTCCATCCCCTCCACATTCTTCCGCCGTCCTCTCCTCTTCTTCACTATGGGCTGTCCATCCATTACTCCATTCAGTCGCATTTGCTCTGGCAGTACTACAATACCACAAAGAACATGCATTTTTAGTGTCATCCAGTGTTGTACATTGTGTACAGTGTTTACAGTACAGTATGGTTATATGTTACCTTGTGGATAGCTGTTCAGTGTTTTGGTGTAGTCCGCTAGGCTGGTATCAGATGCATTCTGTAACTCTTGTAGCCGGGCTAAGTACTGCTGTTGGGCGAGAGGTCCCTCCTCACCCTCCAGGGGGCGCTTCAGAGGCAGGCCTTGCTTCTGGAAGGTCAGTTTAAGGCTGCCCTCCTGCAGGACAAAGGCCAAGGGTCAGAGGTTAAGGACACATTGCTAATAGGGCAGGGTCTTATGAAGCCTATGATACTGGTATGAGACCAGTGAAGGTCTACTGAATAAACAGTTTTTTGTTTTTCCAGATAAAAACACTCAAATGACAGGTTTTATAGAGAGAGGTAGTTTTAATCAATACATAATTGTGTCTAGTGGGTTAAGGCAACACAGGAACACAGTAAAGTCAAAGGACCTAGAGGTGATGTGTGTAATTTAAGCTCACCAACACTGAATTTTTTTCTTTCTTTCTCTTTCTTTCTTTCTTTCTTTCTTTCTTTCTTTCTTTCTTTCTTTCTTTCTCTTTCTTTCTTTCTTTCTTTTATGCCAGCTTCTATGGCTATGTTAATGGCGAGAAACAGGTTTAGTTATTCAAAAATAAAACTAAATAAGATGTTTAAGATTAATTTTTTCTAAAAACTTTAAAACTAAATTTGGATTTACTTGATTAAAAACCTTTTAAAAAGTATCAACAGAATAAAACAAATTCCTTAAAGGGGTAGAAGTAATACAGTCCAGTAAAATATGTTTAATGGACAGTGGATTCAGACTAGATGAACACTTTGGGTAGTTTTCTCCTGATAGTAAAAATTTAAGTGTAAGTCTTGAGTGTCCTATCCAGCATCGTGTAAAAATGACTTGATCCCAGCAATTATTAAAAGGGAATACATGTTTTGTCCCAACATCCAGACTTAATTCACGTAATTTGCTGTTTAAGCACTGGTCTCATTCCATTTATTTTTGGTGTATATATTTAAAGTTGGTTTCAGATCTGTGAAAGGTATAAAACATTGTCTGCTTGCTCATTACCAGAGATTCCTGAGTGGCCAGGTACCCAGCAGAAAATAATATTAAAATGCTGCAATTCAAGAGATGACAATTTAATTAAAATCTCCACAATTGTTGGGTGATCAAATTTTATAGATTCCAGTGCTTCAAGGCATGATTTTGAATCAGATATTATTAAAAAATTCTGTTGTGAAGAAGTCTTAATGAATTTCAATGCCAAATAATAGAGCGTCTGCCTCTGCAGTGAAAATTGAACTTTGTTCATGGATACGTATGAATATATTAGATCAAAAATTAAAAAAAACAAAACAAAACAAAACAAAACAAAAAAAACAGTAATATTATCAAATCTTTTTACAATTTATAATAACTGTTTTCTATTTTAATATATTTTATTTCCTGTGTTATTTTTAGCATCATTACTCCAGTTTTCAGTGTCACATGATCCTTCAGAAATCATTCTAATATGCTGATTTGGTGCTCAATAATTATTATGATTATTATTAATGTTGAAAACAGTTGTGCTGCTTAATATTTTTGTGGAAACTGTGATACACTTTTTCAGGATTCTTTGATGAATAGACAGCATTACAGCAGAACCCACACCATAGATGAATTATGCTGAATAAAAATGCCTAAATTCATCGTTTTAGCCAAACTTCTTGTAGTACTGATATCAATTTCCCTTTTGCAAGTTGTGCAGAAATTACACACTTCACCTTTAAAGCAAAGGACAGAGGCTAAGACTGACTTTGTGCACTGGGTTTAGTTTAAATGAGCAAATGTTGCAGCTTCAGTGTAGCAGATTTGGGTCGATCCCAGTTAAAGTCAAAGGAATATACCATTGGTCTCCAGATAGATATAGAAAGCAAAATTCTGAGAACATAAACTGAAAATGAAACCAAAGCTGCAAAATTTTTAAAGCAAAGTCAAATGAAAGGAAGAAAGAAACAAACAAATACTGGAGGAAAAGGGGGAAGACCAAACAATAAAAACAAACAAAACATGCCAAGCACTGCAATGACACTGCAGATCGGCATTTGTGGGGGAAAACGTAAAATAACATACGTTATTGATTTTGACTGAGAACTCCTTTTCTCTGTCTGCAACATGCTTCTTCACCTTTGAACCCTGAGGGGAAGCTGAGGGGTCTTCTGTTAGCGTAGTTGCATTGTCCAGGAGTTTAGTGGTGTAGAAAGAAGTCACTGCATTGCCTTCATATGCACGACGAACCCCTGGCCATTTCCCCTTCAACACTGCCTGACATATACTGTCCAACCGGTTTATCATCACACGGTCCTGCAATGAGAGGACAGTATTATTGCAAGGACATCACAAGTAAGGACTGTACTAAGTAATACTAAGTACTGTAATAAGGTTGAACTGTAAGATTATAGTGAGGTACAGAAAAACATCATGTTCTAAAGCAGACTAATGTTTATATAGGTTTATCACTTTTTAATTAATGAAATGATACTGTTCTTACAGTGGCAGAGCCAAAACTAAGATACGACACTGACAGAGTGAGACCAGAGAAGAGGAACTGATGTTGGCCTGGGCTGCTCACCTTTGGCCAGTAGGAGGCAGCAAGCATATAACCTCCCTGGAAAGGGTGGGGAGGGTTAGAGATACCATTGGTCACATGACTGTCCTGCATGTCATCTTGTGTAGTGTTGAGTGAGGCAACGCTGTCTTCGTCAAAGCCTTTAACACCAGGTACTGCTGACGCTACCGGAATACAAACAGACCCATCAATGATATACAGGTCAAACACACTTTAAACATAAACTACACTACGTACTGTATCCCACAATGCAATGCGCTCAAATTCCATTTCATGTGTTGTATACTATGCAGTACACTGGTACTCCAGTTGCCCATTTTAACCCACAATGAATATATACATATTAAATGAAGATATAAGCATTTCTCTCTCTTAAAGTAGTCCCTGGGCATGCTGCACTCTCCAAAAGACCTGATGAATGCTTTCAAACCTCATGAGCCTCAGAACTGGACATTATACATAAGTGAGCTGACTGGACACCTAGATCTAGATCCTAGATCTCATCTCTAGAGCCTGAAACCTAATCACCGATTAAGCATAGCTGAACCTAAGACACAAAATGTGTTGTACATGGACTGGACTAGTGTAGCACAACTCCAAGAAGCAATTAAAGGGTTAGTTCACCCAAAAATGAAAATAATGTCATTTATTACTCATCCTCATGTCGTTCTACACCCGTAAGACCTTCGTTCATCTTCGGAACACAAATTAAGATATTTCTGATGAAAACCGATGGCACAGTGAGGCCTCTATTGCCAGCAATGTCAAAGAACCTCTCAAGATCCAGAAAGGTACTCAAAACATATTTAAAACAGTTCATGTGAGTACAGTGGTTCTACCTTAATATTATAAAGCGACAAGAATACTTTTTGTGCGCCATTTTTGGGTGAACTAACCATTTAAACATGCTTTAGTTATTAGGAGTGTTGAAGTAGTCCTAGAGTTACTACAGAGGCCGGGATACAACTTAAGTTTATTAGATAACTTACCGATCTTTGGTACCTCTTCACTGTCACTGTCTTCTGAAGATGAGGATGATGATGATGATGAAGATGAGGAGCCCGAAGAACAGGAGGAAGACGAGGATGAGGAACTGGATCCTGACCGTGATGAAGACGAGGATGAGGAAGAAGATCTTGATGAAGAACTTGACGAAGAGCTGGACGAGGAGCCGTCCGAGTCCGATTCTGATCCCGACCCCCTCCTGGCCTCCCTGCGGCTCCGCTTACTCAGCTTCTTTTGTTTGCGAGTTACTGAGTTCGGTGTGAGTGGTTTTGTTCTGGCCGCCACCATCCGACTCTCGCTCTCTCCTGCTTTGTTGACATCATCTTTCTCGTCCACTCCTGACGGTGTGGGTGGTCTGATAGAGGGCGTCTCCATCTTGAGCCCTCGCTCTACATTATCTTCCTCTCCCTCTGACATCAGCTCCTCCTTCATTTCAGTTTGGTTTAGGAGTGGTGAAGCAGAAGCCTCTTTAGCCTGAATGTGCTGGAGGGGGGTCGGGATGTGACACTGTCCCAGCGAAAGCGTCTGATTCTGGGCTTGGGCTTGTGATACAGTTCCCTTGTTCTGGCTGTAGTTCCTCTGGGCCGCAATGAAGCAGAGCTCCGGGTCACGGAGGATGTGGTAGTCTGTTCGGCTGACTCCGTGCTTGGCCGCCCCAAGAAGAAGATCTCGATCGTGGGATCCTGTTTCCCACCACACTGGAAGATCCGGTCCTGGCTGGCACAGTGCTAGACGCTCATAAAGCTGAGGGTGACGCAACACCTGTTCTCTTATCTTCCGCAGCAACTCCACACGGTATAAGGTACGGGATGCACGCTCCTCTGTGATCGGTTGAATAGCAAGAGAGGAGTCCACCATATCTGAGGGGAGAGAGGACACAAACTGATGATGAAAGAGTACAAGATAATACACTGGCAGACTGGCAGAAAATCAATGTGAGTGTGTGAGAATGTTTAGATGTTTGTAGCACTCACCTCCCTCTATGGCGGGTAGGCGGCAGACCCTCCTACACATGGCAATAAAGGCACACAGGTACTTGTGTAGACTCTCGTCAGTTTTCTTGTGCAGTCGAGCCATGGCTCTGAACTTGGTCCAGTCGAAACGGCCCAAATCCGGATCAAACACTACCCCAAATGTCGAAACCACACGGTAGAAATCTGCCTCCTCCCTCCGTGTCCACCTATTAAGAAATGGAAAAAATGATAAAGTTATTGGCCTACAAAAAAGAATTTTTAGAAAAGATGATAAATTTTACAAAGATGTATGTTACAAATAAAGTTTCTTAAAGGTACACTAAGTATTTTTGTTCTTTATATATATCTATTTTTCATCTTAAATGCAAATCATAGATTCAAGAAGTTTTTTTTTGTATTAACTCAGATCATGCGAGGAGCCACCAACTTTATGAAAAATATAATTCTAGGCCACATAATCTCAAGCAGGTTTACATAATTTTAAACTGATTTGTCAAGTGTTATTCATTTCTTTTTTAAAGCAGAAAAAATAACTTCTATATTCTTAAGATGAATTAAGGTTGGAATACAATACACGACTTTTAAAATCTGAACAGATTTTAAAACATTAAGCATCATACACTTGCCAAATTTGTTAATGGTTACAGAAAAAAAAACAAAAAAAAAACAAACAAAAAAAACTGGACATCATACAGTAAATGACTGAGGATCACACACTACCAGACTTTCCAAACTCACATAGAAACATGCTCCTTGTTGCTGGAGCCGCACAACATATTAAAACAATATGTGTTCTAAAGCCTGCTCAAAATATCAAACATGTTTGATATCTTCTGACTGGATGGAATCAAAGTCTGATGCAAAAAAACAAACAAACAAAACAAAAACAAAAAAAACCCCAGACACATCAGAGTCTATGCCCATCATACACTACAAAATTTTCTGCAGACTGGCTCTGATTTAAGGCAACTACTCCACCAGACTGCAAATCGGGGGGTAAAAATCTGCCAAAACTTGTGTAGTGTATTCCAGCCTTAAGATAACTCACTATCACAATCTCTATTTTGCATTAATTTAATTGGTTGAAACACCGTTATGAAGTTTAGTTAGTTGAATCAGAAAATGTTATGATATTAGGATGTTTTTTTTATTGTTTACTAAAGCCTCTCACCGTTGTTGTCTTTCAATCTTAGCAGCAATTTTGGGATTGAGCGTGTCACTGATCGTGGGAGGCAGGGGGTAGAGGGCAGGGGTCATGGACTGCTGTGTCTGGTGGATCTGAAGTATCTGTCTGCTCTTGGTGAATCGCTGAGATGCAGTGATCAGACGCCGCAGCCGGGCCGTCAGCGTGGAGGGCGAGGGCCAGTACACCCCTGAGCCAGCACCCAGAGACCCACCTCCACCATCTAATACAGACCCTCCTTCTGCATGAACACACAAACACATCACTGATGACTAAGGGTGTACTCACACTAGGCACGGTTGCCTTGAACCAAGCCCGAGCGCGATTGTCCCCCCTCCCCCGCTGGCCTGCACTCATATTGCACTTAACGTTCTGTGCCAGAGCACGCTTATGTCATATATGATGCAACTTTGTGAATGGAAGTAAACAGGAAGAAATGCACTTTCGCGCTAATATATTTATCATTTATGCCACGCAACGATTTTCACTTGCACGTATGATAATGGAGCTGATAATGGAGGAACCGCACTCAAGCCCAGCCGAACCGTGCTCTGGCTCACCTCTTCCAAGCGGGCCAGGGACGGCTAAACGAACTGCGCCTGGGCACGGAACGGAGCGATCACACTTGTCAAACGAACCGTGCTTTGGGGGTCAAACGCACTCGGGCACGGTTCAGAGCACCTAGTGTGAGTACACCCTAACAATACCTTAATATTAACTCAAAACAAACTAGGGGTGTATTTATAAAAGAGAATGAGAAACACTATAGTTTGTCTGTACCTCCACCTGCATCACTGATGACCAGGTCTCCCGGGGAGGAAGCATCGTCCTGGAGGTAAAAGCACATGTTAAATCATAGTTTAACACTATAACACACATATAAAACACACTGAATGCGCTTTAAAATTCCTGAATTTAACTCAAATTTAGAATTAAAAAGAAATTCATAACTGCTGTAAATACTACATTTAACAGTATGTTTCAGTATGAATTACTCTGTATGTTACTATACACACAATATGTGAGGTATTTCCAGAAACATTAGATAGATAGAATTAAGCATTATATTGTATTATATTTAATATCCTGAATGCTCTTTTCAATATATTTTGTAAATCATATTCAAATATTGATGTCAATTTTTTATAACATTATCTGAAAACATTTTTTATGCTGCATGGCTAAAATAAAATTAAATAAAATAAAGTAAAAAAAAAGTAAAAAAAGAGAAAGTATGTCTAATCAGTTAGGGAAAAAAGTATTCTACATATCAGGGAATGAATAGGCAGTTATTTAGTCACAAAACATGTTGAATTGAGAATACATTCCTATTCATGTCTTTCGAATTGAACATCCTGTGGGGGGGGGGGGGGGGCCTGGCCTATTCAATTTAAATTCCAACTCATGAATTGTAAAATTTGCCCATCCCTGATGTCACAATAGTTCATATTCTTTATGAGCTTGTGTGTGCGCTCGTGTGTGAAACAGTCTTATCAGGCCCAGTTCTCTCTCCACTTGTGTACCTCCATATCGTCCTTCAGCAAAGCTGGAGCAGGCTTATACTCAGGGTCGTCCACATCCCTGCACACACAGATAACACACACACACACACACACACACACACAAAAACAAACAAACATACACAGTTACAAACACCTCTGAGAGCTACCGCTGACAGAAACTGATAAAAGACTTCCTCTCTCTGTATGAATGGAGCACATGTTTGTGTCTCTTACCCATCCATAAAGTCATTTCCTCTCTGTTCAGCAGCGATGGCCTTCTCGTCTGGCCGCCCAACCCTTTCTAAGAAACACAGTGCTGGATCTGCACGAATAGTGTTGTACTTCTCATAACCTACAACACATACAGACAGCCATTAGTGTGTACCCACACATAAAGCCTTGAGCGCATCAGAGCTGATCAGACTTACCGTGCTTATACACTCCTAACAGCAGACATTTGTCCGAGAGCATGTCCCACCACAGAGCAGGCATCTCTGAATGATCTGGCTCAGGAACCCAGATATCTATCTCACTGACAGATAGCAAAGAAAACATTTTAGTCTACTGTTGTTTATTTCATTTTTTTATTTTTTTAACAGACCTGTCTGTTAAAAACAAAGTCCGATATTGTCATTCACAGAAAATGTTCCTCTGTGATGACATTTGAGATACATTGCTAATATACTGTACATATATAGAGAAAATCTTTATGGTACTGTATGTTGCTTTTGTTGCAGTTCGACAGCTCCAGTCCTGACTAGTTAAAAGAGCATTCTGAACTTTCTTCTTTTGAGTTCCACAAGGGTTTAAAATTGACATGAGGAGAGTAAATGATGACACAGTTTGAATTTTTGGTGAACTGTTCCTTTAAATGCTGGTATTGATATTACACACGTACATTCTTGAAGTTTCCTTAATAGAACAGCAGAGGGCGCTTTAATGTTTATCTTACTGACCAAACTGGCTTAAACTGACTAATACTGGAGTAGTTCAAAGGGGACCTACAGTATTTATAATCCTAAAATCTAAAGGGATCTATGATACACAAGTGAAAGTCTTCTGAAACCTTGTACATTTTTAGATTTTGATCAATTTTATATGGTTAAAATGAAATACAAATTACCAGCATGTAAAAAAAAAAAAAAAAAAAAAAAAAAAAAAAAATACTAATAACAATTTAATTTCTTACATTTTTCTACTCCCATAAAAAGAAACTACTGGTACTGCTACTTCTACCAATATTGGTACTACAAATGCAGAACACACTCTCCAGTTTTCATTTCCCAGACTAGTGAAGTAATAAGGGTCCATGGCAATGCTTACCTGGCATCTATCCCATCCAACACTTTTTGGCACTGTGCTCCAATCACTTCTTGTTTCAGATAGTACAGCATTCTGACCCTCAACAGCACCCTACAGTACAGAGACACAGAGATATTGAGATCAAAGTGCAAGCGCGCACAAAAACCTACAACGAGTTCACCAGTAAATACAGAGCGTGTTCTATTATGCAGTTAAAATAATGCAAAACTGTCCACATCCCGTCATGGGGCAGCTGAGCATTACTGTACAGTCTCATACACAGTATTACTGCATGTTAGCGCTGTCTATAAAGAGCTTCCTTTGCTAAAATGTACTATAACAGGAGACTTCCACAGGGAGTCTATAACACCTCGGGATTCATGGCGGCAACTGTTAGTGTAGCACTGAGTGAATATGAAACACATTAATGTTATCTGAACATTAAGGTTAAATTCTACATTTTCCAATCAATTCTAAGACAGACTTTTGCCTTTATACAATAAGAGGTTAACTATACTGGAGAGAGGAAAAAAGTGAATGATGTATCTAATTCTATACACATAAATATACAAAATTATACAATATATTTTTTTTTTAAATAAATGTATAGCTTTATACAGCATGGATGCATTAAATTGATCAAAAGTGACAGTAAAGTCATTTATAATGTCACAAAAGATTTCTATTTCTAATAAATGCTGAACTTTTGAACTTTCTATTCATCAAAAATAATAACATTAATAGTGATAGAAATGGCTGCTGAAAATTCAGCTTTGCCATCATCGAAATAAACTGCATTTTAAAATAAATTAAAATAGAAAACAGGTATTATAAATTGTAATAATATTTAACAATGTTACTTTTATATTTTTCATTAAATGCAAGCCTTGGTGAGCGTAAGAGACTTAAAAAAAAAAAAAATCTTACAGACCCCAAACTTTTTAACACTAGTGTAAATGTGCTTATGTGTACAATCTGATGTAACATGCACTGCCATATGGCTGGTGTTAATGAGTGTTAAAGTGTTGACCAGAAGGCAATCCTTTTTAATGCCAGTTGCTGTTTTTCTGAGAACATGAATGACAATGACAGTGAATTTTGGCAATGTAAATGTTCAAAAGCCTTTATTTCAGTTGGACAACTCACCATCACTTAATTTTTCAGCTTGACTTTTGAGAACTTTACATTCAAGCTTATTCATATGTGTCCACATGATCACTGTGAAATGAGAGATAATTCATCCTCTCTCATTCTAAAACTCACACTTTCACCCTAACATTAGTGGCATTCCAGGCCCGAGGGAAACTGCAGATGCATGCAAAGCTGACAGCTGTGTCCCAGGTCATCACTTGTGTGTGTGTGTATGTATGCGTGTGTGAGTTAAACAGAACAGCTTACTAAACAATGGGGAACTTTCTCCAATGGCAGAAAGCCCTGAATGCAAAACCAGCCTTACAGTAATAAACACCACACACACATCCTGGTCCAGAACAGTCCAACTATCAGAGCACAATTGCACAGCCTGATTTACAGCATGGAATTATGTACAGTGCACATGATGTACATCCTCTGCTTTCTAGTGAATGTATTTATAAGCATTTGTGACAAACAAATGGAGAAAGAGTGGGAACTTGGCACAGCCAGCCAGATTCACCAGCAGTTTCGGTTATGACTTTGACAACTTAAGCATTAAGAACTGAAGAGCGTGACCTGAAACAACCTCTCTTTTCCCACTCCCTAGGTGAAAAACCCCTAAACCAGTGTGTGAGCGTAGCCATCAGTGTGAGCTAAAATGGGAGATCCCCCTTTATCATTGCATCAAACATTTCCTCCAGAGCAGCAGATATACATCTATTAAGGCGTTCACATGTAGACAAGTGGCTGTGTGGTTGAAAGTGGGCGTTACTGTTGCTGGATAGCTTAACGTTATTGGTGAGCTGCACAACAAGCCATAACTTTTGAAAATCTGATCAAAAAAGGATCAATCAGACATGCCTACATTGCACTGACAACAGTTGTCAACAAAAACAGCAACTTTCATTAAAAACAAATGACTTCTGGTCGCTTTGTCATTGCACAATACTGTACATGTTAACACCCATTAACATGAGCCATATGACAGTGAATATTACATCAGATCGTGCACAGAAGCGCATTTACAGTACTGTTCAAAAGATTTTTTTTAAATTAATACTTTATTTAGCAAGGATGCATTAAATTGAAACAAATTAAACAAATGCTGTTCTTCTGAACTTTCATCAGAGAATCCTAAAAAATATTTATCATGTTTTTCACAAAAATATTAGGAAGTGTTTTCAAAAGTGTTAATTAAAAGTGTGTCGAAAGTTAATTTCTTGAGCACCAAATCAGCTTATTAGTATAATTTCTGAAGGATCATGTGACACTGAAGACTACGCAATACTCACTTGTTGCAGTGGTGTTTCAAGTGTTTCTTGTACCCATCATCAGACAACATGTGTTCTGGGTTGTGTTTTCGGATCCACTCTGCCTTCTGGATGTCAAATGAGCTTGACTGAGTCTTCATCTTCTTTCCCTTTCTGCCTCGCGGTACTGGAGTCGATAAACCTGTGCACATTCAGTCACATTCAAAACTGTAAATAACATCACACGTGTTACAAACAGACATTAATTATTCTCCTGACTTCAAAATGCAAAAGCTAATTGAATTTATAACAACGCTTCAGTCCTCATACCCAAATGGTTCTGAAGTTCCTTGGTCCTGCCATCCTCCGTGGGAGCGATTAGATCCCACATGAAGCTCTTGATTTTGTCGTCTCCACGGTAATGCACGAGGCAGTATGCCAGGAGTGCCCTGCATATACACTCTACGTCACGCTCACTCAGCTGTCGCTTAAAGCGGCCATGAGCCAGGATGTCCTTCCAGCGGCCCCACCTATGACCACAAAAACAAATTCAATGGTCCATCATTCCATCATCAGTGTGATGAACTCTGCCTGAGAAGAGTTTCACTTCCTATATTTGCATATTTGGTATAAAGTGTATTATGTAGTGTATTACACCCACTGTAAACGTTTCTTTTTGTGAGCTTTGGTTAGAGGTGGCTGAAATGCAACTTTAAGCATAACTGCCAGCCTGAATGAAGAGGTTTATGAGACTCCAGAGACAACAGCAGCTTCAAATACCTGTTTTTTTTTGTTTTGTTTTGTTTTTTTGACAGAAACTTTCCTTAATAAGCCTTTATCTGACCAAGTTCTCTTGTGCTGTAAATTACTCACAAATCTTATGATAGTTTGATAATCTCCATTCAGATTTCAAACAATATTAGTTGATTTCATGCCTTTTGCACAACATTGCACCATTTCATGCTTTTCATCTTTCTTCCTCCCCATATTGCATGAGAACTGTGACTTGCTTAATAACCTCTTTAAGTAGGTTTTCCATTTACCTAAGAAGACCTGGCAAACTATTTAACAAACCTGTCTGAGATTGATACCAGTTACCTAAAAAGATATGGAGAAATAAAACAAACAAACACTTTCTTTGAAAAACTAAAATCTGAATGTTTATTGTACTGAAATCCTACTGATATGTCACTTGCATAAAAATTTGGAACAGTGTATACAGTACACTACCATTAAAAAGCTTGGGGTGAGTAAGATTTTTCTTTTAACAATTTAACTTTTATTTATAAAGAACATATTAAATTGATCAAAAGTCACAGTAAAGTCATTTAAAATGTTACAAAATACTATTTTTAAATAAATTATGTTATTTTGAACTTTCGATTCATCAAAGAATCCTGAAAAAAATTATATTTTTTTTCCTCATGGTTTCCACAAAAATATTAAGCAGCACAACTGTTTCCAACATTATTGATAGTTTCTTGAGCACCAAATCAGCATTTGGGAATGATTTCTGAAGGATCATGTGACACTGAAGACTTGAGCAATGATGCTGAAAATTCAGCTTTGCCAGGAACAAATGACATTTTAAAAATAGATTAAAATATAAAACAGTTGTTTTAAATTGTAATAATATTTCACAATATTACTGTTTTTACAGTATTTTTGATCAAATAAATGCAGCCTTGGTGAGCATATAAAATCTTACTGACCCCAAGAGTAAAGAGACCCCAACAGTAGTGTATACAGTTATTGTACAGCCATACACAATCACCAAAACCCATATCAATAGACCAATAGCCATCACTCACCCATACACCAACAGATTTTTCTCCACCCTGAAGCACTCTGTGCGGCCATAGCTGTTGAGGCGGTCATGTGGTCGGCGGAGTTTGGGTTTGTCGTCTCCACTGCTCTCCCCTTCAGAGAGCTCGGCCAGCTCATCCTTAGTGGCGCTGAACGGCCGGGTCTGTTTCCTGACCCGAGGGGTGTCGATCACCAGACTGTTCTGTAGCAAAACCACATCAAAAGACACAGATGAAAACAGAACCATTGACCCACCTTTACAGAGAGCAGTGCTATGCATTTAAGTAACACCAACCACATTCACTAAAACTGATGTTTGCTTTCAATCACTCTGCTTTCTCAAGTACAGCACTTACAACTAAAATACAAAAGAGCCCACAGAAAACAATGATTGAGTTATTTCAGAAAGTACATTACATTAAACCCCAATCATGTTAGCCATCTCTTACAGCAAAGCCTCTCTCCTCAAAACCTCATTTCTGGGGGTTTTCTCATTAGCCACTGATACTCAAAGCAGCTTTCCATAACTTGATTCTTTATTTTTTATTACACAGATGTCTAGGCAAACTGAAGTTCTCAAAGTAATCCTGGCACTAGAGAGTTTTTGCATACATACACACATTGACCTGATCATCCTGGAGGATGTGGGCTCCTCTGCTCTACTGTGAAACTTTAAATTCATACGGAAGAGTGTGTGTATAACTTACTCTGCCATTGATTGTATCCATGTCAATCTCTGCTTTCTTGGCCCACTTGTCCCAGAAGTTGGGGTCATCCAGAGAGATGTCTGTTCTGTTCCCTGAAGCTACAAAACTGGCCTGTGCAAAAATAAATGAGAACATTATGTTAAACAATGTCTCTAAAATTACCCTTGCAGTTGAAAAAAAGCAGATATGGAAGGCATAAACACATATAAACACAAGAATTAAGGCTGCACAATATTGAAATAATATATAATTTTTTTGTGATAAGTACTGTGATATGAAAAAACAGGATTTTTTTTAATGACTTTTTTGAAAAATTATCATTCTAGAATGATTCAAATTTTAATTTTATAGTACAAATGTAAAATTACACTATCTATATGTCTTAATTTCTTCATTTTCAAATGTCATTTTCATTTTAATTTGCGCAGCCTTAACATGAATGTAGTCTGAAAATTGCTTTTATAAAAGAAAGTGTAAGAAAACATTATGATCAATACTTTTAAACATTTAAGAAATAAAAGACGAAAGAAGGAAGCTGACCTTGGCAAAGGTGGAGCCCCGACCCTCAGATTCAATAGTGATGGTCTTGGTTCTGCGTTGCAAGATTTGGTCAATGTCCTCTTCACAAAATTTAGCCCCCTCATCTTCCTCATCCATTATGGCACCATAAGCTCCACGCCGCAGAAGGTCCTCGATTTCCTTCTTAGAGAGCTGCTGTTGCATCTGCTATAAGGATGGAGAAGGAAAGAGAATGAGATCAATACATTATATATTAGACCAGCACAAAAAAAACAAAACAAACAAAAAAAAACTGTCTAGATCTGTCTAAACCATCCATCACGCAAATCTCTATGTAGAGAAACAAGGCTAGAGAAAAACTTGGTACACGGATGAGGTTTGACGACTTACCCCTCCTCCTCCTATACTGTTGTCCCGTCCACTCATGCTCTGAAGCACTGCTTTATCCAATCCCAGCTTCAGACTGGCTCTATCGAACATCTCTCGCTCATACGAGTTACGTGTGATTAGTCGATATACTTTAACAGCTTTATTCTGACCAATCCTGTGGCAGCGAGCCTGAGCCTGTGGAACAAGCAAGGAAAAAAAAAGAAAGGTGAGCCAACAGAAACATCTACAAAGCGTTTTTATCAAGTGTGTGTGTGTGTGTGTGTGTGTGTGTGTGTGTGTGTGTCTCTGTGTGTACCTGCAGGTCGTTCTGTGGGTTCCAGTCAGAGTCAAAGATGATACAGGTGTCGGCAGCTGTGAGGTTAATACCGAGCCCACCTGCTCGTGTACACAGCAGGAAGACGAATCGATCAGAGTCCGGTTTACTGAAACGGTCTATTGCTGCTTGACGGAGGTTCCCACGTACACGACCGTCTATCCGCTCATAGAGGTATCTGAAAAAGGTCGGTTTAACTTAGAAATTACAGATCAATGTACTATGAGCACTTCCACACAGTAGGTGTACAAACATCACACAATCATACACTAGTGTTCAAAAGTTTGAGGTTGGTAAGGGTTTTTTAATGTTTTTGAAACAAGTCTCTTATCCTTAACCATTTATCCAAGCATCTCTTATCCAAGCATTTATTCGGTCAAAAATATAGTAGAAACAGTAATATTGTGAAACATTATTACAATTTAAAATAACTGTTTTGTGTTTTAAAATGTAATTTATTCCTGTGATGGCAAAGCTGAATCATTACTCCAGTCTTCAGTGTCACATGATCCTTCAGAAATCAGTATAATATGCCGATTTGCTGCTCAAGAATCATTTTTTATTATTATCAATTATTGAAAACAATTGTGCTGCTTAATATTTCTGTGGAAACCGTGATATATTTTTTCAGGAATCCTTGTTGAATAGAAAGTTTAAAAGAACAGCATTTATTTGATATAGAAATCTTCTGTAACATTATAAAATGTCTTTACTGTCATTTTTATCAATTTAATGTTTTAAATCAATTTAATTAAAAATATTAATTTAAAACAAAAAAAAAAATTCACTGACCCAAAACTTTTGAAAGGTTGTATATACAGCACATATACACTACTATACATACTTGTATCAACACATTCACATGATCCTATATATTTGAGTGTCAGTGTTTTGTCTTTACTTAAGGAACTGAATGTGTTAACGGAATATTCCAGGTTTAATACAAGTTAAGCTAAATCAACAGCATCTCTGGCATAATGTTTATCCAATAACAACGTTGCATCAGAACATCCCCAGCTCACTCCTAAAACTCTTTCCTATCCCTCATCGCCTTTTCACTCACTCTTTCTTTCATTCTTTCCACTCATGTCCTTTTATCTCTTCCTCTCTTTTTATTCACAGTAACCATCTCCTATTTTTCCCTGCTACTTCCTGCTTTCTCTGACCCACTTTGGGCAGAGCTGTGCCTCTGGGACTGTATGCCTGATGTGAAATCCCTGGAGTGTCTGTGTCCTGCTGCACCCTAGCTGCATCAGCCAACATACACAACACTTTATTCACAAATAGCACACTGTACACAATGCTAGACTGTCAAAGACAAGCTGAGGCAAGAGAAAAAAATGAATGAGACTTCATTTCTTCCTTAGGAAAGAAACTAATCCTAGCCACTGCATAGAACTGTCACATGATATCAGTGATGCAAAGAGGTTCAACAGCAGAGAGCTCTGTATACAGGCCTAGCGAGATAAGGAACACGTGAACACAACTCAAACTGGGGTAAGCAAACTGTGGCATTGAACTCCTGCCAAAAAAGCAGATTAAGCTACTTGTTAAAACTGCATATATACCCTGTAAGTATCTAAAACAAATACAGTAGAGCAGAACATCACAAAATATATTAAACCCCATGAACTCCGTGTGAACAACGAGAGAGCATAACAATTTTTGTGCTTTTAGGATTATGTAAACTTTCTGTTTTTGATTCCCACCTTCTCTGGATGAGGTAGTCTTCCAGGATGTCCAGGCAGCGCACCATCTGAGAGAAGATGAGCACTTTGTGTCCACCAGCCTTCATCTTGGGGAGCAGCTTGTCAATGAGAACGAGTTTACCTGCCGACTGAATCATAGCCTGCAGGTGGAAATCTACTGCTGTGGGGCTGTACACCTCCCTGAAGTCCTCCAAGATCTTCTCCTCAGCCCCTGGAAGAAAAAGAGAGAGTGAGAGACTTCTTAGGACCTTGCCTAATGCAGGTGTGTTGGTTTTGACAAGATCTTAAGAGGTTTTATGCTGGACTGTCAAAGACAAGAGGTTTTGTGTGGTTGTACCTTTGATGAGGTAGGGATGGTTGCAGCATTTCCGCAGTTCCATCATGGTGTTGAGCAGGTTTGGAACATTGGCTTGGCCAGCTCCTTTAGCAAGGAATGAGAAGTTCTTCTCTAGTATGGCGCGGTAGTATTTCTTCTGGATGTTGGTAAGCTCCACTTCGATGATGGTCTCCTCTTTAGGGGCCAACTTCTTCTCCACGTCTTCCTTAAGACGACGCAGCATCATCGGTTTCAGGATGGCCTGGAGTTTCTGGACCTACATGTGCACACATATACCAATGGAGCAGAGTTAATATATACAGAACGTACATATTAATTCAAACACAGTAATATATAAAGTATACACAAATGCAGCACCTGCTCCTCAGTCTTGAGGTCTCCAAATTCCTGCATGAAGGTGTTTTCAGAAGGGAAGCGGGTTGGCTCCAGGAAGTGCAGCAGACTAAAGAGTTCCTCTACCGTGTTTTGTAGGGGAGTGCCCGTCAACAACACCTTATGTTCCTAAAGGAAAAGAGGTCAACAGATATTAAGTTAAAAAAAAAAAGTGGAAAAGAAGGATGACATCTGTCATAAGGTGTAAATATAGGTGTAATAACGTCTCATTTGTACCAGACTCATAAGTTTGAAGCCCTCCAGTAGCTTGCAGTTCTTATTTTTGAGTCGATGGGCTTCATCAATGATGACACAGCGCCAGTCAATTGCATTAAGTTCTGGACAGCCTCCCAAAATCATCTCAAATGTTGTAATGACTGCCTGAAACCGGTAAGCACCTCTTATCACACGACCCTGTAGGAGAGAAAGTGAGAGAGAGAATAAGTGCCTGCAAACATTTTCCACAGTTGTTTTTGTGCTCCCTGAGGTTTTGCATGGTATGCCATTATACAGTCATTAGGGGTAAGTGATATGACCAAAATCATATATCAGGGTATGGGTATTTTTATTTCATGGAAACGGTATACATCATGATACAGTTATTTTTGCAGGAAATTCAACAAAACTGCATAATATATATGAACCATGTGGTTATGTCTGTTTTTTTTATCAAGCATTACAATATGGACATTCTCAGAGATACAATCTGCCAAATTCATAATTAAATTTAGATTGAAAAGGAATAAAATAACCATAATTGAGTTGTGGCTTGCTTTCCCCCCCCTCTATCCTTCTCTTTTACAAAACATGATACTAGAAGGTAACCAATTCAAAAGCCTTGAATTACAGTTAAGAGGTCTAGATCAATGTGGAGCTGGCCTTGATGTGTTTGTGTGTGAAATCTCACTTGCGCGTCTCTGAAGTACATCTCATACTGCTGAAGCATCTGTCTGCTGACCACACTGCCATGGTACACAATGACATTGAGGTGCGTCCAGGTTCTGAACTCTCTCTCCCAGTTGGCGATGGTAGAGAGAGGGGCGATGATGAGGAATGGCCCCTTTATCCCTGTGCGATAGATCTCATCCAGAAACGTGATAGACTGGATGGTCTTTCCCAGACCCATCTCATCCGCCAAAATACAGTTACGCCTGAAAATTGAGAAAGAGTTTTTTTATTTATTTTTACATTTTTGCTTTTTTAATATTCCCGCACACAAGATACAAGGCTAACAAGAGCAGGTGTCAAATTGATTCTAAAATTAAAGAAAAAGAACACGTTGTGTTTTCATGTTTTATAGGGACATTCCAGACATAATGTTTTTTATACTGTACAAACTGTATATTCTATCCCTCAACCATCACAGAAAACTTTCTGCATTTTTACATTTTCAGGACCAAAAAATGTCCCCACAAGGAGAGGATTTCAGATATTGCCATCTTTGTGGGGACATTTTGTAGGATTTACCTGAACAACACGCACACACACACACACACACACACACACACACACTCAAACACAATGCATACAATAATAACAAGTTTCAGCATGTCCAAAATAAGGACATAACACAGAAAAGCCAGATGAGTCGTTGGAATTTTAAGTCATTTAATTCATTCATTACCCCACTGATGGTCTAAATGCTGTCTGAAGTCTGAATGAGAGGCTAGACTTCCACAACACTGCTATCTTGTCTATCTGGCATTCTGTTATCAAATCTACACACGCAACAGAACATAGAAACCAAGTATATATAAACATAAGAACAGCCATGAAAACAGTAGTCTATAGACGAAAAGTACACCATATGCTGAAGTTCCACTCAGTAGTTTTTTTGTTTGTTTGTTTTTTTGACATATATGAGGAAAGTTAAAGAGGAAGGATCTGTGTGTCAGTGCTGAGCTTCACTTACCTGTTGTACCAGTTGAAAAGAAGCCAGTTGACCCCCTCCAGCTGGTAATCCCTGAGACAGTTTCCATTACAATACTCTCGTGATTGCTCCCGCTTCTTCCAGTGACTTGCTGGAGGACGCTCCTGAGATAGAAACAGCATGAAAAATTCAGTAAACAGTATTTTAGCACCAAAAATTATGCACTATCCACCCACAATAGACTTTAACAAGGCGCTATCTGCTTTGGTAGACTAATTCGCCATACATATTTAAATACAGACACTGTTGTCCTTTTTATCCCAAACATGTTTCATTTCTATATAAATTAAAGATGCTTATAATATGCTTCCCAAAAGGGAAGTTTGTATACAATTATTACAGTAATTCATCAAATGATAGAGAAGAGAGTTATAATCAGGCATGTATCCAGTTGAGCGCACTTCAAGCATGTTAAAGAGTTGTTTCAAGTCTCTGGAGTTTAGGGGCAATTACATTTAGGAAGAGGATTATATGGTAAATAAATAAATAAAACTGTAATATAATATAATATAATATAATATAATATAGAGAGAGAGTTAGTCTCACCACTCTGTTGGTGTGTGGTTTTGCTGCCTGCAGCTTTTTGAACTCTTCAATCTTAGTCTGGTCTACATCTTCCTTCAGCTCCCATGTGCTGTCCTCATATGGCAATGAGCACCATTTCACCAGATAATACACCACCGGCTACACACACACAAAAAGAAGGCTTTGAGATTTGCACGAAATGCCTGCCCTCATGAACAAACACACATACAATTCACAAAGCAATCGCTACCTCTCCGGTGTCCTTGTCCTCACAGTAAGAGACTTCGAGAACTCGGTCCACTTCTACATAGTCAGGATTAAATGGGTCCTCCTCAATCTTAAACACACACATACACACCATTAATTACACATAAATCCCCATGTGTAAACATGTCTCCCCAGTGAATATGATAGTCAGATGACTAAATGACATGGTATTTAACCTGCAAATCATTATACAAAATATTTTTTAGTGAGAACACAGTGTTTGCTTAAGTTACAAACAAACACAGGCATTCTTACATCAGCAAAGAAGTGTGCTTTCTGCGCTTGTTTGATCTTGAAGCGCTTGATTTTCTGCTGGATCCTCTTGTCTTTCTCTAACTGCTGCTCCGTCGCCCACTCACAGTGAAGATACGAACTAGAACACACGCACGTTCACCAAATTACTGAATGCTCCTTACACCATGCTAAATTATGCGTGTTCATCAACACATGACAAAATTGCTCTCTGAGCTCTCTTCTGGCTATTAGCAAAATGAAAACATAATCTTTTACAGCTTAAAATCTAACAGAGAGAACTGGAAATGCTGACAAAAGCAATGCATAATTAACTTACTAGTTTTTGTATTTGACGTAATACTCTTCAATTTCTACCATCACTCCAGGAGAAACCTGTTGAATGAAGAACAAGAACAACATTACACACACACACACACACACAAACATGCATATATCTATACATGTCTGAAATCACATTCAAAATGCATCTAAATGTATGTGTAAATCCTATAGATCCCATTTACACCAAGTATTAATATCTATCTCAAATGATGGTCAGTGGTCAGTGCTCATTTAGAGGTAGTTGAAAATGAATGTCATTACATTGCACCCGCATCTAAGTGTATATGCAGATTTCACATATGCAGACTTCACAGAACATGTTTCAGTGACATAGATAACTAGCTTGGGATAAAAGCATTTTCTAAATGAATATATAGATCATGTGAAGTGCAAACATTAAAGTTAAAACAGATATATAACCAAAATAACTATGAGCATTCTGCTTGAAATGTCACATCTGAGGCAAGGTTAAAATTCTAGCATATTTCAGAACAACAGTGCACTGAAATTTCTGTCATTTTTACCTTTTATCTTTATCAACATGCTGTGTGATGTACGCAGTCATAAAAACAGAGACCCCCCCCCCCGACAAAATCTGATCACAACTGCTCATAGGAGGTGCATTTGAGGCATATTACCATCATGTGTCATACCAGGTGCAAAAAGGGTCATTATTCCCCAAAATAAAACTGCATGAGTTTCAAAGATGAAAAAGAAAAACACACCAAATAAAACAGAGAGACTGTGGAACTCTTACCTCATTTTTCACTACACGAGATGCCATGATTTTATCAACCACAGCAGCATCTTCCTCAGTTGGATTCTCCTATAAACCAACATAACATAAAGATCAGTTTCTTTATATATATATATATACACTCAAACACACACAACTTCTCTCTCACTCTCTCTCTCTCTCACACATGCACATACACACACACACACACACACACACACACACGAAAGAATGCACTGTCTTTACTCCTGCTAAACATATCAAATTATTATATTCAAGATCAGAGAACTGCTTGAGAATGCTGAGAATGCATGAGAAACAAGTCTGTGTGCTGCTAACTGCGGTGTTCTCACCACAAACAGTTGCACTGCAGGTTGTTTGTGAGCGTTGGGATTGCTCTTCTTGGCTTTGACGATGACCTTCATTTCTTCATCAGACAGTCTAGCCTCACCATCATCCTCATACTTCTTCCTCTTGACCTTCCGGTTTGAACGCCGCTTCTGTAAACACACACACACACACACACACACAAGTGAGTGGGGTTTCAAGTGTATGTTTGGATATTTTTCTCAGTGATCAGTGATATACACATTTCCGTTCAAAATTTTGGGGTTGGTGATATTCATGTTTTAAAATACTCACCAAGCTCACCAAGGCTGCATTTATTTAACCAAAAATACAGTAAAACAGTACTGTGAAATACGGTGAAATATTATTACAATTTATAAAATAACTATCTAAATATATTTTAAAATGCAATTTATTCTTGTGATGGCAAAGCTGAATTTTCAGAATTTTCATCATTACTTCAGTCTTCAGTGTCACATGATCCTTCAGAAATAATTCAAATATGCTGATTTGTTGCTCAAGAAACATTTCCCATTATTTTCAATGTAATTAGTTGTGATGCTTAATATTTTTGTTGAAACTGTGATACATTTTTTTATTTATTCTTGATGAATAAAACGTTTAAAACCCTAACCCTATACACACACACACACGCACACACACACACACACGCACACACACACAAAAGATGACATTAGTGATAAATTTACCCCAGAAGACTTCTTGCGATCTTGTAATTTTTTTATTTTATTTTTTTTGGTAAACAAAAGAAGAGAAGAACCCCTGCGCATGCACAATTTTATTTTTCACTCAGCGAATCAGAGATGGCCATCAGGGGCCCTTTAATAAATTAGTACAGAGCAGAGAGAGAGAGAGAGAGAGAGAGAGAGAGAGAGAGAGAGAGAGAGAGTGTATGTCCTCCCAAATATAACACGACCTAAATGTGTACGAGTTAAAGTAAATGGAGAGGATGAGAATATCTCAGGATGACCAAATAAAGAGCCATCCGCTCTGCCACAAGACCCCAGTGTTTCCCAAAATGCACAAGGCTGTGGCTTTAACTCCATAACTCCAACAGGCTAACGGAGTCATCAAAAGCACACTGCTTTAATTAACACGGGGTATTTAAAGAGGATAACTATATCTGGAATGGTGGGGGGGGGGGGGTATATCATGGGTGAGGAGAATGAGAGGTTAGTCATTTCAGAAGAAAGATAAGTATGTATGGTAAGTTATAAATATGGCAATCATCTTTGGCTCTCTCGCTCTTGTACTGAACATACATATGCTGCAGGAAGCACCACTGCATTATGCAATTTAAAGGAAGTTCAGCAACAATGTGCATGTTTTGTGCTACCTGCCCCAGAAATGATAATTTACAAATCCTTTTCTTGTTAGATGTTTACATAAGACAGCATAAAAGTGTCATCAATTGTATCAAGAATAGATCAAATCCAAAGCTCACCGAATCGTCATCTTTAGAGGATCGTCGAGTTGGTCTGTCATCATCAGACAGCTCATCTGAGGAATCTGTCTTCTTTCTCTTCTTCTTTCCGAACTTTATAACGATTTTCCTGTAAAGGGGAGAACACATGAAGAGACTTGTTTTAACACTGTTTACCCACTGGAATTCAATCAGAAGAAATCAATATTTTATGGAAACCCACAAAATGGCCACTTTGTTGACCACATCAATCCATGAAAAAGATTTGAGGCACTTAAATACTAGTTTATATTATATGACATTCCTTTACAAAGGTTCCCTTCCACAAAGTGGTTAGCGAAGTTCACTTTGAGGAAGCTATTTTGCCATTTGTAATCATATGACTCTGGATGGCAATGCCTCTGCATTTATTCTGAAACCTGAAGTAATCTACAGTATGTTTCCAAGAAGCTGTAAAACTGTAATGTCACCGTTTCATATGGTCACAAATAAAACACACATAACACACATATAAAGACTGGTACCATAAACACACACTTTAGTCTCTCTCGGTGTTATTAACTAAAACATTTTTCAGTATAAAGCTTAAAAATAAAATCAAAATATTAGATAAATTTAAACTTAAAATGTTGCCTTGGCAACTAAATGCATTAAGTTTACGTACTAAAATGACAAACTGAAATAAAAATAAATTTATGCTATACAAAATATTACAGAAAACTAATAAAAATGCCAAAAGAACATAAAATTACTTAAACTAAAATGAAAACTGAAAATATAAAAATAAAAGGTAATTCCAAATATTAATAAATACTATAATAGAATATAAATATTACTGAACACTGGTCTCTCTCAACTCCATTGTAAATGTCATGTAACAAAACCAAAACTTCAGCATACTTGCAATTTTTTCAGTGCATACATCAAACAGTCAAATGATTGTACAGTAGTGTTGGGCAGTATCACTGTATTTTTCTGGTGGTTTCACAGAATATAACGGTATTTATTTATTTTCATGACTGGACCTTTATATAGGATTATTGTGGCTTATTTTACTGTCAGGAGTACATAGAATATAAAAACGTATGGTCAAATACAAATAAAAAAAAAAAAATTAAAAAAAAAAAGTTAAATCAAATTCAATTTATAAAACTAACAATTTAGCTTACCTTTTAAAATGTAATCAAATGAAAATTTAAATTATCCTTAAAAATAATTTTTAATAAATTGTATTATTATTATTATTATTATTACTACTACTTTAAGAAGCACATTCTACTGTGCAATTGTAATATATTTCTTTCATAATTTCTATAAGTTACACCAAACCTTTTGGCAGGTTGTAATGAAGACCTTTGAGTTTCTGTGTGTTTTAATAAACTGTATTATTATTATTATTATTATTATTATTATTATTATTATTATTATTAAAATAGTTACTTGAAATGCACAACAGTGCAATAGTTCTGTTATAATTTCTTCAAGTTAAACTTTATTTTGATGGGTTGCTGTGAAGACCTTTGAGTTTCTGTGTGTGTATGACTGTAGTTTAATCAAATGAAACCCTCATTAAGTGAACTTGGAGCAGCTCTGCATATGAAGTTAATGTTTTCATGTCCTCATATAGTGAGACAGCAGATGCTGAAAACACCCAGCATGTGTGTAGTAGACAAAACCATGGCACTCATTCACACAGAGATGCAGAACATGCAGACTCAACAGCAGTCTTTTTAAGCTTTAATATTTACAGACACTAGTCCATATCGTGATTTTATTCAATGTACAGCGCTACTTTTGATTTATTAATCCAAAAATTCTGTGACTTTCCGCTTTATACAGTAAGTTCAGTTTGTGACTGATGTTAAAGAGAGTTAGTTGTGCACTGCAGTCCCACCAGGATTTCGCGGGACTTTTTTTTATATTTATATTATATATATATATATATATATATATATATAAACTTTACACATTTTGTGTATTCTTCAAAAGTATTGTTATGTTTAAAGTAAACAAATGTTTAAAACAGTTTTAAAATGCAAAACAACACAACTATAAAGTTCAATAATAAAGAATCAGAACATTTTCAGATATCTTTTTTGGCATGTTTTAGTCCAGATTAAAAACGTTTAAGTGAAAACAAATGTCTTTGGTGTTGTTTGATAAACACCATAGCGAATACAAAAATCTAATCGACTATTTGAAAACATGTAAATGCGTTTTGTAACATATGTTTGATTTCCTTTCTCCATGACCAGGGGTTTCAGAAACACGGTGCGTCTCAATCAGCTCCCTGGTTCAGTAGTCAGGGCAATGAGGACGTTGTCATGACACTGGAAATACAGTCATCAGTGTCCCAAATGTGTAGTGAGCCCTTTACTGTCCTTACCAGTGCCTGAATTTGTGTACGCAATATACTGATTCACAAGCTAGGAAGCTAGGGAGCTGACTGAGATGCACCCAAGGAAAGTAGCGCAACCTGCTGTGTTTACAGGGGTAACCATGGAAACTGCTGAATCACTGCTGTTCCATAAGCGCCACCTACTGTCAGATGCTACGTCCCAATTCGCCTACTTATACCAAAGACTATAGAATAACAAGACACATCACTCGTATTGTTTTGAATGGGAGAAAGTGCAACGTGCAATATGGCGGAATAAGTCCTGCCTTCTAAATAAGAGCCAATCGCCGATTGGTAAAGTCATCATGTCACTGCAGCGGCCGTTAGAAGCTCCGGTTCCTATAGAAACAGTCAGACGCGCGCCTCTGAAATGAGGCACAAGAGACGCATTTAGGACTGCGCATGCACATTAGCCTGATCCAGCCTGAAAAATACAGTTTTTTGTCATGATTTGAGCGTTTAGAAACAAAATTTATGAGACAGTTGTTGTCAGATTTCACTGGTGATTTCAAATCTGAAATTTAATCGAAAGCTTGACAAACAGCTTTGGAGAATTTGATGTTTCCCCATTCAAAGAGATAGGAGCTGCACATGAATGCCCGAGAGGCATTTCAAAGATGGCAGCTGAGTGAAATGAATTGTCTTAAAGGGACTTTGCTTATACTACACCCTAAAAGTATGTGTTCTTTTTGTGAAGGAAAAAGTACATACTTTTGAGTGTGTAGCACAATAGTAGGCAAGCTTTGGGACATACTACTTCATTATAATTGCGTCTATAACGGACAGCTCTGTTGCTTTGTTACTCGCATCCTGTCACCATTTAAACTGCGTTGTCAATCATCTCGTCACAGTTAAAATCCTCCACATTCAATTTAATTTCCTGCCGTATCGGAGAGAAAGGGTAACACGTTGGTTTGCCAGTCGTGGGTTTTTCATGCGGGGAACTCTCCTCATGCTTTTCAATTTGCATAATGATGCATTTAAAAGTTAATGGCCAAACGTATCACTACAAAAGTTCACAATGCTGTTGCAGATGAAATATTATGTGGATAATATATTTTTTCGTCAGGTTAGATACTGATAATTAATCACTCAAACCCTTCATCTGAACTTTTCTACTTAACCGTTGGTCTCACACATCTGCCATGTTTGTAGTTTTTAAACACTTTTAATTTATGTTTGTAGTTCTAATCAAATCCTCGTCCAACAGGCAATGGGTTGAGGGCAGTCTTAGCTATTAGAGTGTGCACGGATCTGCACTTTGGATTCTATCTGGAAAAAGTAGACCATCTGGGTATCTTTGGAATACTCATTTCAACATACTACGATTTGTGACCTACTAATTCTAATTTTGAATACTATTTATAGTGTAGTATGCGATAGTAAGCAAATTGTTGATAAACTGAACCGGTTGATGGAAAAGATGTCACTCAGAGCAGACAAGCTTAGGTCTGTGTGTGTGAGAGAGAGAGCATGCGGGCTTACAGCGGGAGCAGGATTGTGATGGTTAGGTTTAGCGATCGATTAGAAGTGGGCTTTGGCTGAATGCTTGTTGCGATGACGTCTAGGCCCAAAATCTGCGGCAATTTAGAAAAATTGCAAGCTCCTCTGAATATTGCGGAGTTTGTTTGATTATGTGTTAAATTCGGCGATCGCATCCTGGAAAGACTGTTTGTGTGGGTTATTTATTATTGTGTTATAAAGTCATAACCAGTAGTAAGAAGGGTATGCAGTTAATAGAGGTCCCGTCTCAACACTCGACTTAGCGCTCTTCATGGCCATTGAAAAGACGCTTTCAGCTATGCACTGGTATGCCAGAATTAAAAACAAAACAAAAACAAAATATTGTACACGAAATTGAAAGCGGTATACCGCCCAGCACTATTGTCCAGAATTCAATCTCTTATGCTGGACACTAAAAACGGTCACACATTTGCAATCTCTCCTCAGTGATGGGCACACAGCCCTGATCAAAAAGGAAATGATTCTGAGGACATCATTTGCTCTTTCACTCTCGTTCTCATTCTGGGTCCTCCTCTTTGGATGATGTTACACTTCACTAGTCTCTGGGACAACATGACTTCCTGGTTGCCTAGCGACCTGATCAGAGTGAAGCTGGCGGCGTGGGTGGAAGCAGTAATGTTGTATCCTGTGAGTGACACACAAGCTCCACTCAGCAGCCGTGAAATGAGACTGAGAGCTGGTCTTTACTGCGCTCTTCTATGAGTGTATGTATACGGACAGAGCATGTGAAAGCCTGAGGTAACAACCTAAACATCTTTCTTTTGCTCTCCTCTGTTGAGGGACCCAAAAATACACGTGCATTAGGGTTGCACGGTATACAAGTACTACGGTAGTATCGTCAATACGGTAGTACCATAAGGAATGTTGTATTTAGGTGCACTAATTAAAACGTTCATTTGAACACGTATGCCTGCAAAAACATTACAAGAGAGTTGTTTTGAGTGCCGTTGTCTTTCTGCTGTGCCCTGTGTAGTAAATGCTGTGTAGAATTAGCGCCTTATTGAGTATTTCTCGATGCTTTGCAATGGGATAAAGTTGCACTTGCATGTCATTGTTCACGCTGCAGTTTTTTTTTTAAAAATAGCAGCTCAAGCATCACTTAATCAACATCATAATATCTTTATACAAGACTGTATTCTCAGTTTTTCCGCTCATTTGACCACTTCTGGTTCTGGAACAGGTGTAATAGTTTGTTTGCTTTTCAAAGCTTTGCAAAGACGATTCAGACAAATGCAATTCCATTCATTAAAATAGCAGCTTTGCATTCGGTTCTTCTTCTTTTACCATTATAAATGAATATGTTCTAATACATACTGCTCTCCAGTCAGGTTTGGAAATTTCAAGATATGCAGGCAAACGTGACACGAGACATGAGCTAAAGTGCTGTTTTTGTTTCGTTTCTTAATGAATCTGTGTTTTTGAACAAATCGGACGAATCACTGATTTACTGATTTCTACTGGCAACTTTAGTGTCCCATCTAAAAGTAGGCCTATTATTTCATTTTTTCCAACATTTCATATTTTTATATGCAGTTTTATATTTAAAACTTTAATCTCATAACATTATTTATTAAATTGTAATTGCGGTGCAAATGCATGAATACCGCATCTAAATGCAGCTTCTGTACTATTGTGCAGTGCTAAGATTAATTTTGTTTACACTTATTTCATTTGATTGGTAACAACAGCCATTTATTCGTTCTCATTAATAAAGTACTCAGAGGAAAATCTGGTCTGTTTCCATTTACATTTGTATTTATGAAAGTTTGGTTCATTTTGTATATTTGAATTATAAATTAACACAATACTGCATGGTATCGCGATACTTATATCGTATAGTATCGTATGATATTTTTATGGTATTGTGACAACCGTAATGTGCATACAGGGTCCCAAAATCAACCATATATTATTTTATTATATATATATATATATATATATCAAATATTATATTATATATATATATATATTCCATAAGACAAAGCAATTATTTAGCTGTATGTACTAGCCATATTTATCCCCCCTCACCCCTCCCTCCTCCCTTTACATTTTTATGTTGGTGAAAAGAAAAAGGTATCATTACATGGAGCTCTGGAGTAACAAAATAAGAAAATAAAGGCAAAAGATAAAGCTCTGAATGCAAAGGTAAAAGATATCCAGTCACTAATTCTCCAGCAGAGTGTTTGTCCTCTGTCATTTGATTCACAAACCTCAGCCAGAGTCAGACTGTCATTCTTACATTGCATTCTTATCATTCTTACATGTACTCCAGATATTGCATTACAATTCCTGAAAAAAGACACCAGTTAACAGGCCACTATGGTCAACATTTCATTTACACTGTTGAAAAGAAAGAAAGAAAAAGAAAAGAAAAGAAAAGAAAAGAAAAGAAAAGAAAAGAAAAGGAAAAATGAAAATAAGTTTATTTCATAAAAATAGTTTAAGGGTTTAACCTTTTTACTCCATCATTTGATTGATCATTTCACATTAATAAATCTCCAATGTATCAAAATGCTTTACCAAAACCAACAACACAAATCCTAGTTGGTCAACACTGGTTTACAATAATAGCTATCTTTCTCTTAAAGGAACTTAGAATTTAAATCACCTGTTATTTTAATGCCTGTACTTTGTCACATTACAAACCTAAGCACTCTGAAAATATCTTTATTACAGCTCAAAGTCAACTCACCAACAAACAAAAACAACATCACACTCACATTCACACACACTCGCACACATTCACTCACATGTCTGGTTCACTATCCTTGCAGGGAATCTCCATAAACCTAATGGTTTTTATACTGTACAAACTGTATATTCTATCCCCTAATCCTAACCCTACCCATCACAGAAAACTTTCTGCATTTTTACATTTTCAAAAAAAAAAAAAAAAAAAAAAAAAATCATTTAGTATGTTTATTTATCCATTTCCCCATGGGGACTGCTGGCTGGTCCCCACAATGTAGGTGATTTCAGGTTTTACTATCCTTGTGGGTACCATTTGGTCCCCACAATGTAATATAAACCTGTACACTCTCACACACACTCTCACACACACACTCACTCTCTCACACACTCTCTCACACACACTCTCACACACACTCTCACACACACTCTCTCACACACTCTCTCACACACTCTCAAACTCACAATGATGATAAAAGGTAAATATAATGAATTTTTATTGACTGTAGTAGCCACTGCATGTTTGACAACTGGGTGGTTTGGTAAGTCATAAAGAACATGGAGATTTGTGTTTCTCTCTTATTTCTTATGATGTATCAATATTTAAAATCAGAAGCAAACACATATACATACATGCATACCTTCTCAACGGATGAGAGCAGAAGGTCTTTGGCAGCAAACGCAGAAGGCTGCATTAATATTTCAGGGTTGTAACCTAGGCTACATATACGCACACGCTTATTCTTTTCCCTAAAAGCTCCTACCAACACATGGTTGCACATACATATACATAAAAGGAGTTTAAAATAATTGTGCCTGAAAAAGATCCTTTTTCATCTCTTACTTCTTTCTTTCAATATATGTATAATGTAATGTAAACGTCCAGTATCTGTTCATCTCCATCACATTAGCATGTGTCATGAAACAACTAGTCTCCTTACATCACAATTCATTTGCAATGAATCACAATATCAGAATTGGATTAAAACTGCACTGAACGTGTGAGAGAGAAACTCAGTGTGTCAGTGAAAGAGTGAATTTGCGGTATCAGTTTCAATCTGTCTTGCATGGTTCGCTTCTTTCTTCATTGAATGAATGAACACATGGTCATGGATACAGGGCTGGGCGATATGGCCAAAAAACAACAAAAAAAAACAAAAACAAAAACGAAAAATTATATATATATATTATATCAACATAACCTGGCAGACTGTACTGCTATAAATATGGGTGTGTGAATGACTGCAGTCTCTCCTTAAGAGTCTGAGATAGGGGTGGGCGATATGGCAAAAATATCATATCACGATTTTTTTCAGGAAAAATCACGATTCACGATTTTTATCATGATTCTTCATGTTGTTTTTACTATTTTGCAAGTGACTGAGCATTACAGCCAAACTAATTTCCCTATTTTAAAAACAAAGCCTTACAAAATATAAAATAAAATTAAAAATGGCAGACATTTAGGCCAAAGTGGCGAAGATAAAAATCTTTGTCATTATTTTCTATGTTATTTGTTATTATTTGTTATTAATTTTATCTTTGTTATTAAAAAAGAAGAAAAACATAGGCTACACATTATACAAATGAAATTAATAAAATGATTTATTTTTTCAGCTACAGTAGATGTATTTAACAGTAGCATTCAAGTAAAAAATTAAATGAACAAATATAAAAATATAACACTAGACTTCACTGTATAAATTATACATTGATTCTTAATAAAGCTAATGTATTAAAGTTCTCAGTCAAGAGCAAAAAGTTATTTTGAAGAATGTGACCAGACAGTTGCTGGTCCATAGTGACTATGTTTTTCCTACCATGGTAGTCAATAGAGACCAGCAACTGTCCGGCTAACCCACATTCTCCAAAATATTTTATTTTGTGTTCTACACAAGAAAGAAATTAATACAGTTTTGAAACATTACAGTGAACTATCCCTTTAAGGACAAGCGACCGCATGGTTAATATTAGGCTGCTCTGTCACTTTAAAGACCTACACGTATATCTAATACACAGCCACGCATCCAATTTTCTCTCAAATGTTTACTTTCACTTTAGACATAACCAACTGTGTTTATGTAAACTTTGTGCGTATTTGACAGTATTAGAGCAATCGGACTCTAAAGATAACTTAGTAATCAGGCGCCGTTTGACAGGCTTTTAGTGCCTGTGCGCTTCGCGTGAACGCGCTCTGAAAAACGCATGTCAGAACAGCGCATCAGCACGCGAAAGAAAAATTTAACCGGCAAGGCACATGAAATAATGAACTTTTGTGGATTGAAGTGTCCCGCGAATATTACTCTACCGCTGCGTTAAAATGTGACGTGAATGTACGTCACGTTGAACAGTATGCTGAGACGGAGGCGCTGGAACTGCAACTGATAGAAAGCACTGTAGCACGATACTACGATATTTCTTCATAAGCAGATCGTGGAGACATTTTAATCGTCCACGATCAAAAATCGTTATATTGCACACCCCTAGTCTGAGATCACATGGTCTGCTTTAATGGCAGTAGTGTGCAGTTTGGTGCAAAGCAGGTCAGTAGGTTTCTGGCGTTGCTCTCCACCTCAGGCTCAAAGACACTAATTCTGCTATTTATGAAAGCATGATCTAAGACCCACCTCTGCCTCCATGTCTCCAAAGTGATTTGAGAATAAATATCCAGCATCCAGTTCGTACAAATTTCTTCAGTTAAGAAAACCCATAGTAGTAACAGTTAACTTTATTCTCACTAAGGGTTTTTCTGACTTAAGTGGTTTATTGCAACTGTCTGTATATATATATATATATATAAAAAGCTGTTTGTGAGTGCATCACATATTCGTACTCAAGTTTGTGTATTTTTGCTAGCTTGACTATAGCCTCATATAAGCCTAAATTCAATCTGTTCATCATATAAAGCGATCGAGTCTCTTCAGAAAATTTGGACTAAACCAAATTCATATGGATTAGTTTTACGATCTCTTTATGAACTTTTTGAAGTGTCACAGTTTCAGTTGCGTATCTGTCTAGAGGGACAGAAAGCTCTCAGATTTCATCAAAAAGATCTTCATTTGTGTTCCGAAAAAAACAAAATGGACAAAAATCACTCACTGCTCTTTAGTAAATTTAGTAGGATTTACATTTGCAGTGGTTTTACATTTGATTACTTTCTGTTGATAAAGGCTATTCTGTTTTATTATTATTATTATTATTATTATTATTTATTTTACAGAAATGCTATATTTGTTAAGCTCTAAGTTGTTCCTAATCACCTTTAAGAGAGGGAATTGAATATGTTGCACATGTTGCTTGCCAATAATAAAAAAAAGTTGTCAATTCATGATACTTTTTCTTCTCTTAATTTTTTTATACTTAAATACATTATTGTTAACAATAGCTAAATAACCCCATTGGGTCTATTTGAAGCCTTCTATTTATCATGTAGAATTATTTGTTTCAGTGATTGGTATCGGCCAATGCTGCTTCCAGTGATCGTAATCGGTGTCTTTGTTAAAACCATATTAAAAAGTCTTTAGGCTTTTTTTTTTTTGTAGGCTGCTGATTTTTGTTCATGGAAATTAGCTGCAACAAACAAAACGTTTTGCCAAAAGACACCAGACAGGTAACTGAGTACTTAACAGGTAGAAGAAGACCACTTAGTCTATTAGCAATTCAATACGTAACTGCCCGTCTCATTTTGGAGTATCTGCAAACCGGCCATCAACATCTGCTTACTTCTGCCAGGCGTGGTAAATAATGTAATTATATAAACAGGTGACTGAGTTGAGAAACTCTGTTAAACAAGCAAAGAAATTACCCAGTGAGGGGTTGAGTATGAACATATACATGTCCTGTTTGTCTTGCCTTTACTGCTGAAGTATTTGGGTCAGTCAGACTGCTAATCCATTAAGCACGATGAACAAGTCACAGAAGAAATTCAAAATACCACTTTTACAAGCACAGCGGGAATGTTAAACATTTTCATGCTAGCTTCGTAATCTCAGCAATGGACCATAATAAAGCATGTAGCTGTCCTAAGAACAAAACAGCATCTAGACTGAACCTTAAAGCTGGAAAAGCCAAACAATATTTTGGACAAAGTTTGCAGAGGCATATATCACATAATCACATAATGCACATGACCTAAAAATCTCATGTCACGTTCTTCTATTCAGTCCTTCATTAATGCAGATCAGATGACATCATGATGTCATAAACCACTGCATATTCTGTTCAGCCTTATGATCTATTCATACTCTCAGTCTCCAGAAGAGGCTGTCTGTGTGAGCACTGCTGTTACACGTGAGGTACATTTTGTAAAGGAATCATTAATCTCGACAAAAATGGGAGAACAGCAGATTATTGTATGTTTAGTGCATGTGTGTGGGTTACAAAACAAGCGGCAAATTTTTCATTCAACCCTCAAATTAGGGATTTTCAAACTGGGACCCAGGTACCCCCTTAGGGGACATCAAAGGGGTATAACAGGGTCCAATGAAAAATTTTTTAAATAAAAAAAAGTAAAAGTTTTTGACCAATATTTGTGCTTTAGTACAATTACAACATGTATACCAATTATTTACTTTTTAAAAAACATATAACAATAATATAACTCTATAATATACACTTATTTTTTTTGCAGACAGTATGATTAAGTTTTAAAATATATGTATTCCTTTATATTTTATAAAGGGGGTGCTTTGCATCATATTGGGGGTCTTTGGCATTAACGATTTTAAAATTCCTGCCTCAGATAACTTGTGATTGCTGATTAATGATATAATAAAAACTGGTTCTGGATCAGACTCCATCTCTACTGATCTCGGTTTCTTCATGCTATTGAACAAAAGTCTTAAAATATTTAAAAATGGCCCTTATATTAATCTTTAGTCGTCAAATTTCCAACATATCTCGGGAGAACTGCTAGGGCAGCGTTTCTCAAATCGCATACAGTTTAGGGATATTAAAAGGGGTTCAAAAAAGTTTGCTAATAGGTTCTGTAACTGGTTAAAGATGTGGTTAAAAAGTGCACACTCCATGCATGCTCTGAGCTTCTAGGTCCAAAGACTTGCTAACAGCTAAAGGCAGAATCATCAGCATGACATTAAAAGAAAATATATCTGTAAACATCTAATGAAACGTTGACACTTTTGAACTAACAGAGTTACAATTTTACAGAGCATTTTGCTGCGCTTGCCATCTTTGCAGTACTAGAATTGTGTACCCACCAGTGACTATTGCTGGGATTCCAGCAAAAGTTGTGCTCAAGAAAACTTGACAGGAAACACTTGATATGCGCATAAACTCTCAACATTTGCATACAAGTTTATGTTGTAGCCTGAAGTGGATTTTTCTAGTTTTGCACAAGTCGAAGGGCGCATTAAGGGGAAAGAAATGGCTGAAATGCCAATGTTGGGTTTTGACGATTTAGGCACGTTTTCACACTTTCTCACAACAGGGCAATGGAGGAGTGAATGTTTTGAATTACCTTTAGTCAAGAGATGCCCAAACCAGGGCCTGTGGGCCAGAGTTGGCCCCTGATGACCTCTGACTTGGGCCGCTATATCACTGAAGCATATCTTCATTTCTAATTTTCCTTTTTGTTTTAACATTTTTTTGTTTCATTTTTTCATTGAAATACAGAGAATACAAGTAAATTTGATTAAAAAAAAAAATCTTAATTTGAATACAATATAGTTGGATATAATGAAATATTTGCTTTTTGGCCTTTCATAGTAAAAAGTTCAACGGTCTCCGCTTTAGTCGAATGTTAACAAATGCTCTTAAAAATTGAGAAACATCAATGCCCTTTACTCTTAACTATATTCACAATATTGCACAGCCTCTCATACCTTAGTGCTTAATTAAACCTCTACTTCAAGCTAACAGCATTTAACATGACATTCAATGCTCCTCACGCTCTGATGATACAGAGCTGCATCTTTAAGAGAGCTTGAATCTCATCTGCTTTAGACTTGATACACAAAAACAAGTTAAGACCATATCTGTAAGCAGTAAAACCTCTTTAACTTGCAATAATTAGCTGCATGGCTAACAACATGCAGGTGAAGTTACAGAGATGGTCTTGGATGAACTGAAGTCATCACAAATAATGCCAGACACATCTGTACAACACTTCCCCTCCCGCTCTCTGACAAAGAAACAGATTAATGTAAAGTCACTCATCCTTCAGCTTAGGGAGAATGTCACAGAGGTCTTACCCAATTTTAGCCTTTTGCTTGGGCTTGGATGACGACACAATCCGGGCCTTCTTGGAACTCTTATCCTTGCCTCTGGACTTGGAGGAACCTGCCCTGTGACTGCGGTGCTGTGACGACGAAGACGGGAAGCTTTCAGGACTCATGACGCGAGGAATATTTTTCTCTCCCCTCTCTCGTGCTTTGGCGATGGCCTCCGAGATGATTCGATTGGCCTTCTGTTGTTTATCGTCCGAAAGGGGTGACTCCATCTGCTGCTGCTGATGCTGATGATGTCGCTTCTGCACCCTCTTCTCTGACACGGATACGTACGAGGATGACGAAGAGGAAGAAGAGGAGCTGCTTTTCACTGGTGGGCTGAGTACCCGCGGCTGGCTGCTAGGACCATTAGTGTTCTTAGGAGGCTGTGAGAAAATAGAAAAAGAAAGATGTTACCATTCAAACATGATATTAATGTTCTCCATAGGTCTAGCTTTGTCTAAAACTGTTGTGTAGGCAGGACTGTACAGGAAACCAATAGAGAGGTTTCTATTTCAGGATTCTGTAATTCCATATGCAAAACCCATGATGAACAATACACTATTTAAGATACCATGACGCCATGTAGACTAGTCTGCCAGTCAATATGAGAGCTCTATTCGACATGAAACAGGACAATGAGCTGAATTCCATGAACAGCCATAACATTACTCCTCCAGTCATGACCTAGAAAACTTGGACTCGAGCGGATGTAAATACTTTAATAGGTTTCTTATTAAGCAGGACAAAGTCAGTACAGTGAAACAGCAACTCTGCATAAGATTAAAGGTTCTGTAAGTGATTTAAGATGTTTTGCTAACTTCCTCCATTATGTTAACTTCAAGCACACAACCTCTCTCCAAAACCCAGACCCCCCAAAAAATGCCAGCAACCCATAATGTAAAAAAACCATTCACAGGCAAAGTATGAAATTAACAGCTTCTACCAGACAAATGATGGTAGTTTTACAGACAGTGGTGGGTAATTTCAAAGACTTTATATATAGAAAGATGAAGCACTCGTATTATGATGAATGGGAGAAAGTGCAACGCGCAAAATGGCGGAAAAAGTCCCGCCTTCTAAATAAGAGCCAATCGCTGATTGGTAAAGTCATCACGTCACTGCAGCTGCAGTTATAGAAGCTCCGGTTCCTATAGAAACAGTCAGACGCGCGCTTCCTATAGAGATGCACACTTAGGACTGTGTATGCGCATTAGCTTGATCCAGCTTGAAAAATGCAGTTTTTTTGTCATGATTCGAGCATTTAGAAACAAGATTTATGAGACAGTTGTTGTCAGATTTCACTGGTGATTTCAAATATGAAATTTAATCGAAAGCTTGGCAAACAGCTTTGGAGAATTTGATGTTTCCCCATTCAAAGACATAGGAGCTGCACTTGCATGCCAGAGAGGCGTTTCAAAGATGGCCGCCGAGTGAAATGACTTGTCTTAAAGGGACTTTGGTTATTTTGCTTATCTACGGTGATTTGCTTATAATGTGCACTGTGAAGGCAAAGTTCTACAGGTCCTTTTGATATTGTCTGATTTCAAAAATTGTGGCTAATATTTGTTGTTAACAATAGAGCCAACCAAAACAGGGATCAAAACAAAACAAAAAAAAAATATAACAATGTAAATGGAAAGTTAACTGAGATCTTAAAGTCACAATGTAATGGAAGTAAAGACAGATCTTTTCTTTTGTATTGTGACGTATATCCGTGTGAAGCGGATTATCCAAAAATAAAAAGAAAATGTAAGAGACTTGATTCTATTGATCGGTTGTTGATTAAATGGAGGCAGATGTGAATACGAGCTTGCAGTCGACTGTAAGAAAGGGGTGGGGTTTAAGCAGATTAAATGATTGGAGGAGTCCAGCATACGTCACCAGAAAGAAGTCTGTAATTTCACCGGAAGAACCACTTATGACATTTTGATATAAAAAAAATTATGGGCTCAAAAAAAAAAAATTTGCATGAATGAATTGTTCAAAATGAGATTAATAACAAAAATTTAGAAAATAGATAAGTTGAATTTCCATTTCGTGCTGATTTTAAGTAAAATTAAAAGAGACCAGGGATTGTGTTAGTGCAAAAAACAAAAAGGAAAAAAGGTCTTTGCACATTTCAAATACATCATATATTTGAACTGGGAATTTCACCAGCCTTTGTGCCTGGTGGGCAAAAAATTAATTTCATACCATGTTGATAAGCAAAGACCATTTCTGATTGGCTAGTCTGCTGACTGGCTAAAATGTGCCTCATTCCACTGATTCTTTTTTGCAGTTAATGTCTAGGGCTGTTTCTGAGACAGGTGTGATTTCTCACGACACCTATTTCAGTGAGACCTGTCAGGTAGTAGAGACACTTTATGTGTTTACAGCTCAAAAACCATTCAAGAGTTTGGGGTCCTTCTTTACCCAGCTCGATACAGGTTGAGAATTTAATAAGCATGCTAGTTATTTCATGACCTCGCCAGCAGGCTAAAACATAAGAAGAGGTCCAAGATAAAAATCCTTGGAGAACCTATGTCAATCTGATTGTAGCTGAAGCAGTGCAGCAAGGGATGCCTGAGTCCACCCACACATACTGGATGACAACATGGGAAATCCTCCATCTTTGAACTGCTGCATCATCAGTGTTCCTAATGCCTGGGTTTCATAATATTAACTGCTCTCCAATCACATGGCCAACCAGCTATAGTTGAAGATAAAGGGAAGGTTTGGACAACTGTACAGGAATGATAAATATCATTTGTAAACATATGGTATAGGGCCATTAATAAGTCACAGTTCATCTGAACGGCATCACACACTGATCAAAGGTCAAGAAATGAAACCCTCAACCTGAGAGCCCGTTTATTCACATTATCCACCCCTCACCCCATGAAATAAAAAGACAGCCATGTATAATTCACCACACGATCATATAGCAGGCTGACATGCCAACTTTTATTATTCATGCCCATTTCGATGACATGTAATCTCTCTTTTTCCTCAATTTCTCACACTTTTTCTCACCAGGAAAGCAGCTAAAATGAGTCTGAACCCCATAGGAGGAGAACAAAATCTTATCTTTCACTTTATTAGGTTATACTTTGCACACTTGCTCTTTATAAACATGACACAAACAGCTGTCCAAAGTAATGTTCCAGTCATGCCAATAAAGCTTTGTTGACTCTCAAAAAAAGACACCGACATAAAATCGAATCACCCGGCCTGCGCTTTCCTGACAGCTAAATAAAAGGAATTATCTGGAAAGAGTGAAACAAAAGAAAAGAGATTGGGGGAGGGTTATAAACACCAACTCATTTGGTGGCTAAACATGAGCCGGAGAGCAGAGTGAGAGAGACTGAGCTCTCCTGAAATATTCACACTAATCCACTCGAGGCATGAAGGGGTAAATCAGCAGGAATGGAGACAAGGAGGAAAGCTATAGGGGAAAGGCGGGAGAGCGTATGTGAGAAAATGAGTAATAGAGAGAATATGACGTGAGTGAGCGAGAGAGAGAGAGAGAGAGGGGAAAATGCAGCAAGCCGTGAGCACTGCAGCTATGTAACACATCTATAAATAACTGAAATTACAGGCTGCCAGCGCCGCAGCAATTTCAATCTCTCTCCTTGCTCAGGTCATCAACGTCTCCGCTTATAACGAATCTATATTAAAACAGAAACATGCATGCGGCGCTGCCACACAAAGCCTGATGCACACATGTGGCACATCCCACGGCGCCTTAGTGAAAGAAAGCAGATGAAAACGAAACAGGAAGAAGAGCAGACAGAGCACCAAAAGCTATCTAATTTAGCATTCCCTGTTAGCTAACAAGCTAGAGAATAAGAAATGGAGAGAAACAGTTAGCACAAGATGGCGGCGATTGTGTAGCCTGCCGCATGAGCCTGTAGCTGCTCAGTTCCTGCCGGTCCCCTCCCCCACATCCACCCTTCCCTCCTCCTCCTCCACCACCTCTCTCCACCCTCCCCCCACCCCATACACAAACACATGCTCGCTCACTCACTCACTCACTCACCCGTCCTCTCGGCCTCTTCACCGTAGACATGTTTTTTCTTTTCGTCTTTCCCCCTCTTCCCTCTCTCCAACCGCCAACAAAAGCCTTGCCCTTTCGCCGTTTTTTTTTTTTTTTTTGCTCTCTCTCTCTCTCTCTCGCACGCTCCCTCCTCCCTTCTCTCTCTTTCTCTCTCTCTCTCTTTCTCTCTCTCTCTCTCTCCCCCTCTCTCTCTCTCGCTCACTTTCCCTCTCTCCCTCCCTCCCCCGGTAGGTCCGTGGCTGAAGAAGCCCTGTTCACCTCCTCCTCCTCCCCTGGCCGGGCTGCATGGAGCCGCGCTTCACGGAAAACAAGGGAATGAGGAAGAGACCGATGAAGCAGCCACGCTTGTCCGGGATTCTCTCATTCTGCTGTGCTCAGCTGGGCTCTGTCTATTCTTTTCCCTCCCTCTCTTGCGCTCTCTTTCTCATCGATTCCCTCCAACTGTCCGTCCGAGAACAACTGCGCTCGATCTCTCCCGGCCGTCGTTTTCTTGTCCACTCTCTTGCGTTCACACACACGCATAGACCGACAAGACTTCTCGTTCCTCTTTCTCCTTTCACATACCAGACGAAGGTAGGATTGCTAACACAAAAGGTTTTTTGTACTGGCTCAGTTGGACGCTCTGTAGCTTGTTTTCCTTATTTCCACTTGTTTTTTTTCCTTCCTTTTCCCTTGTTCCCCTCCCCTCTCTCAGGCTAGGGTGTGTGCGGCGAGCAGGAGACGCAGACGAAGCGGCGAGAAATGAAAGCACAAAGCAGCAAAACGCATCAGCATGAATATTAGAGATGTCGTTAAAATCCGGACTCGTTTTTCTCTCTCTCTCCCTTGCTCGCTCACTCTCTCTCCCTCTCTCTTTAGCTCATTGTGAAACAGGAGGTCCAGCAGAGGGTGCTAGCTGTTATTACATTAACTTTCACAACTTAACCCTAAAAATACTGAATTTCTTTACTTGCTGAATCCAACCAGGCACAAAATGAACAACAGCAAGTGTTCAAGAAAATTAATACACCTACACATACATTTAACAGATAATTTGTGTCAAAACAGCTTTGTTTTGATCTAAACAAGCAAAATAATTCACAATTATAATTTTAAACATGTCATTATTATGTCAGAAATACAATCATCAGATTTACACACACACACAAAGGCAGGTGGCATGAGTTCATGTGCTGCTGGATCAACTAACAGGAAGAGACAACAAAGACTCAAAGGGAAATGAGGTTGTGCCCTCACTTTCCCAAAGTGTGACAGATTGGCCATGTGCAACTGTGCACGTGCACTGCAAAAAAAACACTTGTGACCACACATACACACACAGCAAAACTGAAAGCAAGGTTTGCACTATGAAAAAAATAGAGAGGAGGAAAATGAGTGTTAATGACCCCACTCCCCAACAATATGTCAATACATATAACCACATATGTGTTATGACTATACCAGCCAACTGAAATTATGCACAAAAGTGGGTCAACTTAGCATAAGAAAGTTACGGCGTAGCAAAGAGATTCGCTTTGGCTAGGCCTAGCCTTGAGACTGGAGTAAGATCAACTTTTACAAGGTTAAATTAAGTCAAGGTAATACAAGAGACCTGAAAATCATTTAAAAATACTCCTTCTCACTAGGTGGCACATAGTTAGCTGTGTGAATGTGCAGATTTCTCTTCTGGCAGTATACTAGGTACAATACAATGTTCTGTAACAGGCTTTGTGTGACAGAGAGAGATAACAAAACTGAGAAAGAGAGAGAGATAAGGCCTTGAAGTTTGGACTTGTGGAAACAATTCAAACGAAAACTTCAATAAACACTTCATGCGATCATCTACTTACATGCAAAAAATTAAATTAAATCATTTTTGGAATGATTCAGCCTACCGCAGCAGACCTGTCACACACACACGTCTGGTTCACTATGCTTGTAGGGACTCTCCATAGACGTAATGGTTTTTTATACTGCACAAACTGTACATTCTATCCCCCTAAACTAACCCTACCCCTAAACCTACCCATCACACAAAACGTTCTGCATTTTTACATTTTCAAAAAATTATTAATCCATTTCCTCCATGGGGACTGCTGGCTGGTCCCCACAATGTAGGTGATCTCAGGTTTTACTATCCTTGTGGGGACCATACACACACAACTATGCTTGCAAGTTGTGAAGAGGATGTGGTGATGTGAAAATGTTATTTCTACATTCCTAAAAGATTTACAGGTTTGTATTAAGGATGTGTTTGGTACTTAATTTTTATGTGCAACCTGTATTTGTATATGTACCGGCAGCCAAGAAATAATCACTTAGAAGATAAAGAAAGCAAAGAAAAGAGTGTGCTTGTTTGTATATTGTAGGGAGGAAAAAGAGAAATATGCACATGCTCTGAAGGTCACAAGGCACAAACCACCTCTACACCATGGCAACCAAATGGTTAATATGTAAATAAGATGAAATAGCAGCACCAAGATATTGGGAGGAGTTCAGCTCCGCAGAGAAAGAAAGAGAGGGAGAGAGAGAGAAAGAGAAAGAGCTCTATTCCTTCAGTTCTCCATCTATACTTTCCAACAAAGATATAATGCATTGGGAGTTATATGATAACGGAGTTGATAAAATGATACAAGCTTGATTGTCAAGGTATTCTTTTTGTAACTGAAAAAAAAAAAAAAAAAAAAAAAAAAAATGTAATAACTTCTCCAACCCTAAAAATCAATGCTCTAACTGCTGTAATGAAAGTAATAATGACATTGTTGGGCAACTGGAAAAATGCAGCAGTGCACCAGTGATGACTTGGGCCATCAGCCCACAGTAAGCAGGCTCTTAAATAGCACCATTGTGGCACTAACCACACCAAACATACAGTAGTGGCCAAAGGTGATGTCCGGAGGGGATATTTGTTTTTAATGACCCTACAACTTCAATCAAAGCATCAAAATACAAGGAAAATATTTTATATTTTTTTAAATATGTTAGATATAAGAGAAGAACAAAACACTAAACTTTGTTAAGGTATTTATCTGACAAAATGATTTGACAAAAAGGAAAAAAAAAAAAAAAAAAAAAAAATGCATAGAAAAACAAACATCTCACAGGAAAAGCATACACTGACTACAGCATAATCAGTTATTAATATTTCGTTGGTTCTCTCGTTTCTTTCTTTGTATGACAGCCTTGCCAAAATGTATGTCCACACAAAATCACAAATAAAACAATTAACTCCAAGCACAACTACGTAATATAATTACAAAATCTTTAACACATTTAATAATATATAGATAAAGGGTGAAGATGTCAGTTTTCCTAGGCTGGACATCACTGTTGGCCACTACTGTATGGCAGTTCATCGACTTCCCAACTGATCCTCAAACCATGCGGCAAAAGCAAGCAGCTTTTATGAGGAGTGCAAGCTTCCCTGGATTTGTTGGAGCCATTGATGGAACTCATGTTCGCATCATTGCTCCAACTGTAAATGGGGAGACATATATCAGTAGAAAAGGATTCCACAGCATCAATCCTTCATGGTTTTTTTTTTTTTTTTTTTGGGGGGGGGGGGGTGGTTGCAAGATGTTAAGAAATGATAATTTTTTCCAATGCAAAGTTTTTTTTTTTTTTTAAATAAATGTAAATATTAAAATAAATGTTACATTGTCTTAATTAAATGTTTTTATTATAATTTAATTAATTAAATGTCATGCTGCCATGACTACCCTTCCAGGCTCACTACTGGCTGATTCAGAGGTTGAGGGCAGCCATTTTTGGGTTGACATCATTGTAGTCCTTAGTTCACAACACTTTAAGTGCCACCTCAGTTAGCACCTAAAAGTCAATCTTAGACTTTGCTGAAAGTTGATTTTAGCTTCTTTATGAACAGCTCCTACTCTTAAACAAGTCCTACTTTTTACTAAGGATTTTTTGAAGCTTAAGCCTACTCACAAGAGCATTTTTGAGAAGTTTTATACATACAGCCCCAGATATCAAAGCAGTCACGTAAAGACTAAAATTTCATCATATATATATATATACGCTCAGATGCATATGGGTCAATTATTCTGCTAAATTTTCTGTCCGATTGCATTTTTTTTCAGTTAAAATTTGGTTTAAATGCATAAAAAGATACCATATATATGTAGTACCTCTCCCGTGCATGTACTCACTTTAACTTTTAAAAAAAAAACATTAGTTATTTGTAATTTTCTGTTATTTAAAAGTGTCAAAATATCATGTGGTGCAACCGTCCGGCCATAACTTCTGTTTGGGAAATGTCTTTGAAATTACTCTAAATGTATTCAATTAAATTTTCTGTACTATTTGGCATGATTTCCAATGTGTTTTGTAATCCTGTACAAAATTGCAAAGCATTTGTATATATATTTCCATCATAATATACAAACAAACATTGTCCGATGATGTCCATTTTATGAAATATCATGTGGTGCAACCATCAAAAAACTACCACTTTGAGACTTTCATGCTGAAATCCATTCAAAGACAGGAAGTTGCATGATATACCAATTTGCGAAGGACCCATGGAAGCAGCGAGCAGGTTTGTAACAGATTGACAGTTTTTGTGCTTTTATATTCAATTGATGGTTTATATACACAAAGTATTTTATTTTAGTATCATTTAGAATAGATTTTTATGCAATTTGGGTAACTTTATAAAAATATTTAAGACAGTTTATGTTTGTATTGTACAATATGAGAAAAATGCAAAAATAAATTTAGATTTAAGATTAATTTAATTTCAGTTTGGTAATTACGCATTTATTAGTCATTTATTGTTTATTTATTTATAACTACTTCAATCTATTTTACCAGATGCCACTGCCAAGCAAAGTAAAAACCGCTGGCCATAGGCAGCATGTTAATTCTGAGTCCGACCCTGCAGCAAGAACAGAGTTACACCTTTCTAGGAGAAGGGTGAAATGTTATTACAATTTAAAATATCTGTTTTCTATGTGAATATATAGTAAACTGAAATTTATACCTATGATCAAAGCTGAATTTTCTGCATCATTACTCCAGTCTTCAGTGTCACATGATCCTTCAGAAATCATTCTAATATGCAAGAAACATTTCTGATTATTTTATATATTTTATTTGTCAGGATTCTTTGATGAATAGAAAGTTCAAAAGAACAGCATTTATTTGAAATAGACTCTTTTGTAAAATTATAAATGTCTTTACTGTCACCTTTGATCAAATTAGGCCTAATGTGTCCTTGATGAATTAAAGTATTAATTAATTAAAAAAAAAAAAAAAAAACTACTGACCCCAAATTTTACTTGTATCCAATATCTGTATTTATCTACCTGTATCTACATTATTATTTGTTAAAAAAAACAAATTCTAAGTCATCTTAAATGAAATGGTACGTTATGTTTGTGATGTGATTTTTTTAATATAAAAAAAATATTTATAAAATGTTTGTGTTCATGAAAATTCTGTGAAATTTTAATAAAATCTGGTTTAAATATTTTTTTTGTATAAAATGTATTGTTTATTGATCTCGTTTTAATAATATTTAAGGTCTTTGTGTCATTTGGATCGACCACACATCATGTGGTGCGACCAATAATAGCAATAACTGTATTAAATTAAAAATAAAATATCTAATTTTTGTGGCTGAAATATGAATCACTGATACAGTATGCTTAAGTAAATGGTATTTTTAAAACATTTTTATCAGTTTTATGTGATTTACAGGAAAAATAAGTCTGTTAACTACATTTAAGAAGGCAACTCTGAAGTTATAGAACAAAAATATAAGGTCATTCTTTACAGAACTTCAAAAGAACTGCAAATACTTTGTTTCTAAACACTTTAATTACTGAGAACTTGTAAAAGACAAATGTTAAGCATGTTAAGGAAATTAATTAATTTTAAGATAAATCACGGTCGCACCACATTACATTTTTTAAGGCTATGGCCAATTCATCTAGATAAAAAAACTAAAATCACTTAATTTAAAATTTTAATATGTATTTATGTGTACACAACATTCTTAATGTTTGAACAATTGCAATAGATATTATTTTTTGTATTTTAAAATTGGCCTGTTGAAAATCCTTATACGTCATTGACCCATATACAGTCAAACCAAAAATTATTTAGACACTAGATATAATTTTTAATATTTTTTTTACTAGTGGGTGCAGGACACTATAGTTCATTTATGTAAGTGAGGATAGCAAAATAAAGTAAACTGTGACCATAAAACTATACCCAAAAATTCTTCATACAGTGGACTACCAGTAAAATTGATAAAAATTTGTGACCAAAAATTATTCAGACACTTTGACCTGACCATGTTTTGCTTAAGTGTTATCTGACATTATCAAGATTATTTTTTTCCTGACACAGTTTAACTCTGAGTTCTTGTCATATTTTATTACCATTTTTTTTAAACTATAGCAAATAAACTGAGATAATGTGTGAAATGTTTAAGGTGTCTGAATAAATTTTGGTTATATATATATATATATATATACACATACATACATACATACATATATATATATATATATTATATATATATATATATATATATATATATATATATATATTTATTTTAGGGGTGGGACGGTTCGCTGTAAAAAAAAAAAAAAAAAAAAAAAAAAATTCGAACCGTTCGGTTTGCCACCCACGGTTCGGCACGCGCTTGCACCGCAGTTCATCCCAAATCTGACGACGCATCTATAATATAGTTTGTTGAAAACAACGTGCAAAACTGACAGACGGATTCGGCTAATGTTTGTTTCAGTCTTTGGATACGCATTCTAGTTTCCCAATACGTTACAACAGCGATGATCAAAAGAACATGGACAAAACAGTCACTCTTTGTAAACAAATATTCAATGACGTGGCGAAAGCTCTATGACCATCTCATGTTGCTATCTGTGTTCAAACTAAACTCATTTAAACCTTGCCAATTTAAACATTCATCCGTAAGACGCGAAAGAGAACTCGTGCGCACTGTGAGGAGATTTGCGTATCCTCATCCGAAGCGCGTACATGGAGAGCCGCATCACAGCGTGCAAATACTCTTGCGCAAATTCTCTTTCAAGTCTTGCACCTAAACGGACAAATTCACACAAAAATTATGTCAACATGCCCATCTTAGCGAGTATCCTAACAAACATAGTAGGTCTTAGGAGAAAAACGAGACAGTCAACGCATGTGTGTCAGTATCAGTGTACTGAATCTTTGAATTATGTCTTAAAGGGACAGCAGTCTAATACAATATATTAGTTTTAATGTTAATCGAACGACAAAGCACGAAGAAATCACTCTTGACTGAATAGCTTTTGTAACTTCAATAATGTTTCATCTTTATTTAACTATTCAAAGAAGTTTATATGCAGTGTTATTTTATATTTGATTACTTTATTCAATTTCTGTACCTGAAAACTACTGTTAGATACCCGTAAAGCATTGTTTATTTTATTTGTATCTTAGCTCTCATGTATTTATTTGTGCTGTTTCTTGTAGTTAGATTATTTGTTTTTATTTTCTTTATTTGACAATTGTCCTATTTTTTACTGAACATAGCACAAACCGAACTGTACCGAAACCGTGACACTAAAACCGATACAAACCGAACCGTGAGAAATCTGAACCGCCCCACCCCTAATATTATATATATCTATATATATATATATATATATATATATTTATATATATATATATATATGCTCAGACCCCACACTTACAGTAGATTGTACATTGAATGGACCTTCAAAGCTCCAAAGCAATATCTAACCATCAGAATATCATAGACTTGAGTGGAGAGGGTCTTTTTAAATTAGGCCAATAAGTAACGACCCAGAACACATTCAAACCCAGATGGCAACATCCTACAAATACTCAGAACACCTTGGCATCTACATAGCAACACCCTGACAACCACCCACAAAACCCAAGCATCATGGAGGTAACTTTTGCAGTCAAGAAAAAAAAAAAAAAATGTAAAAATCTACTTAACAGTCATTTCTTTTTCCTGCTGTTAATGAACTTTTAATAGTTTAATAGTTCCTCAAGAAAAGCACTTTTATAAAAACTTTACTTAAATATCACATTTTCACACACTTATGCCATATTAAAGTTCTCTCACTTTCATCTGGAGCACTTATAACAGTCTAACACTGTAATGATATCCCTGCCCACAACCTAAAATCCGTGTCCTGCTTAGGTGAAAATGAATTACACTGTCAGGACCAGAGAGAGAGTTTAGAGTCCATAATTAGGACTAGACCTGCAGACTAATGTGGAGTACAGCGGATAGAGCTGGAGCTGGAGGGAGAGGGAGAGGATTAATGAGGGAAGGCCTGATGTGTAGCATTGGTTTCCTGAACCCATTAAACACGACGGCTATTAATGACCCATACAGAACACACCACAAACCTCCTCAAAAAAAAAAAAACACACACACACACACACACACACACACACACACACACACACACACCACAGAGGACAATGCACATACACTCACAAATCAGCAGATACATTCAGTATTGCTACACTGATCCAGGCATACACACACACACACACACACACGCACACACGCACACACGCGCACACAGACACACACGCACAAACACTTTATACGCATATCTGCATTCACACATTCTTCACTGCATAAACAGACTCAAAGACATAATGACCACATGCAAACACACCTAACAATCCTTTACCCGTGTAAATCTGTAATCAATGAATACTTTTTTTTTTTTGCAAAATATATTTTAATATGATCTGTAACTAATATCATAACTTATATCAAGCAGGTCATGCACCTACAGAAATGTAACTACTGTTTGCTGCAAATTTGATCCAGGTTTTTTGTTGTTGTTGTTGTTTTTGAGCTAAAGAAGTAAAATCTATGATACCAAAAAATTATAACTGAGTACAAAGCACTTTGGCCAATACAACAGTGTTGATCATGGTAGCCAATCATAGACATGTTTGTTGAGTGCATGAACGCAATCAGAAGTTTAAGTTAGTCAGAAGACACTCAATACGCCAAAGTTTGTTCTGCATGAGGTATGCATGCTTGAGAATTTTGTTATAATGAACAAATTATAAACACAATGCAAATAAGAGATTCATTGTGCAATATAGAAAGATTTGATGATTATAAAGGGAGTTTTCACTCAGTCATACACCATGAATGAAGTGATAGCAGTTTCATTGATACAAAGGGAGCGTTCATTGCTCGGTTTCTGTATATAACTTTGCTCGATTATAACTATTCGTAATTTGAATAGGCCTAAGTTTTATTTTTCATGCTGCTAAGTAAAACACTGAAAAGTTTCACTAGTGACAACTGTATTAAAATGTGGGACTGAATCTGAAATTGCAATGTTTGCCATTGTGATAACCATGGCAACAGATATGACCAAAAAAAAAAAAAAAAAATCTGAGGTCAAAAGTAGATTCTTGCAACAAGTGGCCTAAGTGCAATAGACCTGACACTTCTGTTACCTGTAATGTTTCTTTGTTTTTCATTGTATTTCTAACTTTTCATTTGATCTTTTTAATGCAATGTTTATTTAATTAAACAATATTTGAAGGCTACATGCTAATGTTTTAATGTTTTATTTACTTATAATTATTAATAGCATTAATAATTGACTAATTTTATTTATTTACTATTTTCATTGTCAACTATTTACGATTATTTCATTTTCAAATGGTTAAATGATAACAATAATAATAATAATAATAATAATAATAATAATAATAATAATAATAATAATAATAATAATAATAATAATAACAACAACAACAACAATAACAATAACAATAACAAAAACTATTAAAATAAAATAGTTACAATACCATGAAATTTTACTGGTATTGGTACTGACTACTAAAATTTTGGTATCATGACAACAATAATTCAGAGTTTGATTGGGTAACCTAATCTGCCCCAGCCTCAGTCCCTGCTCACTATAGGGTTATACAGAACAAACAAACAAACAAACAAACAAATAAATAAATAAATAAATAAAGAGAGAGAGAGAGAGAGAGAGAGAGAGAGAGAGAGAGAGAGAGAGAGAGAGAGAGAGAGAGAGAGAGAGAGAGAGAGAGAGAGAGAGAGAACACAAATATACATTAGACAAATAAATTGCAACATAAATGAATAACTAGTAGTGATGGACATAAATTAGACAGACAGACAGATAGATAAATCTTAAGTTATGCAGGTCATGAGGAACCCAGGAAAAGAGATATTTGCCAGGGGGGAAGAGAAAGAGCACACAGCGGGTAGCCACCACTAGACCTTTACACTTCTTTCATTATTTAGAGCAAAAGGGAAAGACTGAGAAAACAAAACACACCATCCGACACACATGCAAACATCACTCAAACACAATGAAGACCATTCACAAAAATGTAAATTATCAAATCAAAGTACACACACACAAATACAGAGGAAGAAAAAGAGCAATTTATAATTCATCTTTGTACCGAAAGATTTACAGTCACTGAAATAGGGCCTTATGAAATCCGTTTTATCTTCCCCAAATTCTGTGCATTGCTATTTAATAATTAAATTTTAATAATCAAAAAGCATGTCTAAAACAAAAATCAAATTAATAAAAAAAAAAAAAAAAAAAAGCAAAGCAAAGAACACTTCCTTCATAATCAATGAAGCTGATATCACTTTAGTCTTGTTATAATCATAAAATCTGTCTATATCGCACAAAGAATCTTTTAAATTTTCTGGATTCCTATTTAATGGTTTAATTAAATCTTAATAATCAGAAAGCATGTCTAAACAAAAAAAACGAAAATCAAACTCCAAAAAACTGAGGCTCCTGTTCATCTACTGACCAATCAGACAGCCCTAAATTCCCAGGCAATCAGAAACCCACAAACCAATGGCCATCTCCAGACCAAAAACTAATAAACCAACAGTAACAAAATCAAACACTTTTACACCTCCAAACTGCAAACACTACAGCTGTAGAAAGCTGAAACGAACATTTTCCAACTCAAAGACAAAGTCCCACACCTGTGTGTGTGTGTTTGTGTATTTGTGTGTGTGTGTGTGTGTGTGTGTGTGTGTGTGTGTATTTGTGTGTGTGTGTGTGTGTGTGTGTGTGTGTGTGTGTGTGTGTGTGTGTGTGTGTGTGTGTGTATTTGTGTGTGTGTGTGTGTGTATTTGTGTGTGTGTGTGTGTGTGTGTGTGTGTGTGTGTGTGTGTGTGTGTATTTGTGTGTGTGTGTGAAGGGTTAAACTGCTCAGGCAGGAGATCAGACAGTATCATCGCCCTGAACTCCTGACATTCTTCTAACCCCGCCTCATGGGAGCTGAGAAAATGGCCGGCTAGCTCACTGACACACACACACGCGCACACACACACACACACACACACACACAGTTACTGATCCCAAAGTCTAAGCATGCTAATTTTCAGTAAATTGAAGTGAACTCTGAATACATGCCTCAAACACACGCACAATGAGAAAGTAAAGTAAAGTAAAAGAGGGCTTGAGATTGAGACCTACTGTGTAGTTTGGCCTGGCAAACTTCCCACATGCTTTTTTCCCCCTTATGACTAACCCCTCCCTCTTCTCAACGTCCTTCCTTGCCTGTCCTCCCTCCCCTTCCGCTGTGCAGCAAAGACCGCCTATCTATAGAAATTCTACCATAAACCCTTCCTGTTTACCTTTAACCCCTCATGTCCCTCCCCTAGATCTGTGAGCCTCACGGCTTTTTTCCTGACGTCATCCGTCATTTGATTCTGAACCTAGATCAGTGCTCAAGGGAGAAACAGAGCTGTCAGACTGGTTGAATGAGCAACCGCCTGTCTGTCTGAGTCGGCTGGTGGCAGACTTACAAAACGAATGCACATGCATGCTGAGCTGAATTAGGTGAAGGAAAAAGGGGATGAGCCACAGACACACACAGATGGGGAGCACAAACACACAGACGCACACAGGCATACAGTGGGAGGTAATCAGATATCAGGTTACAGTGCTGGTTGGAGACTCTGCCTGACAGACCGGCCCAGTTATATAAACCTCACAGACGCAGGGTCAGGAAGCAACAAAGCAAGTTGGCCACACACAGGCATGCACTCACACAAAGAGGCGGATGCACGCACACACAGAGACCGGTTTTACTCACACAGCGCATTCATGCGGCACATGGTAGAAAGCCTACAAGCAAGCAAACACACACATACACACCTTCATGCCACATCAGTTATTGTGCAGGGGGTGCTCAAACTTTAGCCATTTTTATTCGGGCATTAAGACAAATCTGTTCCCCTTGTTTTTCTCTTAAAGATATACAGACACAGAGTGTCTTATTCCTAAACGACAATGATTCGTCTATGTCTATTAAACCTTTGACAAGTACGATCACAGCGAACATTCAAATCTGCTGTCATGCAGCCACTGACCCAGGGAGAGCAGTTGTCATCATGTAGAGGTATATGAAACGGCTTCACAAACAGTCTTTTCAAAGTATTATGCAAAATAACATTTTTGATCAATTTAATGAATCACTGCTGAATATTAACCCCGGTCTTCACCCAGGTTGTCAGTATTCATTTCTTCTGAAAAGAAGAAAGGATTAGTTCACTTTAAAATGAAAATTACCCCAATATTTACTCACCCTCAAGCCATCCTAGGTGTATATGACTTTCTTCTTTCTGATGAACACAATCTGAGATATATTAATAAATATCCTGACGCATCCGAGAAAGTGCATCCATCCATTATAAACGTACTCCACACAGCCTCTGAGGGTTAATAAAGGCTTTCTGAAGTTATGCGTTTGTGTAAGAAAAATATCCATATTTAACAAGTTATAAAGTAAAATATCTAGCTTCCGACAGACCGCCTTCCGTATTAAACTTATGAAAGAAGCGTAAACTGACGTCACCTCAGTTACGCTTTTTCCGTAAGTTGAATATGGAAGGCGTATGTCGTAGTGTGTTTTGAACCGCGAGAGGCGTTACACTTTCTCCATATGGAAGCCGTTGGATAATTTTCATTATAAAAAGTGAACTAATCCTTTACTAATCCTTATCCTTTTGAACAATATTTGTTTATAATTTAAATATTGTTTTAAAAAATTATCCCGATCGGTTCTCAAGGATTGGTATCGGAGCAGATTAAGCATTTTTTTTAACTGATCGGTATCGGCTATAATAAGTCTGATCCTTTATTTTATGTCAGCTGTCACGCAAGTGTTGTGCAGTAGGTGAAGGTATGGACCTAACCCAAGTGGGTTTGCCAAACGCCATTAAAATGAAAAGATCAAATGTGCGTGACGCACGAGAACCAATGAGGTCTGTTCTAGCGCATCTCACACACGCTCAAGGTTCTGTATTTAACATATTTGATGCACACTTTTGTAACTAATCACTCAAAATTAATTTATTTATTTTTATCTTCTGTCAGACTATCTGAGATGTCATTGGAGAGAGTAAGAAAATACAAGTATTAGATCGGGCCTCTTTATTTAATCACTCGAATCAGACGCGCAAAAACTTGACGGGACATCCCTATTAAAGGGATAGTTCACCCAAAAATGAAAATTCTATTGACGGACCGCATTGATTTCCATAGTATGGAAAAAAATCCCATCAACTGTTTGGTTACCAACATTCCTCAAAATATCCTCTTTTCTGTTCAGCAGAAGAAAGAAATTCATACAGGTTTGGAATAACCTGAGGGTGAGTAAATGATGATTTTCATTTTTGGATGAACTATCCCTTTAAAAATCTATTTTGACAAATAAACAGACAAATATTTCTGCCATCAGTGGAGAAAGATCCTCTACATAGCCAGACTGTGTAGTTACAGCATCTACCAGCAGGGGTTAAATGGGCTATGTTAACCTGGCAAAACTTGATTGAACACACCAACACACCCACAAGTCAAGAGTTAATACTCCTTTCAAATGCAAAGAAGGCATTTAGATATAACCAACATAAAAGTACAGTGAACTAAATTCAAGTGGAACACAGATTAAAAAAAACAAAACAAACAAACATATGACCTCTTTAAAAAGCAGATCCATCATCTGGATCCCATCCAGACAGTACCGTAGGGTGTTTGTGTGTGCATGTGAGTGATGTGGATTGGTATTTGCATCTATGTTGCTGAATGTTCATTCTGGACAAAGCAGTAGCACAAAGGGGCTCTGTTCATGCCGTCAGCCGGTCTCGCTCGCTCTCTCGGGCCCTCACACTATCACACCACCCTGTAACACTGTGACCGCCGCTGATCTACCCTGTCACTCATTCCAAACCATTTTTCACATTTTAACTTGGTCGATTCCTAAACTGTCAGTCAGATCAAATGGCAGTTTATTTATTTAATTATTTCAAACATTTTCAATCCTGATCAACACAGCTGCTATGCAAAAAATGTATCTTTCATATCACAAGAGGGGTTGATCAGAATGGGAACTTTCCATAGACTTGTGTGAAAAATCCCCCTTTTTTAAAGTTACAGATCTAACCAAACTTGAGGAAAACACCTGTGTAAAAGTATAGACAGTTTTTATTGTAATGTATTAGTCTAATGGGAGTTTTATTCTATATTTGTGGGCTCTACCCACCTCATAAACCCTCACTGATTCGGCCATTAAATGCACTGAAGTAGGGTTATCTTTGCAGTAGCGTGAATAAATCAAGTTACGTACTAGTGAAATTTCTGTCTGAACATGTTCAACTATGATCTTGTATTTTCTACAAACATTTAACCCAAGTAACACGCGCACACACACACACACACACACACACACACACACACACACACACACACACACACACACAGAAAGAGAGAGCCATTCCCTTCTACTGCAACTAAACTGACCTCCTAGGTGAATCAAGTTTCAATACTGAAACACCAACCCCTCGTGGTCCAGAGGCTTAAAAACTCAGAACATTAAAGCACAAACTCGCCCTCGAGACCCTCAGGGAGAGAGAAGGTTGAGTGCATCTCTCTCTTTTACCCTGGGACTGCCTCACATTATACATCTGTTGGCTTTCCACAGCCCAGTGCACATGAATGGCTCGTCTCTCTCTCTCTCTCCCTCTCGCTCAGACACACACACAAATGCAGACAGACACAGCAACACAAACACACTCACTACAGGAAGTCACACGATATGAACTCTGATCCACATCCTGCCTCTGCTTTAATTAAGGATCTGCGAGGACAGACAGATTGACTAAAGGAGAACATAACAATCCATCTTGACTGACTTGGCTTTCAGTACCTTTACAAAGTCTAGTTAAATTGTAACTTATTCTATAGTTCTGACGATTATATTGTTAGTTATGGCTGATAACCAATAAATAGCCAATATTAAAATGTAAATATATGTTGTCTAAATAAATAAAAATGAAAACACAATATAAATAATATAACGATCACATTTCAGCAGTGTTATTAATTAGCGTTTTTTATAATTTGTGAGTGACAGCAAAGGTAATCTAACTGTAAAAATGGTAAATAAGCATGCACAATTAAATATACAATATTAGTCTGCATTTATCCAACTAGGGCTGAGCGATAAAACGATTACAATAATTATCACAATATAATTTTCCTCGATAAAATTATAAAAGAAGTTCAATAAGTGTTCGATATATGCAAATGATGCTGTGCACGAGTGTTGCAGACCACCGCACTGATATGTGCTGCTATTTCTGTTGAGTTCGAGAAATGGCAAACGCGCCAAAAGCAGAACTAAACAGAGCTGCTCGTGAACCACGCACTTCACGGAACATTTATCAGCTTGGCTCAAAAGACACCGCAGCGTTAACTTGGAACGAATGCATTTACTTGCTGACCATCTCAATCACGCAACTACTAACCAGCGCTGTGAGATCCAGTGAGAAGTGCTTGAGTTTGGTGCGTGAGTTCTCCCATACAAACCACAAACCAAATGCCTCGTGATTTCAACTAGTTTAAAGTCAGATAAAACAGCGATGACATTCTCGACAACACTGATGTGGAAAACAAAAATGATATGGAAAAAAAAATCATCATGATAATTTTTTGGCCTTATTGCCCAGCCCTATATGCAACATTGACAATTCTAGTGTTGTCAAAAATATCGATATTTCAATATGTATCGATACTGAAATATCTGAAACGGTTCCATTATTTCTTTACCAGATACCCCGATACCAGCTGTGTGTTTTCGCGTCTCTTATCTCAGATAATTTTACTAATTCCCGCAGGTTTCGCGCTTACACCAAAAGCTTGTGCACCACTGATCTATAGAAGTTGCGCTCTCATAAAGCCGCTTCTCAAACAGCTTGCGAGTACCAAATTGACTTCTTTTTCGTGGCTTATTGCGCTCAAAAGGTCAAATACATACAACATTATCTATGCTATCGTTTGCGATTTGTTTATTTGTTCTTATTTTATTACTGACTGTTTACTTGTCTTTTTTTTTTTTTTTTTGTAAATGTAGTTCAACGATTCCCATAAAGCCTCTTCTATGCTATGTGTAAGCTACTACAATGGAATTACCCAAATTATCAAAACAATTCTATGATAATACATTATCTGTATGTCAGTTTTCCCCGTGGTATTGAAAATGGTAGAATATCAAAATTTTTCAAGGTATAGTATCGAAATTGGAAATTCCAGTATCGTGACAACACTAGACAATACCGATAAAAACTCTCATATTGGCTGATAATCAATATGGTACAATGAACTACAATCCATCTTTCTATTGACAAACAAAGAGGAGACTCCTGTTTGCATTTCTTCTCATGGAAAAAAAAAAAAAAAAAAAAAAAAAAAAAGGCACTGGCGAATCAGAATCCGTATTTGGGTAGGTGTATTTGTGAGTGCACGTCTGACTGCGAGAGCACTCCATGTGCCCGGTAGAACTAGTTGAAAGAGTTCATGATGTGTGTGTGTGTGTGTGTGTGTGTGTGTGTGTGTGTGTGTGTGTGTGTGTGTGTGTGTGTGTGTGTGTGTGTGTGTGTGTGTGTGTGTGTGTGTGAGAGAGAGAGAGAGAGAGAGAGAGAGTGTGTGGCAGCTGAATCACTGAGCCTCAACTCCCTGTGTCAGCAGCAAAGTGCTGAGGGGAAGACTGATGCTCATGCATCACAACAGAGAGAGAGAGACAGAAAGGGAGACAAACAGAAAGAGAGAGAGAAAGAGTTGACACTGCCAGGCAGTATTGCTGAAAGCACTGCCTGCAGCTTGCGATCACAGTCTAGACAGCACTCCTGCTCTTTTCTCCCTCTCTCATTCTCCATTTCCCTCAGGAAACCTCATTATCAACATCTCCCTTCTGCCTGCACTCACACACAAACACTAATCTCACATCAACACACACAGACAGAAAAACCACAAGCCAGACCCACTCTAGTCAGTAGGAGTGCACCTCCCACTATCCTATGGTTGGCCTGACCCACATCTTGTTATAGCCTTAAGTACGCTTAGCCCCAGTAAGTCCTAAACACCACTGCAACTCTTAATCGGCTGCTACAGTACCTGTCTACAGGCCCTTGACAGGATGAGTGGTGAATTATTATTTAATGGAGCCTGTCTGTCTTGACCTTTCTCTTCCAGTACAGTTAAACACTACAATGTAGCCTGTTGTCAAAGTAGTCCATTGTCTGCTTGGCAACATTCCAGCAATCATTTCATTTATCTCTCATCCATGTCATTAACTTGTATATTTCCCGGTGTAGATAAACACCAACAACAACTACAAAAACCCTGTTACAAATCATTCACATCCGTACAAAACAAGCCAAGCAGAGCTGATAACTAAAACTGAGAGCTCATAGCTGTAATCTTTGACTCACTCCAACATCCCAGCACTGAACTTTTACAAACATCTAACAAAACAAGATACATTTGCGAAAGATCTGAGAACTGCTTCTCTCACCTGTGCATCATATACCATTGGCACATCCTCCATGCTTTCCTGCTCCTTCACTTCCTCTTCTCGGCCATTCCCCAGTCCTACATTTATCCAAGAGTGATTAGAGTTCTCTTCCTGGTCTAGTGCCTCCAGCTGGGGCAACAGCTCATCCCCTATTAGGTCAGGAGCTTCACTCAGGTCGTCAAGTCTTTGATCATGTTGCTCTCCAAGCAAGACCTCCTCCAGAGCCTGAAACCCATTAATGCTGCTTACGGTCTGGTTCACAACCAAAGGTCCAGGCACATCACATGTCCTTCGCTCTGCCGTAGAGAACGGACGGTCTGCAGAGAATGAGTTCAGACCATCGGAGAACACCTCAGAGGAGTTGAAGGGATTCTGGTCCGATTTGGAGCTACGTAAAGGGCACTGTTGTGCTGGACTGCCCGGTATTCTGACTTGTTGCTGCTGATGTTCCATTCCGGAATTAGACAGGAAAGGACAACCAGTATCCAACAGGTTTGAAGCAGATGGTGAGATGGCCATAGAAGAGGTTGTAATAGATACTGGGGCAGAGGAGTAAGACTGTGTTTCATCTACTACAGGGGGAGCGTAACGAGCAGTGGGATAGGACGAAGCATGGCTAACCGAGTCAGTTGGGAAAGAATGGGTTGCAGGGGAAGGCTGGACAGGGAAGGCCAGGTCATTGTCTTCCAACCTTGGACCTGTAGTAAACCCTTGTGCCACCTGAAAGCCACTTTGCTGAGAAGACACAGGCCTCATTGAGGCCTCAAGATACTGTTTGGACTGTGAATGACCACTTGGGGCAACTGTAGGGTGAAAGGGACTACCCTCTACACTGAGCGAGTTATGGTGGTGGTGCTGCTGGGAATGATTTTGGGGGACATTGCCCTCATAGTAAAAATTGAGATGTTCCTGATAGGTCTTGTCAATGTGGTGCAAGCCCTGATGGGCTATTTGTTGGTGTGGAAGCTGCAGCTGGTTTGAGATCGGGTGTTGATTGAGACACTGCTGTCTCTGCTGAAGATGCTGATGACTGTACTGCTGATGTTGAGCTTGATGCTGCTGAAACTGTTGTTGCTGTTGAAAGTGTTTATGTTGAAGTTGTTGATGAAGTTGTTGGTGGTGTTGATGGTGCTGATGGTAGTTATTCCCTTTTTGATCATGGTTTCCCCACATGGGGCTGTTGTGAAGAAACAGTCCATTGGTCTGGGGCACTTGGTTCATAGTATGCCTTTGAAATGGTTGCTGCTGTGACAAAAATGCTCTTCCATCATTGCTACCTACGTCTGGACCAGGAAAGGACTGTTCTATTGAGGTCTGTGCCTTCACAGTGTCAAAATGCCCCACAGGTTGACTGTAGGGTATCCCATGTTGGATGGTAGAAGATCTGGGCCCTGCATCCACCTGAAGATTCTCCAAACTAGGACCCAAGTGAAGTTCATCATCCAAGGACACTGCCCCAGGGGTAAACCCGGGATCATCCTGGACTAGGCTGTCAAGCCCTCCCCCAAATATGTTAGGGTCATCAAAGAAGTCCATGATGGGGTCGGTCATTGTATGAGTTCAGTGCATGAAGTGTCTGCCCCCTCAGCCGCCCCTACGACAGGACTGCTGAATGCAACAGGGAGCTAAAGACCATCAGAGTTTGTTGAACCACTGTGTGTCCATCACCAAGAAAGGCAACAGTCTAGAAAAAAGATAAACAAAATTAGACATAACTTTAGATATGCAAAACACTTAATATGGGATTCAGAACTATTTTAATAACCTTCTGCAAGATCAATCATTGAGTACATTTTAAGAGGTTATGAATCCAAAAACATCACTGATGCTACATAATTTCATCACAGTTCTCTGAGCTTAGCTAATACAAGTCGAATTTGACGTACTGTATTCTGAACGCACAACTTTAGGTATACTGCTTTTAACACAGAGTTCAGTCCTAAACAGGATGGGCAAAATTCAGTATTTAATATTTAGTTTCAATTCATGAGTGTAAATTTAAATTGAATTTGCCACACGTACTGAACTGAAATTCAAACAGGTAATGGCATTCTTTAAAAAACTGAAATTTAGCTAGTTATTTGATTTCGCTAGTTCAAATGTGTTTAAATGGAACGCAGTAACTCTAAGACAAGTCAGATTGACATCTCTGATGTCTTTCAGTCAGACATCAGATCGCTATATGTTCAGGTGAAGTATGCAGAAATAGAATGGCAGTGCTAGCATTTGTTTTGGGACATGTACAATTATCAACACAGAATATAATGTACTCTGTTGTATACTCTGGAAATGTTTGCTATGCAAGTTTATCATCATTTATATAAGAATGTTTACTCACTGGTCAGTTTTATTTGCTTACAAGTTAAGGTTTATTATTATTATTATTATTATTATTATTATTATTATTATTTTTTTTTATTATTATTATTGTTATTATTATATCTCATTGTGTGCCACAACAATCGTATGATGTAATACACCCACATCTCAGCCAAGTCAGAATTTCCAAGTAGAAAGTTCACCATCAAGTGGCATTCTATTGAACTTATCCAAGTAAGAAACTGAGAATTCCAAACTACCAAAATATAATGGAATGCAGCATAAAAACAGAAGGAGTAGCACCTCTAGGAGTAGCACTGAGCATGTTATAGCCTACTTTAAATACAAATATTATGTTACATCACTCCATAACAAGATACAGTACTGCATTAATACTCTTCTAACATGCCCTTAAGTAAGACTCTGGCAATAAACTCATCCAGAACACCTTGAGGCCTGAGAGAGGTGAAAGGGGAAGGGATGTCTGGGGAACATTTGGCACCATTAGTGGAGCTCAGAAACAGACATTACAGCAAGCACAGCAGCTGAAGAGCTTTCAGCACCAGACAAAAACCAAGTGCTTCACACAACCCTCAGACTTCCCTCAGCTATGGATGAGAGAGAATGAGTGGGAACTGCAAAATTCTTTGCAAAGCCCTGGTCAGGAGAGCAGCAGGAGCTGTGTGGGACATACAGACAGCTCATTCCATTTCATGCACGCATGCACACACACGCAACCGGACAGAGAGGGTGAGAGAGAAACAGGCTGTCCTGACCAACACCGGCTGTGGAGGAGGTCAGTCACGACCTGATGACTCACAACACACACAGATAAACAAAATGGCAGTGCACAGAAACCTAGACATGGGCTAGAACTACAATACTATTCTGTGGTTTCATCCCTTTATCCCTACATTAATTCAACTACCACACCAACATAGACTATATTCAGTCTCTAGATAGGGAAGCAAAACACTTTAAAGTGTCGCTCCACATCTTGACTATGATATATCTTTTGGTTTTGCCATCTGAAATAGACTATAACAGCTATTTTATATGGATTTCAATTTTAAAAAATAAAGAAAGAAAACATGGAGGGACAGTCTTATGCGTGGTAGCATTCAAAGAAGAAAAAAGCAGCTCAAACATGAGTCTTATCTCATATCAACCACAAACTCAGCTCTGTGTGGGGATTTCAATCATAAATGCAGTCTTATGCATCCATCTGCGCCTGTCACCAGTGTTCAAAATTACAGGGCACCTCCCATTATCTAGGGCTGGCTTTAGTGAACTGTGTTGCAAGTAGTACACCTGCCTCAAACCAGGAAGCATTTGGGCAGGAACATTGTAATTAAGGCTTAATGTCACGGCAAGTCATCTGGGTCAAACTGATATGATAGACTATAAGTGAGCAGTGTTTCCCACAGGATTTTGTGAGACTGTGGTGGGTGGACATCGGTCCCTCTAGGGGGGTCCGGGGGCATGCCCCCCTGGAGGAAAATTCTGTACATTTTAAATTTAAATGCATAAATCTGGTGCATTCTAAGAGCAAAATTCAAGTGACTAGATCAATGAAGAAATTTGATCTCTTGTAAACAATTTTGTGCTCTGATAGTAATTTATTTATTGGTGATGGTAGAGCACATTATTCACGTACACAACATATAGTAGGCTAAATGATAGTTCATAAGTGGTCGAACATGTAGAGTATACATTTAAACCATTAAAAATATGTAGCAAAAAAAGGTTACCTTTGCTGAATTAATTTATTTCTAGAATAATTAGACAATATTTGACATTGTCTTTTAAATAATTAGACAATATTTGACATTTGACATTGACATTCACATTACAATATTTGATTCATTGTACTGTCCTACTTTTGATTTATTCATCCAAAAATTTTAAAATTCTGTGACATTCCACTTTTTACAGCAAGTTCCATTTGTGACTGGATTCCGTTAATCTGTTAGGGCTCTACATAGGATTTGCCATGTTAAAGAGAGTTAGTTGTGTGGGCTGTTTATAGTTGTGTTTTAAAGTTATAACCATTAGTAGAAGGGTATGCAGTTAAAGGCACAACATGTAAGATTTTTGCAGTAAAATATCCAAAAACACTAACACAGTGTTACATATTTTGTTCAGTTGAGTACTTACAATATCCCAAATGTTTCCAACTATTTGTAAATCGTGAGGGGAGAAAAAACAAAAAAAAAACAAAAAAAAAAAAACGCAATTTTAACAAAGGATACAGGACGTGTCCGGGAGTCGCCTGTTAATGGCGTCATATCCGCGTTACCCTTGGTTTCCGGTTTTATTTTGTAGAAACCTTGGAAACACTAAAGACGCTTTAGTTTTGTGTTTGGTTACATTTATAGACAGAAAACAAATTATTGTTATATAGCTCAACACATTTAGTCTTATTGTTTAAATCTAGTTTTCTTGATTTTCTGAGAGTACCATGCTTTTACCATGCCTCAGAGAAAAACACTATTTTGTCAAGGAGCTAAGACAGACAGCATTTTCTCCATCATACAATACGTTTTAAAATTAATTGCATGCCATTTATCAACACAAGCCACCCAGTATTTATTAATATGATATTCTAAAATCGATCTAGCTTACTGCAGTGTGCAACAAGTGTCTCACAGCAGCCAGCGAGGGAACGCACAGAGTAACATTATAACATTTTCAACACAGTCAAATGTCTCTAATATGATAAACAGCGCTGTGATACCTCATATGCTTGACCGGAAGAAGCGGTGCCGGCGACTGCGGCATAATAAAAGTTATGCTGCTCGCATTTGTCTCTCATTAGCAATCTCTCCAGCGGCCTCGTTCAGCTCCAACATCACTCGGCCCTGCTCTGCTTCATACTACAGTAACGTTAATAATCTCATCCATGAACATGATTTCTGCCTGAGTCCCGTCCCGATTCTTTTCCACTGGCTGTGAGGTGAAGACGACATCTCCCATGATTCCGCTCTCAAACTCTACATATTGTAGCTTTAATAGAGGTCCCCTCTCAATACATACTACATAGCACTCTTAGTGGCTAAATTGCATAGATGCAGCAATTGTTTCAGACAGCTATGCACCGACATGGCAGTATCTGAAAAATACATATCGGAATCCGGTATACCGGATGAACTGATATAGCGTCCAGGCCAGCACTAAAAGAAATTAATACTGAAGACTGGAGTAATGGCTGCTGAAAATTCAGCTTTGCAATCACAGGAATAAATTAATTACATTTTAAAGTATATTAAAATAGAAAATATACTTTAAATTGTAATAATATTTCACATATGATATAGTGTATAACATAGCAAATTATTAAGGAAAAGTCAGTGTAGATTATTACATATTGCATTGAACATTGCATGCAGTGTCATACAGAAAGATATTTTAATAAAAATTCTATTTATTGAGATTATTATTTGTGACTTTTTTTAATAGGCTATTCATGCAGCCCTACTGCAGTAGCAAAGGCTTACCGGTGGTACTTATGAAACACTGTGGCACAGACACAACCGACCCAAACAGATTATTGTAAAACACTCATTGCCAACCTTCCAAGCCCAGATAGCTTACCAGTTTTGATTAGCTTCTCTGGCTGTGAGGACTGATTTATATCGACTGGCTTCCTAGGATAAGCATCAGGCCAGAATTTCTTGTGAGAAGAAAGGCCAGAAGTGTCTTCCAGAAACTGCATCAGTCCACAGCTGAAAGACACGCTGATAAGAGCCCTGCCGTCTCAGGCCATTAGCCGTGCACTATCTGTACAAGCAAAAACACGTGCAACTTCCTACTACTGAAAAGCACTGCGACCCCCCTCCCCCCAGCACACACTTTTCAAAGATTAGATCTTACACAAGTCTGTTTCATGGAGTAACCTACAATGTTTCATTCAATTTACATTTCTGCAATATGCCCAACAGAGCAGCTTCATGAAAAAGTCACTAACATGAGTCAATGCGTTTAACAAATCTAAACCACTGGCTTTTCAGTGTCAGTGAGAAAGCATGACTTCAACAAGATGAGGCACGGCTGAGTGTCAGCGCTGCTGGTCTTGGACTGCACACGTCAACGCATTTCCGTTGTGAAACTGCTCTGTGACAGAAGCCAAGTCATATATGCTGGATTGTGACTCATTTAAAGAGCAAGTACTGTAGAGGTTGCCTGGTGCCAGAGACCCAAGACCAGTTTCAGAGCTGTATTTGACTATGGGCAGGGTTTTTTTCTGGATGAGCGAAGCTGATCCTGGACCACCCCTATCAAGTAACCTCTTTTTTTAGTGATTCATTTTCCCACAGCACAGCTCTGCTTTAACCAACATGACAGGTGGCGAGTGAAGTTTCAACGACTTCCACATCAAAAGTGAAACAACAGGAGCAAAATACGACCTGGTCTTTTTCTTGCACCATGATGAGGGATTGAACCCTGTAGGAAAAGTTCATGTCTGTTCATTATAATTTTGACTGATATGATTAAGCTGTTAATCGTCTAGAAAAACTGCGATATTAAAATTCTGTACTATTTTGTCTAAATGAAAAATAATACACCGAAAACTACAATTGTTTTAAATGCTACAAGTTAATTTAAGAATCACAACATTATAATGTATAGTATGAAAAATGGATACTTATTAAATTTGCTAAAGATTACATTTAACAGTGTTGTTATTAAATAGAGTTTCTGAAGTTTAAGTATAAGTTTAAGTGCATGTTTGATGACGACAAAGGTGAATGTAAAAATCTGAGAAATGCATGAACAACGGACTCTTTTCATATTTCCGGGGTTCTAAACACAATCATCGTTGGGTAAACTTCTAGAGTGGTAAATGAGAAACTACAGCAATTATGATTTTTGGTATCCATTTGCTCCAATTGCAAAAGAAAAAAATCCATGAAAGCATTTCCACAACTTTCCAAATAAGCAAATAAAATTGGCAGTCAGAATACAGAAAGATGTCAATTGTCGTTATATTAGAAACACCCTCATGTATAGTGTTAAAAATGTTCATTACATTTATAAAAAAAAAAAATAATAAAAAAATAAAAAAAATAGAAATATACTTAAAAACACAATGATTTATGATGTTAACGGTGGAAACACATCACTGTGAAAAGGGTCTATTAAATACTCATAATCAGCTAATACATAAATGTAAAAAAAAAAAATGTTGCCTGATACTAACTGATACAATACCGATATACTGTGCATCTCGAGTGAAAAATGAAAGTGAAAAACTTCAGGTAGAATCTGGCATGAGGCTAGACTAACTTTCGTTAAAAACAGGACTAAGCTTAATCTGCATGTAGAACAAATGGCCATTCAGGTCTTGCAGATGCAATTCAAGATGAGCGTAATCTCTATATTATGTTTAGCATACCTTTCTCTATTCTTAGCATATTTCTAAACATAAATATGGACCAGTGTAATCTTATATAAGAGTGAACAAATAATGAACCTGCTTCAATTGTGGAATGAAAAAAGCCACTCCTTTAAAAGAGAAGCAGACAACTAACTGCTTGCCAGTGCACTACATGGCACAGGACATAATACGATCATAAAACTCACTTTTTCTGATGCAGAAAAGTACACCAATACACCACAAAAATTGTACCAACTACTGACAATGCACCGTTTGCAGTTTGTAGTTGATGTATAAAATTAATAAATTAATGTAAAGCTGACTGAACAAGACTTTACCTACATCTAATGGAAAAGTACTTCAGTTATCTTCTATCTCATGACTCATGATGCTCAGAGATGATTTTTCAAGCAGTGGAAAACGTATGTGGGCTTAAATTATCCTGTCCCTGCTGGAGCTTCCATTGACTCATCACTGAATGCCATTTTGCTTCCTGATGCAAGTTCAACAATACTTTATATAAAATTCAGTGTTGAATATTTCTTTTTATGTGAGCACTTATGGGCAGACACTTTTACCCAAAGTGACTCAGGGGTCATTCAGGGTGCTTTCCTGTGCCCATCTGGTTTTTTAATTGTTTTCTACATAAACAGTCATCATAGCGTAACATACATCATAGGCAATGCATTTGAAATGATTTGTCAAAAGTAGTAACTTAAAAACATGTCATTGTACAGTGTCTAATTTTTGTTGTTGTTGTTGTTGTTGTTTTAATGGAAGATTACTTTCCTGTGTGAACAGCCCCTTACATTCAAGGTGGTCTATCTGAACATATTGGAGGCTAAACGTAAGCAACACTCTCCAGGGTAGGGTTGCACCGGCCATTCGTAAGTTCTCACTTCAATTGGAACGTAAAGTCCACACTAGAGGTTTAGTAACTACTAGCTAGTTTGTAACTAATTCTGTACTTTATTCGACTGCACCATTTGTTCTTAAGGCAGAAAGTAGCTAATAGGTCGTAAGCTCTCCATAAAGTAATGCATAGGTTGCCCCTTTAATGATCCTAGCAGCCTTTAATACTTGAGCACACGTTATGCTTAAATGCTATGAATTTCTGTTTATCCTTCATTCTGACTTGTTTTACCTCACATAACTAACGGTTAAAATAAGTTTCCATTAAATACGATACTAATCACAAATAAAATCAAGGATCAATATATAAATAAATGCTGATACAAAAATAAATATATATAAAAAAACAAATTATATTTATTTTCATATTTACTGATTTCATTCCATATGCACAACAGGGACCAATGCACACAGAGGTGTGTTGTTTAGGATGGGTTCGTGTTGAAGATCCACCAAAAAAAATCATTTATGCCAATAATGTTCTCTTTCTTGCAAGTAAGTGTAAATGTCAGCATTATCATATTATATATATATATATATATATACACACACACACACACGTCTAAAGGATTAAAGTAAGTCGGGTAAAACAAGAGCTTTTTGATGCAGTTCAATCAGTATACTATTTTATTCCAGCTGTTCCTCCAGGGGCCCGTACCATGATGGTAGTTGAACAAACTCAGGGTTACAGGATTAGCTTCAAGTCGAACAAAACCAAACCAATTCAATCAGGATTTTTTTTGGTATCATGACGCTGATCATCAACTTTCTTTGTCAACTCAGGCTTTGATTCTGAGTTCATGGAGCGCATGCACATGAAAGTGTGACCTCAGTAGCTAACAGCCAATCACATGCCTTGAAACAGAAACTGCGATTCAATTCTCACGAGAGAATCAGCAAGATTTTCTCTCTTCTGCAGAAGATTACGAGATTGAAGAAAATGAAGTACACAAATGCATTTACACAACAAGAAGAAAATATCTTGCTATATTAGTGCAGTGAAAGCTGTGAAGTTAGTTTATATAGTTATATACAGTTATATAATTATATTTGCAAATTATCTGTATATATTTATGTTCATTTAAACTAAATGTTTAATAATAATTGTTAAACTAAAATTGCTTAGGGGTATAATAATTATACAATTATTATACCCTTCTGTAAATATTTTGTTTATACGTAGAGTTGCGCTTTAAGTTTAATGGTGCAACTCAAAGATATTTAGTAGTGTGGAAGTTGTTACTTAGTGCCCCTTTACATCAAGACTAAGTTGTAACTTAACGCACAGCAGCCCAGAGTCCCATCATCATCTCTGTTCAGATTTCACTTTTACTAGCCTGTACTAGTGAAGTCTCTGGTTCAAAACTATGGGCAGTACTAAACCGCACACAATCATATTTACCAGATATGTCTGTGACAGAGCTGAAAATAATAATGAATATTTGTAGACTTTGATCGCTGCATCTAAAAATAAGGTGAGTTATACAGACTATAAGCATGTGGCAGAAACAAACACGCTGTTGGAGAGAAATATAGGCTATCTAACTGAGCTCTAGAAGTCCCATTAACAAAAAAGAAATCATTCTAATTTAAAGAATAAAGCTTTAAAGAATGCATGTTTCTTTACTCCCACCCTCTACCTCCCATTAATTTTTTTTTAAATAATTAAAATGAATGCTATTTGTGTGTAATTTTTTCTTTAAAAAAAAAAAAAAAAAACACTGTTATTATTACTCCAATTAATAGCTCTTTTTTGTACAATTAGATGCAGTTTCAGTTAGATGCCATTACCAAACCAGTCAGTATTTGAGAATTTGAATTCATAAACAATTTCTTTTTATATGTTCAAAATGAACCATCCATCTCTAACACAAGTTTCTGTTAGCAAGTGTTGACATCATCATCATCATCATCATTATCATAAAAATAAATAAATAAATAAAATGCACACCATCATCACATATGGCAAAATTCACTTGAAGGTTGATCACAGCCACGATTAAATCTTTACTCCAGTACAAATTAATCAAAATATATTTTGAATATGTTTCACTTTTTAAAGCTGTCCAAAGTGAATCCCACAATACAGTACTTTGTGTGTAGGTCAGAAACTCTTAACTTAATATTATCTTCCAATGGCCTGTTATCCTACCCCTGTTTTCGCAGATTAACGTTACCTGTATGAAACTACACATCGACGAAATCAGTGTACGATCCAGTACATCACCTGGAACGCGCGTTTCAGCCTTGCCACCAGAGCATTTCCAACTTTAAACGTGTGTCCTCTTCACGCTTGTCAAGACAGCGAAGGAACATGATAATCCTTGAAATACAAACTGTATTTTCCTGTTACGTTCGTCCGGAGACAGCAATCTGGTCTACTTTCTGGAGTGTGCTCGGTCGCTGTTAGTTCAGAACCACCGTTTGCTGAAAACACGGTGCTGCCTGTCCGTGTCGTGCTTTTCACGTGGAGCTCATATCGTGACAGTCTACCTAAGTTCAGGTGCTACGAGTGTTTCATCCAGGCTGGGATTCCCTTCAGGCAGCTGGACGTCACGGTCTCTCTCTCTCTTTCTTTCTCTCCCTCCCTCTCCCTCTCTCTCTCTCTCCCTCTCCCTCTCTCTCATCAGGACTGACAGCCACCTGAGTTTCAGCACTGTCGCACTCTATAACCATCTACATTACCTTTAGCCTAGGAGAGGAAACACATAAACGAACTTACCCAAAAGAAGCCAAATCCTGCGGTGACAGCGCGATCATTTACGGAGGAATAAAATAGCGAAGTTTTGGCGTAGTTAATATCGCGGCTGGGCGACCTCAGCGGTTCCAGCGCTGCTGACGTAGGATGATGATAAAACGTTCATTTGCATACGTGTTAAGTCCTCTGTGATTGGTTAAGGTTGAACTCATTTCTTTGGAATAACTGGGACGCCCGTTTGAGTCCTAAGGTTGAGTTTTAGCAAAGACTAATATCACGTCCTTAAAATGGTACTCGTAATCTGTAACATAATTGTGCTGTACGCAAAACATTAAGTTGGAGAGTTGAACAAACAAGATGGCCGTGCCGGGACGTCAGCCAATCAGCGATGGTTTTACATTGATTGTGAATCAGCCTATGGTAGTGGAAGCAGTGGGAGGAGAGAAGTGGAGTAAAGTTGCTGTCGGAGCCTCTGATATTTGATCACCTCTGGCGGACCTTTTGGGAACTGCTTCTTGTAAACACTGACATGACACATAAAGCAGAAACTGGAGCATGTCAAATGCAAAAGGTGTATAATCAAAATGACTCGTTTTACCCAGCGCCAATTTAATATCACAGCACGATATTAAAAATGCGGAGAGTTTCAGGTACCACAGTTCACATCTATATCTATATATAGGCTACATACACGTTTTCTTAAAAGTGGTGATATCTACACAAAATGCCACACAAGCAGCAAATCTGTGATCAGTTTGCGCATGAAGAACGAAATTATATTATTCTATTGATTTATAATGTAATCTCGATAAACGTAGAAAACATTTTATTGCAAATATCAACACTTAAATTTATTGCCACTAAATACAGTATCAGACCAGTTTCATTCTTTATGTATTTATTTGCTTTTAACGGATTAAAAAAAAAAAAAAAAAAAGATACTTGCACAGCTGAGCTAACATCAGTATTCTTACTGAAACTGCCCAAAACATACAATAAAAAAGCATTGTAAAACAAACAAACAAAAAAAAAATCTAAAATTTCAACCTTCGTAAATTTCTAGATAAATAAATGAGAGCTATGGACTCTGTTATAGAGGCCATTCATTTAATTGAACTTCTCCACTATTTACACATCAAACCCATTTAGATCAAACCATTAGGACAGAATAAAAGTGAATTACATTACTGAACAATAAGGATTAACTTCGTGTCTTACTGTATAGTATTTGTCCTGCTCTGTATTTTACATTAAAACCATTTCATACACAGGATATTACATACACGCACAAAAAAAACAAAAAAACCTCAACCCAAATACATCAAGGCGCAAAAATGCATGTCCCAGTCTGCTAAATTATGTTTGACATTAAAACTATTAACCAAGTTTGTAGGGAAAGGAAAACCAAAGGAAAATGTATGTATCAAATCTATCAAATTATTTGTTAGAAAACCAAGTTTGTCATTTAGAAGAGCATGACCTACACAAATACGTGAGGTGGTTTGTTGTGCCTGAAAACATGTGCAAGTAACATTATTGACTAGAACCATCTCGGTGCCGTCTGTGCGTTCAAGTCTCAGCAATGAAATGAACGAGCGGGGTCTTTAGATCTATACCGGGAACATGTCTATAGTTCTGAAGCTGTTATAGCAGTTTAAAATGATTTTCTTTTAAAGCTGAGTAAGGGTTTTGCGAATGAAGATGAAGTTCATAGAACTGCATCAGAATTCTATACATGTGGTTCGGCGCAGCCACAGTAGCATAGCGCCCCTCCTGGTGGACAGACAGAAGCACTGAAGGTTCACGTCTGAAGGGGGTTGTCCTCTTTGCTGAAAGGCTGAGTGGAACCAGGCTTCACCCAAGACAGCCCAGACACCGGCAGTCCTTTGTTATAATCCTCTGGCCGCCGCTACAACAACAAAAGAAGGCCATTGGTCACAAACACCAAGGGTGTAATTCATATTCACAATAATTCACATTTTAACTAACCCACAAGTACGTAGAGCAGAAAAAGACAACAGGATATAGGAACGGAAACAGTTTCTCTCTCTCTCTCACACACACACACACACACACACACACACACACAAAGCTCATGCTTTAAAATGAGGCATGCATCAGATACCAGGAAGAAGCCAGCTTTTACTTGGTTGTGGGGAGCAGTCAGGGGAGCGTCACACACTCACTTTATGTGCAAACATCCTCTCTTTTGCCTCTTCATGCACCGCTGGATTCCACGGAGAGAAGCTGCAGAGAGAAAACAACCATTAGATAAAGAAAAACAAATGAGCCAAAGTCCAATCTGATGGCTCAACGCTGAACTTTTAACCCCACTGAACAACACAAACTCCTGGTTTCATTTTCACAAATGACTTCAAGTTTTGAACAGTAAAGGTCTGAAATTTTCGTATGCATTTTTTCGTATGAGTCACGCACAGAAACCTTGCACACTGAGTCTGATGCGTATTAATTAATCCATTGTGGAAAAAAAAAAAAAAAATTCACAAAACAAGCAGAGAGGATGATTTTGTTATCCTCTCTTCTTAAAAAGATAAAAAGAGGAAATATTGGGTCTATCCAATCCTGAGATTGCGTAGAGAGGAAGAAGAGTTCCACCTCCTTATCAAGGAGCTGCAGGATTCAAAGTTTTCTTTAGGATGTCAGTGGCTCAGTTTGATGCTTTGCTAGCGATACTGGAGCCACAAATTAAAAAGAAGACCACCAATTTCCTCAAACCAATTGATCCACAAATTGGTCTTTATATATTGTCTCTTTGTATTCTGCACTTTGTCATACAGTGATTTGTGCTGCGAGATGAAGTGGATCTTGTCAGACGCCATTCTGGATTTTGGCATTCGCTTGTACGGTGGCTCAAAACACCTCAAAATGCTTGCTACGGATGCGAAAAAAAACCGCAGAAAATTGAACCCAATCTGAATTTTTTTTTATGACGGACGAAAGTTTAGGAGGCAGTGTGTAAAAGTGATTGACACAACGTGGTCGTTTTTATTTTTTAATGTGCGGACTCAGTGTGCAAAAACCTTAGGGTTAGTTCACCCAAAAATGAAAATTACCATGGTTACACTTTTTTGGGCTTCAAAATCTCATCCTATATTTGCTGCCATTATACAGCTTAGGAGAGCCAGGACATTATTTAGTATAACTCCGATCATATTCGTCTGAAAGAAGAAAGTCATATACACCTAGGATGGCTCGAGGGTGAGTAAATCATGGGGTAATTTTCATTTTTGGGTGAAATATCCCTTTAAGGCCACGTTTACACTGCAAGGCTTAATCCATAGATCTTTTGACCATATCTGATTTTGTCATCTCACCTTTTTACACTCACTCAAGACATGACCCTTACTGATATCTGCTTTTACATGAATCCCTGCCCAAACTAGAACAATTCCTTTGGTGGTAATCGCTTTCATTTTCCCTCAGGTTTTGAATGTCCGTATATAAAAACTGTATAATTCACATCCGGTGGTTCTTTGAGTTAAATGTACACCAGATATGATTAACCCAGATGTGATTATACCATGATCACTTGCCAGCATGGACAAGTTAAAGTTGTCAGCAGTTTTGAAGTGTAAAATTGATAAAAATATCTGTAGTTTTCATTAGTTATTTTTCTACAGGTCGTTAGACATAGAATTCATAAGTTAAATAAAGTATAGCACAGTATGATTACATTAATATTTCAATGAATTCAAGAAAGAGACTGTGATTGTGAATTACCTGCCTTTGCAGTGTGTCTATATAGTGAAGCTGTGAGTTTAATATCCTTGTTGCTGAAAAATAGAATTTAACTTTCAGTAGCAAAGCTATTTTATTTATAAAAATTCATGGGCCAGTGGCTCACAACAAGTTTCTGTGCTCATGAATGTTTCTGTGTGCGCGCAATATCTTGCCTATATTTAACATTTTCACCGCAAAAGAAGCTCTGAGTTTTTACGAGCGCATACAGACTCGCTGGCTTCATAATACGAAAAAAAAGAACAGCCCTGCTTTGTCCCTCACCTTGTGGTAGTTTGCAGTTCCAATTTAGACACAGGTTAGTGGCTTGTTGCTTCGAAGCAGGTTTCATTCTGGGTTAGAGATCGCAGACCAAAACTGGGCCAATCAGCTGTGAGTAAAGTGACATGTATCTTATGCAATAAAGCCACTCCCCCTTTATATCTCACTCCAAATTAAAGCAGTTTAGAGTGAAAATTTGAGAGGCAAAATTGCCCATCTTTTTCTGCTAATTATTTATTATATTTATATTATATGAATTGTAATTATGTATAATTCATATACATTCATATAATTATTAGGGCTATCAAGCAATTCAAATTTTTAATCTAATTAATTACATGATGTGGTGATTAACTAATCTAAATAATCGCAAATTAATCGCACATCAAATTTGGCTGAGAAATTACCCCAAAAAGATCATTTAAAGTCATTATTGTGCAAATCATCAAATAGACATTACAAAATGTAGCTTCAGAAAGAAATATTTGATTCCACATTCCAAGATTTGATTCCACATAGAATTTATTACACAAACATTTTTGGACCATGAGGTTGAGTAAATGACTGAATTTTCACTTTTGGATGAACTAGTGAACTACCTTTAATGTTTTTTTTTTTTTTTTTTTTTTAATATGGAAATATGAAATTATAGACCTACTCTAAATAAGAAACTAAAACTGCCAGTAGATGGCAATAAATGTCTTAATGATTAAGTCACTGAATTGTTCATTTATTCAATTCGTTCACCCGATTCATTCAAAACATGGATTCAGAAATGAAACGCCGCTGTGTGTTGCTCGGAGACGAACAGTTCTGCTTTGTCTTTATAGTTTTTGTTGGCAAAATTGAGCAAAACAGACAATATTGTGTCTAAAATAACAGTATTAACTTCTGCTTTATTGAACTGTTGTATAAAGTCAGCAGCCTATCACATTTGCACTCGTGCTATCCTGGATAGAAAAACAGCACTCATGTGATATTGCACTTGTTACTTGTATGATATAGCTTAACTACATCATATGATGTAAACATGAGACAGAAACTCATACATCACACATATCTTGAATTTTAGGGATATTTGTTTGATTCACTTGCATTGATATAGATATTTTCTTTCAGCCACCTTCTCAAACTTTTCCTCAAACCATTCCAGCAAATGCATTTAATTTCATGATATTTTTTCATAATGATCTCTTAAGGTAGGTACACACCAAACCGATGCCGACGAACTAGTGGCGACGAAAGCAGACTGCGAAGTTGGCTCACGTCAGCAGCGTCTGGGTCCAAAGTTGGCCTGACACACCAAACCAACGCTCGACAGCCGACAGCCAAGTAGCACGTCCGTTCTGTCCGTTCGGCAGTAGCTGAACAGCCAATCAGGATGATTAGATGGCCCGACGGACCGACGAGTTCCGACGCCGATTCAACATGTCGAATCGGCCGAAAAAAAGCCGATGAGGACCAACTTCAGCCGACGGTGCGGAACACACTGAGAAAACTTAGTCGGCCGACGAACAAAAACTGCCCGACGGCCGACCGTCGGCTTGGTGTGTTCCTGCCTTTAATCTTAAGAAGAAGTGAATTGTGCCAGCTCTCCTATGAGAAGTGCATCAAACTGATGCTCTCCATGTTCCGTGTGATTGGCTGTTTGCCGCACATGTCAGGTGCACACGCTTCAGAGTTAATCGCAAACTCTGGATTAAACTTGAGTTGACAAAGAACGTTTACACTGAGCGTTGTGAGCACGTCGAACCTGATCTAAACCAGGATGGATTTATATGGATACTCTGAAACTCAAGAGTTTGTTCAACTAGCTTCATGCAACAGGCCTGAGATGTCCAGATATTGGATATGTATCTATAACCACATTTGATAGTGGCTCTGAATGGATGCAAAATATCACATGCAGATTTTTGTTTACATGCGCGCAACAATATCCAATCTGTGTCAGATATTAAAAAAACAAAAAAAAACCAAAAAAAAAAACCACTTTTTCGTGCCAGTGTAAACATAGCCTAAGAGACCATAATTGTGGAGGAAAACTCCACAATACAACATCGTTATTGTGTTGTACTTGCCTTATTGCATAAGGGTCATCGATCTTGGGCTGATCGAACAGGTGACTATTGCATAGCTTGACACTGTCTACCACCTTGCTTTTGAAGAGCTGGATGTCTTTGTCATACCTGCACAGACAGCAATGATATTAGTAAGCAAAAGCAGTCAAGTATACAGGACTTCAAAACAAGCTCTTAACTACTGGGAGCCACGGCTAAGAGGAAATTAATGTGGGGGGGAAAAGCTAAACAGGCTTTCATCTTGATGTGTGAAGCCAAGTCTGGGGTTGGACTAAGCTTGTAAGCACCATATGTCCTCAGATGCACAGGAAGTCAAAATAAGCTCAGACTAACACAGGCAATGCCCAAACACGAGATAGAGAGAGAGAGAGAGAGATTGTGGTTACTTCACTGTAAAGCAGAAGCAAATTCAGTGGCTGACACTCGTATCTAGTGACTGTCACAAGTGTTAGTGCTGGGAAGGGTTCAAACTGTGGTGACTATGAAATGATACGGAATCCACTACTCACAGCACAGCAGCCTCAGGGTTGAGCGGATCCATGGTGTTGATCTTATAGAAGATTGTGCGGGCGTACATAAGGACCTGCCAGATATGGTTGTGGTTTCGTCTGCAAAATCAGAGAAATATAAATAAATAAAAACCTCTTCCCAGAGTCACAAAATATTGCCAAAATAACCTTGAGCCCCTTTAGATTATGAAAACTCCAGGGAGGCAAAAGGATAAAATGTCTATAAATATTATTTTTCCATCTTATTTTTATTCATTACTTGCCTTACTTTTATACAATTTTTATTGCTATACTGTATATTTTCTTTTTCTTGTCATTACTTTTGTCTATAATGCTTTGGGAATATTGTATGTAAACAAAATCATGCCAATCAAGTACTTTTTAAAAATTGAATTGAATGACAGCAGGGCTTTATTTCTTTTTAAACAGACCTCCATTTGGTGAAAGCTCTCCTCACATCTAGCTCACCAGAGACCGGGTCCACTAGGGGGTGGAAAACTGGGGTGTCAAAAACCACCCTCTGAAAGAACACGCATAAATGGAACAGAAAAGAAACACATATCAGTTCTTCTGATGACTGCAAACTGAGAGGACAAATAGATATGGCCACAGTGAAAACTTCCAAAAGGGTTACAAAACCTTTTGAACAATTAATTTTTTATCTTTTATTCCAGACATTCACGATTACTGATTAACTATATTTGGTGATATTCAACAGACTTTTCATGACTTAAATATTTATTCATTTCTGTGAGATTTTCAGACCTGGAAAATTAAAAATAAGCAAGTAAGAAATAAGCAAGTAATTAAAACGCAAATAAAAGGGGGGGGGGGGGGGGGGAACCAACTCCAGTGGATCCTCAAACTGTTGGGAAAACCTTATACAGTAGCTCCACCTGGCTCAATTGTGAATAAAGTGCTGCACACATTTTGTTCTTTCAACAAGTACAGCGTTTTCTTTTCTCAAAGAAACACAACGTTTGTAAAGGCTAATGTTTTATGTATTTGAGGAGCGGAAAAGAGTCTTAGTCTGGTATTTGCCATCTAGTCATATGCAATACAGCCTGTGTTCACTTCATCTTTTATAACACAAGATTTTGACCAAATGTACTAAAGGGGATCTATTATGCCCCTTTTTACAAGATGTAAGTCTCAGGTGTCCCCAGAATATGTCTGTGAATTTTCAGCTCAAAATAGGTCATTAAACCATGTTGTAAACACCCATTTTTGAGTAGAAGCAAAAACATGCTGTTTTCATGCATGTATTTTTAAATGCAAATGAGCTGCTTCCCCTGGCCACCCTATCCGGAATAGTGATGTGCCTTTACAGCTCGTGCCTTGGATACTCTGCTAAAAATGAACAAAACATCTGTTTGGTTTTGATTATAATCTCTATCGCTGTCACGCTCATGGGACATTGCAGTTCTTCGTCATCATGAAAGTTACTTATTTGCATGCATTTTAAAGCCATTGCAGATTAAATTTCTGATATATGGTTTTCTGAGCGCACACATCTGAAGCAAGTGCACAGAAAGCTGGCTGTCAGACAGCACGTCGCATGAGTATTAAACCAAATTCTCTTTCATGTGGTATTGCACTTAAACTGTCAAAAACACACAAAGTTCACATAAACACAATTAGTTATGTCAATGTCTGTGAACGTAAACAGTGGGGAAAGAAATCCCATGTACATTAGATCTGTGTATTAAAATGACAGCAGCGTAATATACAGTACCTACTGCTGTATATGCTGTTAATATGAACCAAACAAAAGAAAAACAGAAAATCACTCACTGCTCTTGACTGAATAACTTTAGTAGCTTCAATAAGAATACATTTTTTACTTGAATGCTGCTGTTAAATGCTCTGGCGAGGAGATAAACATGACAGACTTGTGTACAAATACATCAGGGGAGGAGCTAGGCTAATAGGGCAGATTTTGTTGCCAGTCATGGGTGGGGCCTGTTCCAATGTGAAGTCACATTGGAGTACATTCCTGAACGGCTCATTTTGAGAAACCGATTTATGGGGAAAATAACAGAGTGGATGAATTTTTACCACAACAGGGTGGCTGATTTTTGTATAATGTTAATAATATAAAATGACACATGCAAGTCTTACCATACATGAAGCCAAAATACTTTTTCACAAAACTTTTTCTACACCAACCTGCAATTTTTGCTGGTTTCAAAACACACACATCCCACGCTGCATATTACCTGTCATTCATTTTCACTTAAAATGTAATGCTTTAACGGCTGGTGACATATCCTCGGAAAAACTCCTGAGATCCAAAAGCTAACGGCAGCGCACTGCCACTGCGACTTACCTATGAATACTTGACAACTGATCGCGGGCATTTCACTCAACGTTACATTTGAATAGGCCAGACTATTTGAATTCATGATTGGTTGACTGCCATATTAAAATATAAAACATAATGATAGATTTAAAAAAAAGAAGTAGCGGTTAATTATAATTTCAAATAGGCATTTCTGTTCAGAACGATTAAACTTGATTTTGTTTATGTTCCTGTAAAAATTGTGTTTGTTTCCGGTTTTTGTTTTCATTCCTTGAACCGGTTCAGAGGTCTGGTTGCCAGTAATGTTCTGTTCCTAGACACACCCTGATGTCATCACATCATACAGTTACAGCAATGCTCGAAATTGCAACCATTTTGATCACATGTGCACCCGAAATTTAATCTGTGCAATATAGAAGCATGTGTGCTAGTGCAAATAATTGTTGAGGTGCGACCGGTTTTCATTTCTCTACAAAACGTTGGCCAATTACTGCACAGATATCTAGAATTATTCACAGAGCAGATGAAATGCCTATAATAATTTATTATTTTGACTCATTTATCATCTCTTTTCTTAAAATATGGTTTAAAGGATGAAATGTAAGGTTTATCATTTTATAAAACTTTTTTGTCAAAACTTTATTTAAAAGTGTTGTACATGTAGTACATGTTGGTTGATAACATGTTAAAATTTAAATTTTAAAATCATTGTTAAAGTTATTTTAATGTTTATCTAAACAAATAAAAAAAAATAGTTGCATAGTACTGCTAATTTTATTTGCTGTGTGTTGGATTTTATATAAAACTTGGTGAAATTTCACTGTGTATCAGTACATTTTAAACATTTCCAACTCATTTAACAATACCGTGATAATATTGACATCAGTGATAAATTCACTATAACCGGGATATGAAATGTTCATACCATTTCATCTCTACATCACAGCAAGTCATGGATAGAATGAACACAAGTAGCAGTACCCTGGTCATGTTACAGCACAAAATTCAGTGGAAAGATGAGTGTAAAGTGTATACTACAGTATACTTACAGGACAGTCTCCATCTGGGTAGTTATCAGGAATGTAGACGGTGAACTTAAACACGCCGTCTTGGTACAAGCCATGTCGAATGAAAATCACTCCAAACCACACTGCAACAAATAAAAGACATTGATGTATACATGACAGAGCCAAACAGCAATACAGCAATCAATTTAACTCTTCAGCTCAGTTATTGAACATTGATAATTTCACAAATTATCCATTTGATGCAAAAACTGCAATAAAAACACACAATGACTAACGTTGCATTCCATTCAAAAACAAGTTTGTTTTGCATGTGTGAGAACATATTGCATTTTATTTCCTTGAATTTGTGCATTTATCATTAATCATGCCAGCATATTCACATGACAATCAATTCTCATCCTGACATAGTGTAGAATTCCACATAAGTTTCCAAGTAGAAGTTAATCAACCGCACATTCTGTTGCACTTTTCCAAGCAGGAAGTTGGAAATTCTTTTGGAGTTGAATGGAATGCAGCATAAGAACATTCTGTGTGAGAGAGGAGGAAGACATTCTTACTCAGTGCTGATCTGTATGAAGGCTGTACATAGATACCAGGGAGCTTCTGCTTGATCACCAATGTGCTGCAACAGAGACATGGTCATAATAGTCCATTTCAACCATACACCTCAAAAAAATACTGCATAACCTAAAGATGGTGCTACACAACTCCAGGGAAAATCTGAATAACATGTGAATAACAGATGTGATGCATATTCTTAAATAAATTGGATATATAAACATAAAATCCTATTCTATCTCAGGTATGTTTTGGTATATTTTACAGTCACAGCTTCATTTAATCAACACTACTAAGAAGTCACAACTATTACTGCCTAAAACCTATTGGAAGCCTGTGGAATTGGAATTCGACAAAAAGCGCGTACATCCAGCAGGCAAAAACCTCAATAAGGGTTTCATCAAAAATACAGTTAAAACAGTAAAATAGCAAAATATTATTACGAATAAAAAAAAGCTGTTTTCTATTTGAATACATTTTAAAATGAAATGTAATCCTGTGATGGCAAAGGTGAATTTTCAACATCATTACTCCAGTTTTCAATGTCACATAATCCTTCAGAAATCATTTTAATATGATGATTTCATGCTCAAGAAACATTTCTTCTTATTTTTTTTTTTTTTAATCAATGATGAAAACAGTTGTGCTTCTTAACATTTTTGTGGAATGGTGATTTTTTTTTTAGGACTCTTTGATGAATAGAAAGTTCAATTAACAGCATTTATTTGCATTTATTAAAGCATTTTTTAAATAGAAACACCTTTTGTAACAATAGAAACAATTTGTAACATTAAAAATGTCTTCACTGTCACTTTTGATTAATTTAACATCCTTGATGAATAAAACTAATTAATTTTTTTTTTTTTTTTTTAATTTTACTACAAATGTTTGAATGGTAACTTTCCACAAAAAAACGTTAAGCAGCTAAAACGGCTTTCAACATGGATAATAATAATAAATGTTTCTTGAGCAGCAAATTAGAATGTTTTCTGGAGACTGGAGTAATGATGCTGAAAATTCAGATTGCATTTTTAAATGTATTAAATAGAAAATTAAATTGTAATATTTCACAATATTACTGTTTTTACTTTATTTGATTAAATAAATGCAGCCTTGGTGAGACTTCTTTCAAAAACATTTTTAAAAAAAAATTGTAATGTTTCCAAACTTTTGACAGGTATTTCAAGTCTGTGCAATGAAGGTCACTTTTGGGGAGAACATGCAATAAATTATTTTTCCATTTATGAAGCTGTGGTGTGCCAACTTCCTCCTGTACAATTACCCATGAAAGCCAATAAATAAGAACACAGCATCACTCACAACTCAGCGAGAAGCGAGTACTCCAGGTAGAAAGGGCCGTACGAGGCATGGGTGCCATTGGCAGACTGTGTAGAGGAGGCCGGAGAAGCAGCTTTAGTGATAGGGATGGCATTCTTCGGGATGGAGGGAAGCTGCTTCTTACTAAACGAAGGACGAGCTGGACTGGCTCTCTGCTCCCCTGGACCACTCTGCTCTTCACCGTCAGATCTCTACACACACATGCATGAACAAATAATGCTTATTTAACAAAACTATTAATCTTTCCTTTTGTTTGCAATAGTTAAAGGATTAGTTCACTTTCATATAAAATTTTCCTGATAATTTACTCACCCCCATGTCATCCAAGATGTCCATGTCTTTCTTTCTTCAGTCGAAAAGAAATTGAGGTTTTTGATGAAAACATTCCAGGATTATTCTCCTTATAGTGGACTTCAATGGCCTCCAAACGGTTGAAGGTCAAAATTATAGTTTCAGTGCAGGAATAAGGGTCTTGTCTAGCGAAACGATCGGTCATTTTCGAAAAAAAAAATTTTTAATGTATATGCTTTATATAAACAAATGATCACCTTCCAAGTGCTTCCGCCAAAACCGTACTTTTGTATTCTTCAAAAAGCTTACGCTGTATGTCCTACGCCTTCCCTATTCAACTTACAAAACGAACGCAGCGCCAGTTACATTTTTTCCGTAAGTAGAATAGGGAAGGCGTAGGACATACAGCGTAAGCTTTTTGAAGAATACGAAAGTACGGTTTTGGCGGAAGCACTTGGAAGGCGATCATTTGTTTATATAAAGCATATACATTTACATTTTTTTCGAAAATGACCGATCGTTTCGCTAGATAAGACCCTTATTCCTCGTCTGGTATCGTTTAAAGCCCTTTGAAGCTGCACTGAAACTATAATTTTGACCTTCAACCGTTTGGAGGCCAGTGAAGTCCATTATAAGGAGAATAATCCTGGAATGTTTTAATCATTAAAAAAACCTTCATTTCTTTTCGACTGAAGAAAGAAAGACATGAACATCTTGGATGACATGGGGGTGAGTGAATTATCAGGAAAATTTTATATGAAAGTGAACTAATCCTTTAATAATGTTTTAAACATTTGGAATTCCCAGGGCCAAATCAATGACTAGTACTCAACCTGCCTAATACTGTTCAGGACCATTTCTTCAAAAAATACATTTTCATTGCAGTAAATGTTCTAGTTAGTTAATGAAACAAGCAGTCATACTCATAGGATAAAAAGTTAAAAAAAAAAAAAAAACAACAACTGTAAAACAGTTACTAGATTCAGAGAATGAAATTTACACACAAAAACATCTGAATATCACATTTCTTTTTTTTTCCTTTTGAATTTGAGCAAAATGTGATCTTGACAAGTCATGCTAAACACATTATAAATCCACATCACAGAACTTTATAGGCCTACATGTTTTTCTTAATAATTATGCATTTATTTATCTATCAATAAATATCTAGCACTGTTAGACCCGCCTAATACATTTTACCTTTTTTTAAATCCATTATGCAGAATTTCTCTTAGCACAGAGAGAAAAAACCCTGCAGACTCCATCTGGGCCTCACTATAATTTAAGAGACGAAGGCAAATATCAGACACCAGAAATTCACAAGCAGTAGAGGCCTGGGGCTTAATGAAAAGAACAACTAACACAGCAAACGGATTCAGCTATTCATCACATAGCCTCTAATAAAGTCAACGACAACGAAAAACAGCTGAATAAATCACAGAATACAGTCAAATACACCTCTTAAAAAAATTCAAACAGCTAGTCTAAATGTCTACCATAAATCAATGAGAGAGAGCAGTTGGGTCATGAGTCAGCATCTATTAAGAAACAGCTGAATTTAATGTCTTTATGACAGCTGCGATGGCACACCACACCAAAGTCAGGACGAAACAACACCTTTGTAGTCTGCAACGAATAAACTGTTCCTTATTTTCTAAGTCAAAAGCATTAGCTTACTCACTGCAATTATCAGACTTCAGCAAAAGTTTAAAACAACCATAACTTCAAAACAAATCAATGTTTTTCTAGAAGAATAAGTCACTAGCCTCTATCATTCTTTAGGAAAATTGTCCTCCTTCACCACAAAAGCTTGTGACTTTAGAGAGGCTGATCTGTGCGAAATCACCTTTAAACCCTGAGCCTCCCACGTGAGTTCCTTATTGAAGTCACCTGTTGTAAACCAGTCCATTCCTCTTAGTCTGTGCACTTAGACTTCAGGTAAAAGACATTGGGATATGCTGCATAATGTCAGGCAGTACCTCAAGAAAAAAAAATTACACCCACTAAATTCATAAATTTGCATCACATTGTCTGACAAAAAGAAACTTTTTTTTTTTGTCAACCTCAGCAGACTCACAAGCCGATTCACAAGCTTGATTAATAGGCCTGAAATAACTGATAGGACAAAGAGATCAAAGGTGTTTACAAGTAGACATAGGTGGACTGCCTGGAGGTCTGCTACCCGACCATCATTTTTAACGCAACTTTTAACGCGGCATGACACACAATGAGGGAGAACTTATTACGGTGGCAATTGATGCGGTGAAAGCTGCAGTGCAGAAGAATTATTATCTTGTCGGTACAACCAATAAAGAGGTCAGCGGTTACCTGCAGGACTTGCAAAGACGTTTTGGTTTATGTTAGCAAGACAAGTAGGCTACTCTACAGCAGAGGCTGTAGTGCCTTGACGAAACTATTTGTTTACATTTTACTATAGTGACTGTTTGCATGCAATCCTGAAATACAGCAGGTTACAAAAAGTAACTTTTTGTAAGAAAGCATTTTTCAGGTTCGGGTCAGGTTCAGGCTTCAAATTTAACAGCACTGGTCGGGTAGGATCAGGTCAAACTTTCTTGGCTATGAGCCGGATTTGGGCTTCAATTTAAAGCCTGTACAGACCTTTAGGACTGACATACTTTACCTTACGACCAGCGTTTGTCGACATGCTCCAGAATGGGTTCATTACTCATTGAGCTCTTGATAGGTGTATGCTTTTCCACTTTTTGGTGGCATCCGAAGAATTTGCTGTGAGAGAAAGAAAAAAAGAGAGAGAAAGAAAAAGTGCTGATGAGAGCCTGGACATTTGGAAAACACAATGGGCAACCTGATGCTGTATGGCAGCTGGTGGCAATCCAATCCCCAATAACCATGTTGTTGTCCGTGCTAGTGACAACTTCGGTGCGCTACAGTGTAATGCAGGGGTTTTCAATCTTTTAGATGCTATGGACCCCCAAATATGATCATCCTCACACAAGGGACCCACATCCTAAAATTTTTGTCAGCGATATATTTGTACGTATAAAGACCCAATTTATACTGTGAACAATTAGTATTAGAAATATGTGTAAAACGTTTTTTAAAAAAAATAGGTTACATTACTACATTTTTTTTTTTTACTCCCTATAGTACTTTAAGACATTTTATTCATTTCATTTTTTGTATTTATTTACTTTGATCAATGATTTATTCATTGATTTTTTTTAAATCAATTTTTTACTTATTTCACTTACCACCTATAGCCAGATCTAGCAGGGTCTTAAAAGACAAACATTAACCTAACACATAAGCATTCTTTATATAATTCATATAAAATTATAAACAAGGTGAGTGACATTTCAGTAGTAACATGACAACGCCTGAGACACTGGAAGAACCGCCTCAACTAGAAACGAGCTCTGACTCCTCATAACATAAGACAAATATAATGCCTTCCTTTTTACCTGACACCCACTGCAGACAGCTGTGTTTCGTGACAAGTACACTTTAGCGTTTGATAAAGTGTTCTCTAGGTGAGAACACAGATTTTTAAAGCAGAGTTTAAGTTATTGACATGGTATTTTGTAACTGGACTAGACTAGCCTTTATTTAGCAAAGCCTCCGTAACTAACGGGTTCCCACTTACCTGCGACAAATAATGTCACCTGGTTGAAGACATGTTACACCGTAACTTGTCCAGATGTAAAACAGTTTGATTGAGACTGCTTTTTAATTCTATACAGTTAACCAAATCACCGACGACACTGTTATCCGAATAATCTCAGACAAATACCGAACACACCTCTAACTAACTTGACAGGAAAAGGCGGGACATAAACACAACTGAGGAACGGTGATTGGCTTTCATTGTGAGTGACAAGCCCTTCATCCTATCAAACATTCAATACAGCAATCCACAAGGTTAAATGTCTCCAGGTTATCGTTTAGCCAGAAAATATTTGGCACATACCGATGATTTTAGATGGAAAATCGTCTGGCAATGACATCAGCCGCAAAGTGTATTGCTAAAGTGGTTTTAAATAAGCTAACAAAATACTTGCTTCCTGTGTTGTCACCTCAAGTTGTAAGCTGAGCGTTTTATTGGACGCGAGTTGTAAAACTGATTTTACAGTATGATATACATGGGCGTATCTCCGTTAAACGTTCATAAACATTTCTACATTAGAACGGACTTTGAGAAACTTACCGTGCTTAAACTCAGGACATTTCACACGTTTTTAAAACACGTCGTATCCACCCTCCCCGTTGACTGACGGTACGGAATGGATTCGTGTTCTGTCATTGGCTTATAGAGACTCGCGGTAGATTCTATTGGTGCTTTTCCCTGTTTATCATGTCAGACTAAGGTAGTAAGTTTGGATTGGTCCTTTTAATCATGCTTTTATGTGAATTTATAAAACAGATTCATGGCTAGTTTTATAATACACAATAAGAGGTCAAATTATTACGAGCCTCAATGCACCTTTTAAAGTTAACCATTACTTTAATTTAATATAAATTACATGTTATAATAATAGGGATATCTAATATTTTTCTTTATTTCTTTATATTAGTTTTATAAAACAATACTTCAAATATTACTGTGCTTTTACACGTCGTTTGCAGGTGAAATGTTTTAACCTATCAGTTATCTTACTAAAAATAAGACAATTTTCACATCCAGGGTTCTAGAATAAAGCAAAGCAGGAAATACATTTTCAGCATGGCATTGGCAAGAGATTTGACTGGTTTTGCAATGTCCCCTTTAGGACAACAGAGGGAGTCAAATACTCAGAATTAGAGTAAATCAACAATCTCCCCAAATGACTGCCTAATTTAATCCTCTCTGAATAGGCACATAGGCTTTTACTTTGAAAAGCAGTACTGTCATTATCAAGACTGTTATTGATGATGTCATTACATGGTCAGTTTCATGGTGGCCTACTACAGTAACGTGAGTTTTCCTGCTTACTTCTAGAGTAATTACACTATAAAATTTGGTACCTGCTTGATTGATTGATTTCTTGAGGGATATGCCTAATAATAATTTATGAGGAACACATAGGGGGAAAAAAAGAAAAAAGTAATTTACTGCTTCACCGATTTACCTAATTGAGGAAAATGACATTGTCCAGGACTGAAAGTGGAAGCTAATTATTGACTTAATTATTGTTCAATTATCTGATTCCATTTTGTTTTTCAACACAGTCTGTTAATACGAGTAATTGGCCTGTGGTTTCTTGATGCAGCCAGTAAACAAAACAAGGTCACTGACAGAATGAATTTGACTGGATTCCAGTGGCATTTGCAAAATGTAAATGTTGGACATGAAAAAGGTGATTTCTCTCAAACTCACATGCTAATACTCTCTGGCCTACCTGACCTGGGTGTGTTAATAATGTTAACAAAAATTACAGTTTGCTTTGTCTAACAGGTAAAATAATTTGACACAATCTGGTTTCAGCCAGATCTTTTTAATGACAGCTTAACATTGAGTAAATACAAGTAAACACTGAATTTTTAATATGTTCTGCCATGAAATAGTTTAATATTTGTGGTACATTTGTACATCTCTCATGGGTTGTAATGTCTGAGCTCAACTATAATGAGGTCTGACAGAGAGAGGTCAACAGAGCAAAAATTAACCGCATAGATGTTATTTAGTCTTTTCCTGCTTCCATTTAGACCTTAACATGAGCAGGAAGACCTGTTTAAAATGCTTTTTGGACGTTAACTCAAGAAGACTTTGAAATAATGGATTTCCAACAGGCTTTGCCGGAGCCTTGCACAAATTTTTTGCTTCCTGAGACCGTTGTTTGAAGCGAAAAGGCAAAACTAATGAGCGGCTGGGTTATTGTTTTGTCCCTTGTTTGTTAGTATTGATTAATGTACCAAACTTCCTAAAAAGCATACACTCAGTAGGCCATTGTGTTCAAACTGCAGATGAAAAATATCCTGTGCTCATCCTCTCCATCACTCTGTGTCTCCTCTGAGACACCAAAGGCCTGCTTATTCTGATCTGCAATTTGGTTTAAATGACAGTTAAAAATTGCAATTGGCAGCCCCCCAGTGAAATATGCCACGACAGCAAAAGCCATAAAGCAGGCAGAACGAATGACTTCACGTCTAGATAATAAGTAATAACAATGTTAGTTTGAATAAGAAAAGCCAGAGCTGGATTCAGATGCAATATTCATTGTTGGAATATGCACAACTGGGGAGAGGAAAGAGGAGGGGAAAAAAGCATCAACCGAGTCCCACACACAGCAATAGTCTTGTCTTATCCCTTAGGCTATGGCCCGGCTAGCACCTCAATGCAGCAATTATTTGCTATAATGACTGCAGTTCAAATAAGCCTGGAGATTTTATTAAACCAAATGAGGAAATCTTCAGTGTATTATCACCTTGTGATTGACAGTGACAAGTGTTGGGCAGGCTCAGATGTGAGTGTGATGAAGAAGCTCTCGGCAAAGCTCTCAATAATGTTCCCCCTGATAAAGTTGCCTATTGAACTCCAGCGAGAATAGAGAGCAGCAGAACTGCACGCATATTAATTCTCATTGTCAAGAGGTGGTTGAGGGAGCAAGGGCAGACGGAGAAGCGAATAATCTGGCAGGGCTGGAAGTCCCTTACACTGCCTGGCTGGCATTTTACTGCACTAATGAAAAGGAGATCTATTGTGCCTGATCATGTGCATAGATTTTACTATATGATAGTAATAATGAAAGAGAAATATTCATATTAAAAGCAAAGGTCATTCACAGAGTAGACTAAGCTTTCCTAAGCTGCAACCTTTACAGGAACAGGCAACCTGTGATGCAGATGAAGAGGAAAGAGAAGGAGAAAGAGAGAGTGCTGTGTCTTAGTATGGACAAAGGGGGGAGACAATGTACTGTTCTTCAGCTGCGGTTAAACACAACCAAAACCTCCTGTATAAGGGATTTATTTTGAGATAATGACCATTATTCCACCTTACACAGGCTAATAAATACATGGACATATGATTTGAGCTGAAATTGTTTTATAATCTTACACATTACCTTAATGCGTCTGTTAGATGTGTCCATTACAATGTAGGCCTACAAAGCCATTGGTGTAGCAACAAGATGAACAATATAATAATATTTACAATATTTAATACTTTTTTTAAAAAAAATTAAAATACTATTAATACTATTTTAAAAGGGTATGATTTGCAATATTACAGTAAAATTCATACTAAAGTCCTCTGAGGTTTTTTTTTTTTTCCCTAAAATTGATAGCCTAACTGAGATGCACGATGGTGTCAGTTGTGTTTGTATGACGAGAGAGAGAGGGAGAGAGCGAATCCGCAGTGTGAAACAGTAAAGTAGCATGTGTCATTAAAGTCATCATGCAATCAAAATCTATTGCATGGTGACTTTAACGACACAATTCTTTTTTTTATGGAATACTGCAGTATTTGTTACAAATGATTTATCCGTGCACATCATTATTTTATTTATTTTATGTGCACTCAAAGATTTGATCACAATAACTTCTCAATCTTGCAACGACGACATCTCTTCTCTTCTCTGAAGACAACCTGTCACTCACACGAGATCACAGCAACAGCAAATCACAATGATCTAATGATACAATGATAAATTTAATTCTCGGTGGACAAAATCATGTCCCACCTTACATTTTTTCCTTTTTGAGAAGTTGTTTCATTCAGATATACACCGATTAGGCATAACATTATGACCACTGACAGATGAAGTGAATAACACTGATTATCTCTTCATCATGGCACCTGTTAGTGGGTGGGATATATTAGGCAGCCAGTGAACATTTTGTCCTCAAAGTTTATGTGTTAGAAGCAGGAAAAATGGGCAAGTGTAATGATTTGAGCGAGTTTGACAAGGTCTAGATGACTGGGTCCAGAAGGTCCTAGTGCACTAGGATGCACTATGGGAAGAAGGCAAGCCGGCGGAGGCAGTGTGATGCTTTGGGCAATGTTCTGCTGGGAAACCTTGGGTCCTGCCATCCATGTGGATGTTACTTTGACACATACCACCTACCTAAGCATTGTTGCAGACCATGTACACCCTTTCATGGAAACGGTAACCGTGGCTGTGGCCTCTTTCAGCAGGATAATGCGCCCTGCCGCAAAGCAAAAATGGTTCAGGAATGGTTTGAGGAGCACAACAACGAGTTTGAGGTGTTAACTTGGCCTCCAAATTCCCCAGATCTCAATCCAATCGAGCATCTGTGGGATGTGCTGAACAAACAAGTCCGATCCATGGAGGCCCCACCTCGCAACTTACAGGACTTAAAGGATCTGCTGCTAACATCTTGGTGCCAGATACCAGCATGAGTCCATGCCTCAACGGGTCAGGGCTGTTTTGGCAGCAAAATGGGACCAAAACAATATTAGAAAGGTGCTCATAATGTTATGCCTGATCGGTGTACTCCACAATAGGGAAGAAAAGTCTACCGCAACTTCCGTTTTATGCAGACCTTAAGAATTTGCAGGGCAGACGGGGCCAGATTCATAAAACAGAGTATAAGAGTAACATTTTTCTTTAAAAACATGACGCATGCTTTTTATGCAGGCAGCGCAAAAATACGACCTTTAAGGTGTTTTCTATTGAGTTGATCAGTGAGTTTTCCAATAGTATAAACCTGCAATTCTGATGTTTTAGGATAGCAGTCTGAGGACAGCATGTCTGGATCCAAGTTTTTTTGTGACAGCGCCACTCAGTCAATATTACTCCATCAGAGAAGATTCAAATCTGAAACAGTGCAAAGACCAGATCCACAAAAACTAATCAGTTTTTCATTGTTATACCTTTTAACGTAAGAGCGAGCGTAATCATTTTAAACTTGTGAAACTCAGTGTAATGGCTAATGAAACAGAAGTCTCGCAAATAAACAGAAAATAGTTTACTTCTGTGTTGACAAATAATAAGTTCTTTCCAAGAAAACTGAAAGAACTGAACTTCTTAGAATGTATCTTAATACATTTCTTAACTTCTTTCCTAAGAAGATTTTTATGAATTGAAAGCAAATCGAAAATTAAATATAATTAAATGAAATATAATCAAATTGTGTGCAGTCAGCATATTTTAAGTATATTATGCAAAGCTCAACAGATCTGTACACAGAATAACATTATAACTACGAAACTAGTGTCAACACAACAGGTTTAATCAAAAACATAGGCAAACTCACTTTTAATAACCAATGCACAGATGATATGAAGAATTCTCTCTTTAGGCCGGATGCTCTCGGCGTTCTTTTTTTAGACTCGGGCAGAGTTGCTTTGAAAGAGAGTGCACACATTATTGTCTGCAGTATGTGAATGAGCAAGTAAGTGATGTGGGCTCTGTGTCCGCATATGCATCACACACGCCACCATTTATTAGAGCCGTGCACTAAGTACAGGCCATGTTATTGGATTTGAGTACCGACTCCCAGACACGTTCTCTGGTGCTGGATATATATTAAGATGAAGCAATCTCATTTAATAACACCCAAACTAATAAAAGGCAGAGAAGATTGGAAATTAAATTTATGAATATTGCTCAGCAGCAGGGGTTAGCCCAAAAAGTCAGGCTTGAGCTGTCAGTCTTGAGGCAGATGAGTTCTTATGAGGTTCAGACAGTCTCCTAGAGAAACAGGAAGACACTCTGGCACAACCTTCAAAAGCAGGAACAGAGAAAGCACTGTGACTTATCTGAGGTCTCCGTGTCACCATATTAAACAGGACTGAATTAGACATCTGAACATTATGCTCCTTGTGTAAATTCACAAAAGTCTATGTATACTAGAGGATAGATCACTTCATATGTCATGTTAAGCTTTATCTATGCCTGTATATGACATATTCTGTGGCATATTTCATCAGCAGAAAGCGTTTTATATATTCTATAACAAAAAAAAAAAAAAAAAATGCTGAAAGATAAATATTGCATAATATTGAATGATACAAATCACCATTATTCTCAGCATTATTGCACTGATCCACCCCCTTTGTAATGGTTCATTTGTGCCTACTTCCACAAGACTTTATTCGTCGTTAATATTTGCCAGTCTATCTATCTATCTATCTATCTATCTATCTATCTGTCTGTCTGTCTGTCTGTCTGTGTTTTCTTCCAGATCCGGGTAGCTAATGAGCGTGTCCCGCGGCTGCAGTGAGTGTCTCTGCCGCTGATTCGCTGCAGGCATCGATCTGCGCGTTCATCTTCCGCTGCACTTCCCAAACCTCCATCAACAGATGCAGCGCGCGATTGATTAGCGAGCGAGTCTCTTCGGAAACATATTTATTTATGTGTGTATGTAGATAACTTAGACGTCCATTACTGTGATTACCTTTGAGAGTTGGTGGAACAACAGATGCTCAAGGACAGCTCATTCAATATTACTTAGTGAGAGCACCTGTCCCCACTGTGAGCGGAACAAGAGATGAGATGCCTAAACAACAAAGCACTTTAATTTATTCGTCGTTAATATTTGCCAGTCTTAATCAATAACTAAATGTAGAATGTAAGCTACTCTGGGAATATAATTAATCAGGGGAAATATTGCTTATAAACCGAATATTGAGCGTAAATATGACTTGAAGGAAAAGCGTCTGGACACTAGAGGGCGCTCTAATACAGCATTTATTATTTTCACATTAAGCCGTGTGTGTAGTAGACGATGTCTCAAGCCCCAAACACAACATTCTGCACAGTTACCACTTGGCTTATTTCGAACACCATATGAGCATAACTAAACCAGTTTAGAAACATGTGCACTCGTGATTATGATAACCAACTATAACATAATCTAAGTAGGTAATTGTAGGGCCTATACAGGCTTATAGACTTCTGAGGGAATTAAAAAATATCATGGTACTTGACATGGTACTATCATGGTCAAATGATATTTTCTTGTGTATTACATTATTTTTTATCTATAGGCTGTATACTGTATTAAATAAATATGTTTACAGTTTTTTTCGTGTTGTCAAATAGGTCCTCAACATGACTGAATTTCAGAGATGCATATTTAAAGCATTTTTCCACAGACTCATTCTCTTGCAATTTTATTATGGATTTGCCACAGTGGCATAACCCAGCAATATCAACATTATTATTATTATTATTTTAGCTCATAATATGCAAGGTAGAGGGCTTGGTAGGATTAGGATTATGTGATTTGTAAAGGATGGAGTAACAGAAGAATGAAGGCATGTAGACTAGACTTACACTACTCAAAAAAGCACAATATGACTCAGTTTATTTCGAATAAAAATGTCAAAGTTATGTGATTTGAATACATAGTCTCACAGTTAGATCTAAATTATATTTTATATATTATATTATAGGCTACTATGTCTAGGCTATATATTTTATATCCATGCTTATTTTTTTTTTTTTTTTAAACTAAATACTTATTAAGTTAGATACTCTGCAACAAGTAGCCTATCTTACACTTTATTAGCTTCATCCGCAGACTTCTGTTAAAACACAAGCAAAAGCATAAGTCATAACACAAAATGAAACGAAAAGTTTAAGCGAAACAATTTGCATTGGGATTGGATTAAATGTTAATTCGTTCTCAAACTAAGCCCCTAACAATCTACTCTCTTCCATTTTTTCCCTCTGATTATTTTTTCCACACGGATGCACCCATTCATTAAACTAAAATTATAAACATAAAGGATATCTCGGTATTAATATTTCCTCTTTTTGTTAAAGCTCAATCAACCATAATGTCCTAATTTTTCTCTCCGAACCTCATTTCGCATTATCTCGCTAACCAAAGATGGGTGTCCCAAAAGGGATTTATTTCATTTATCGGGATTATTGAATTAAATTAAACTAGACACTTAACGCAGTAGGGGAACGCCGAGCCCGTCTACTTAAAGCTGCACTTAAGTGTGATTTAGGCATAGGCAGTCGACTACTGTTTGAGAGGCATCTGCAGTCAACTGCTTTTGCCTAAATCACACTTAACGACGTTCATTAGAAGAGCAGTGAGCAGAAATGAAGGTGCTCGCGCGATTAACACCAAAATATACAGTCACTAATGTATTTTGAATAATGTAAAAATAAAACAATTAAATAAAAATAAAGAGTAATTAAGACAGGGTCAGTTAAAGTTAAGTTGATAGTAAAAGTATTCACGTTTTGCAGAAGCATTTGCAGCAATGTGAGGCACTGAAGGCAATTATGAGCTAGGCTATTGAAAAGATGTCTATTCATAAAACAAGACAATTAAATAGTGATGAAATTCAGTGTTTCTGGGCCCCTTCCCCTGAGCTGCCAAGCTGCTTAACAAATTTGAAAACAAAATCAAGTCTTAATGAATTAAAAGCCGTTTCATGTTTTATATTCACGGACAGATACACACTCTTTTTCGCCTGCAGTAATTCAGTACATAATCAGCAGGTGGCAGCCTTTCTCCATCATTGCCTCCGTGTTTCTCTCCTGGGCTGAACTTCTAAACCCCATTTCTGTGATGTTGCTTTCCCAAGCCTCGGAGCTCTTGCCTGTGAAACGCACTCCCTATTAAAATAATTTTAAAAGGCAGCACCACGGTTATAACCATCATCTCCCCAAAGCTGGTGCCACACCAACACCATGTGGCGGCTGCCGCAAACAAAGGCATGGCACTTTCCTCTCCGATCGCCACGGTTACAGCCCCAATCCTGCCAGAGGCAATTACAGCCCTAACCAAGTGTGAGGTCTGAGAGAACCAATCACTGCTAATAAGATCAAGACCTAATGCCATACCACCCTCCAACACCTCTCTCTCTCTCTCTCTCTCTCCCTCCCTCCTCTGGTGTGTTGGTCATAAGACAAACAGGTTGGCATTTCACACACTGGAGAGTTAGAAATTGTTATTTTTACTCTAGATTTGCACTAAATATTTTTGGGCTGTTTATGTTCATGCTGTCATTGGATCAAAGCTCAATGACTTTGCTACTTCTAATATGCTAGCATGGGCTCTTCACATCCTGGGTCAAACAGTTCAAGTACTTTTTTTATTATCCTGATTTAGGTTAAGCACTATGGGCCAGACTTGTGGCCAGTTATTCCCTGTATGTTCATTCAGGTGCATAACTCGATTTCCGAGCTTGACTCTTCCGGTTCTTTATAGTGAATCAAAAACACACAGCGGCTGCGTCCGAAAACTGGAAAATGCTGCCTTCGGAGGACACATTTCAAGTGAGGAAGGCATCAAGGCACGTCCGAATCCAATGTTAGCTTCACTTCCTGTTTCCTGAGATACCTTCATCTGATCGATTTTTGATGCCTTTGATATCCCATAATCCTGTGCATTCCATTCTGTGACAGTTGGGCTAGAAAAATAAATATGATGTCCGAAAGTTATAAATGTACGTTTTTGACCAACATTTTCCACTTTTGATGTCATTTCTAGTGATAAATTACTATTGTAGTAATATTTGTTTAGTTATCACCAAAGCTTGAGCTATTTTGCTGTAGATCATTAAACTGTTACGCTGCCTCAGAAGTCTGTCCGAAATCAGTTTCGTGAGGTGCCTTCATGCACAAACGCTGCCTTTAGTCATTGCCTGATAAGGCAGCGAGGCAACAAGTCAGCTGCCTAGGTTTTTGGATGCAGCCAGCGTGACCAGTGTAGTAGTCTTGATTCCTAAGCAAATTACTTTTATGAGCCAGTTCTTTTTAGTGAATCAAAAACATACAACGCAACCAATGAAGTCCAATTCCCGAGATTGGCTCTTCTGGTCCTTTTATAGTGAATCAAAAACATACAACGCAACCAATGAAGTCCAATTCCCGAGATTGGCTCTTCTGGTCCTTTTACAGTGGATCAAAAACATACAGCATGACCAGTTACTTTAAGTCAGTTCCTGAGCGAATGACTTTTATGAGCTGGTTCTTTTTAGTAAATCAAAAACATACACCCTATATCATTGAGTTCGAACATCGGCTATGTCCAAACGCCGACTCATTATTGGCCAAAGCCGTACACGTAAGCAGCACGAGACATGCGTGTGATGCCGATGCAGGAGCTGGCCAATAATGAGTCGGCGTTCGGCCGTAAACACGTAGTGAGCGCAGTGCTGCGCTCACTACGTCAACTGCGCATGACAGCAGCTCAAATTGTTAAATAAAGTTATTTTTGTTTTTGCGCACGAAAAGTATTCTCGTCACTTCATAACATTTAGGTTGAACCACTGTAGTCACGTTGACTATTTTAACGATGTGTTTATTACCTTTCTGGACCTCAAAAAGTGCAATAACGTTGCTGCCTATGTGTGGTTCAGATAGCTCACGGAATTCATCAAAAATATCTTAATTTGTGTTCCGAAGGTGAATGAAGGTCTTATGGGTTTGGGACGACATGAGGGTGAGTACTTAATGACAGAAATTTCATTTTGGGGTGAACTAACCCTTTAAGTCCGATTCCCAAGTTTGGGGAGAAAACTTACTGTCTCTCATTTCCACTAAAATGGATCATCACATCACATTTCATGACATCACCGCGGACTTCAGCTTCTCGTCAGATCTTCTGTCCAATCAAATGCTCTCTAGAATCTAAAGCGTCCCGCCCCCTACATTATAAATAGATGCTGAAGCTGCGGCTGAAATCAGTCACTTGTTCACACATTTACTATTTTATACATGGTGAATGGGACATAGTGCACTATATAGGGGATAGGGGATGATTAAGACAGTGTAAATATGTTTTCCATTGAGGCGAATGAAGTCTGGTTTCACGTTAGTGTCACGTGAACCGCAGCTCACACAGTCTGCTCTGGTCCAGAGACACAATAGCACAGAACGGATCATATCCGTGAGTTGGCGCAGACAACAAAACATATCGGACCCATTTGAATTCTGCACAGAATGCTGTATTTTAAAGTGATTTGGAGGAGATTAGGAGGAGAAACGGTTAGAGATTGGAAACAGCAGCTTTACCGAGCTCAACGCCTCTGGCTGAGCTGTGATATAAACAAAACGCTATTGGCTATTTTAAAAAAGGGGAGGAGCTGGTCGATATGTCCCACCCTGTCTTCCTGTTTCAGTTGAAATTACGTCAGCACATTGAATAATGCTGCACGTTCCAAGGCACTTCAGTGGGCCTTTAAGTCTTCTCGATGCTCAAATCTAATGAGGAAGCACAATTTTCCCCCCCCAAACCACTTCACCAGAAATCCCGCCCTGCAGCTAATTTCATTGGTAAAGATTACAGTGATGGGTAGGTTTAGGGATCAGTGTTTAGTGTAGGCAATCAGTACTGTGATTGACATGACCAATAAAATCTCAAGAATCGGCTGCAGGGCGGCATTGGCCTGGCTTCTGACTTCACACTTGGATGTGGGCCGGGTTGGATGTCCACCACAGGTTGCAGCGAGACGCTTCTCGATTCCTAAGCAAATGAGCCATTTTTTAGTCAATCAACACTAGCACGACTAGTGAAGTTTGTTTCCCAAGAATTACTTTCCAATTCTTTACAGTGATTCAGCAACATACAGCGCGACCAGTGAAGTCAAATTGCAAATATTTACGAGCTGTTTTTTTTTAGTGAATTGAAAACGGCATGACATGTAAAGTCTCATTTTCAAGCAGATGACTTTTACGGGCCGCTTGTTTTTAAAGAACATCAAACAGCGCAACTAGTGAAGCTGGATTCTCGATTCTTTTTAGTAAATCACAAAACACATATGAATTTCACTTGAAGCATTTTTTCAATGATGCAGACTCACTTATTGAAACACAAGTCAATAATTTTGTCATGTCCTACTCCATGAACAAAGAACTGATATTGTATTATATAAAGATGTACATGAGTTTTATCAGTAGCATTTAGAAAAATGAAGCAATGAATGAAATCCCACATATTTTATTCTTTGTTGATTTACTTTCAATATGAAAATTATCCCAGTTAGGGCTGTGCGATATTGAAAAAAAAATGCGATATGCAATACCTTGTTAAAAAATGCGATATTCAATATGCGATACGATATTGCTTTAAGTGTGTAAAATCAATTTAAATTATATTTAAAAATATTTTAAAAATGTAGTAACCAATAAAGTATATGTTTCACATTCTTTCTGGGAAAAGAAATAATCACTGCAACCTCTGAAAGTGACCAGAAGTTTTTTAGCATTACTTAAAAAGTAATGTCACAAATCTGACAATGTAATTTTAACACCAATGTAAAAAAAAAAAAAAAAAAAAAAAAATTGTTGTTTTATCTTTGTTATTAAAAAATAAGAACTACAAACAATAGGACAAATACAATAGGACAAATTCTTACTTGAAATAGCATTCAAGTAAGAAACAATACAGAAACTAAATGATCAAATGTAAATCTAAAACACTGCTTAGTCTTCACAAAAGTTATTTAGTCAAGAGCAGTGAGTGAATTTCAGTTTATCTTTTGTTGTTTCGCAGACAGCAGCAGGTTTACTGTATTAGCTGCTGTCCCTTTAAAGGATTAGTTCACTTTCATATAAAATTTTCCTGATAATTTACTCACCCCCATGTCATCCAAGATGTTCATGTCTTTCTTTCTTCAGTCGAAAAGAAATTAAGGTTTTTGATGAAAACATTCCAGGATTATTCTCCTTATAATGGACTTCAATGGCCTCCAAACAGTTGAAGGTCAAAATTATAGTTTCAGTGCAGCTTCAAAGGGCTTTAAACGATACCAGATGAGGAATAAGTGTCTTATCTAGCGAAACGATCGGTCATTTTCGAAAAAAAATATAAATGTATATGCTTTATATAAACAAACGATCGCCTTCCAAGTGCTTCCACCAAAACCGTACCTTCGTATTCTTCAAAAAGCTTACGCTGTATGTCCTACGCCTTCCCTATTCAACTTACGGAACGAACGCAGCTCCAGTTACATTTTTTCCGTAAGTAGAATAGGGAAAGCGTAGGACATACAGCGTAAGCTTATATGAAAGTGAACTAATCCTTTAAGACCTAGTGTACGGCCACGGATCCTACTGAAACGCATCCGATTTCTTTCCCAACTGATAACATTAACTTGAGTCATAACCGACTATGTTTACATGAATACTCACCAAGACAGACATTTTGACATAACAGTGTGTGTATTTGACTGTTCGAGTGCAATAAGGCGTGAAAGAGAACTGAAGGGATTGCGCGGTCTCAGAGAGGCGGCTTGTGCACGCGCTTCGGTTGTGTGTCAGACAGCAGAAAGCACGAGACCACAAGGAGTTGTTTTTCCGCAACTTATTGCAGTTAATAACTCTTTTAATGTCAAGCAAGTCACGTAAGTAACAGTCGTGTGCCCAGTCTATTCACTGCTATATGCGCTGACCTAAAACTTTGACTTTTCACATCGTTTTGTAGTAGCCTATTAAAATCATTCATATAGGCTATCGCATGCCATTGCGATATGCATATCGCGGTATGTGCATTTGCGATATTTCGATATTTTCGATATATCGTGCAGCCCTAATCCCAGTATAAAATATGTTTGCATCTCAGAGAAATATCAATATTGTGTCCATTGAATTCAGACTTTATTATATTCAAGGATATAATTAGACTACGGTGTCAACTATAAGGCAGTCTGCCACCAAAGCTAGCATGTGTCAGCTTTCAGGTGCTGGTGTTGAATGCTAAGGAACGGACACCTGAGACATCAGCGGTGCGCTAGTGTCCCTAAACAACCCTGAACAAGTTTGGGTCCTGAAGCTATCATCTCATCACCTGCTACAGGAGTCTCTCCGTACATTCTCTTCTTACAAAAGACAGAGAGACAGTCGATGAAAGAAAAACAAAGAAAGTATTCTTAGATCAGCGTGTTAATGAAGGTCTTACTCTAACCTGCTGCTTGGGGAGACTAGGACATTAGTGACAATGGGAAATCAGAACATCTGTGAGCTGATGCAATGGATGAATATGTATAAGGTTCTCTCTCTCTCTGTCTCCTTCCCTCCCCCCGGTGGCCTCGCACACCCGAGATTCTGCTCAGGGAGGCCGCGTTTCGCGCGTGTAGCATCACTGTCGCTCTGGCAGCTTGCTAAATAATTTGTGCTCTGTTAGTGGGGTCATTGGATAGAGAAGCTGAACTCTGAATAATTTATCCACAGATACAATCTGAGCTGCCCTCTCTCATATCCTTCAGCTTTCAGATGGCAGGCTGCGTGCACGCTCGCACACAGACCTGTTACCGCTAACACGTTCATTTAGATGGAAATAAGCACAGACAAAATGGGAAATACAGGGCTGGAGGACTTTGTCCTGATTGTGACCCAGAGGATCTGTAAGAATCTCATCGTCTTCCATAAACACAGAAAAATTTGCCTGTGGATGGAAAGGAGACAAAAAGCAGCATACGCCAAGGGGTTTTGTATACCTACCTAATTGGTTTTCATTATTGAGTAGACAATGGGAACCTGAGGAGAGGGATGAAAGGAGTACAGTTGTTCTTGTTAGGGTATAAATGTACTGTATTGATGTGGCTGTGTCTCAGATGTGCTGAAACAAATAGTGAATCGTACCTGATGGCTTGTTGTGCCTCCCGCAGAATATTAATGAGAGCATCCTTCGTTACAGTGAGATCAGACACTTGGACTGAAAGAAATGCACACCTGGACACCACACACACTTGAATACTGAACAATGAGCAGATGAACCTCCTGTAGAGCTTTTTGTCAAGGAATCAAGGTTTTCGGCTCCTGGAACAGAGCGCAACGGTGGGCGGCCACTTTCTCGATGACCTGGGTTGCTTGCAGAAGTGTTTTCTCATTCATTTTTCTCCACAGGAACTTGAAAGTTATTCAACAAGCCAGACCTGAGATGAATCATAACATTACAACAGTTGATTCAAAGCAAAAAAGCATCTAAAAAAAACAAAAAGAGAGTGAACTACTAATCCCATGAAGCTTTGTGAAAGATATCCATGATAACAGTGGCTTCTTTGTGTGTGAATGTTATTAAAAAAAAAGGGGGGGGGGGGGGGAGACTATTTTCTTTTTAACTTTTGAAATTTTAATCTAAACTTCAGAATTCATCGAATATAAAGAGCTATAATGAGATATAACTACAGTGCACGCTTATAATAAATAGAATGTTATTATCTGTTGGTGTGGATGCTAATACATTTATCGCTATAGTTGTCTTTATAGTTATCATTCTTGGTGTGGATGGGCCTTTATAGCTATGTTTACAATGCCAAAAGTCTTGTTGATTCACATGTACAGCCAACTGAAAACAAGACATGCGCTCAAAGCCTAAAACCTAATCTTACTGAAAACCCTAACACTATTCTTTTGCTGCGTTACAAGCACAAGTTTTTCTAGTTTTTATTTTTCTATACACAGAGTAGGACCTCACAACAACTCTGGTGAACCACTGGCGGAATGATCAGCCAATTACCATAGAAAATCCTGAACAGACAATTATGAGAAGGGAAGAACGAGACAAAAAGCAGAAAAGAGGCTAGTCATCAGATAACCGCACTATGTTGGACGTGTCTCTCTCTATCAGAGCTCACTAGTGTGGCAGGCAGACTTGACTGGTTCTCACCACAAGAGAACTTTAAACTGGGGACATCCTGTTTGCTGCGAACAGCAACTACAAATGACATAATTACACTAAGCCAATGCAAATCACTCATTGTATTACTATCCCTGAGATTCCCTTGCAGTACAACAAATTTTGCCTAAACACATCACAAGTACTACATTTCCGTGGCTAAGAGCTGCGGATTGTGTGCGTGTGAATGAGAGTCTCTTGCACAGCATGTCCCTGTTGCTTCCCAGCAGAAAAACAAAATTACATTTCAATAAAACCATAATGTGCTAATTTTACCCAGCCTACAAAGATGAATTTTTTCAATAAGCCCAATTAGTGTGAAAGGCCTGACCCTCTACCCCTCACACTGGCTATAATGAATTGTCAGCTAATCTATCCCATCCCCTGGACATTAGTTGACTGGAAGCATAAGCTAATATGAGCAGTATAGCCTCATTTTCCAGATCTGTGCTCACATCGCACGCCTCTCACTTAACGCTCAAAGTCAGATGTGCCACGAGCCACGGCTTTAATATATCATGCAAAATTAGGTCGGTATTAATAAAGCACAGATCCAAATGAATGCTCCACATGTGCTGCAAGGATGGACGTTTTAATAGAGGAAAGGTGTGTGAAATAAAATGTGCATCTTCTGAACTGGAAAACGTAGGCTGTTTTTAGCAACGGAATGGGTGGAGAGAGGAGGGGGAAAAAAGGAAGGATAGATATGAAAATGCTCCATAAATCATGACGTTTTACCTCAAACCAGTCCACACATGAAAAATGTGCGTTTACGGGAATAACTCCGACTGCGAACAATGCAGCAGTGTGTTTGAGTGGGAGTGTGTTTGTGTGGCAGATCTGGAAGCACTTTGCATCCAGCTTTTCTTTTGTCTTACTTTGGACAACTGTCCTTTGAAAGCTGCTTGCATGATCATAAATTCAAAGTGCTTTTGGATGACGATCTTGTCAACACACCCTCATAAAGAAACATCACTCTAGAGACTTTTATCATTCTTGTGCTGTATGACGCAGCATTCGTCTCATTCCAGAGGTTTCCATTACTAAACCAACAGAGGAAAAAATACTTGAGAAGTTTTTCCAGAATGTCTGAGATGCTCTTTTCCATATAATGAAAGTGTATATTTTACTTTTTGTTTTAAAGTGGGTTGATTTTTACTTTCTTGATTGAAAAATTACAAAAGCACCATAAAAGTAATTACAGTAGTCTATTGTCTTCTGAAGCCAAACAATATTTTTCAAGAATGTGACACTGCTGACTATTTATTATCTATTTAATTGTTTTGTTTTATGTACAGATTTTTTTTTTTTTTTTTTTATGTTTGTTTGCACAAAATCTGTTATAATCACATACTGAGCACAGTTGTTTTCACTGAATCTGTTAGTCACTAAATTAACATTTATACTGTGCGCCAAGTTATGTGGGTAAAAGTCCTGCAGTGTAATATGCTATTTCAAAACTATCAACAGTAGTAGTCTATTACATATGATTTGTCCAATACACGAGAAAGAGCATGTTATTTCCGAGACACTCTTTTCACAATTTAAATAAATGAATTTAAGAAACTGTGAATAGGAATAAATTTATGCTCTGAGCAAAACAGGCTAATCTCCCTCACGCCTATTTCAGACCACTACGTTTAATTGATAGCTGTTGCTTACATGAAAGAAAACACACACTGAGATTTAATTGGCATAAAACATACATTAGCATTTTTAAAAGCTGGATTAAAACCTTAATCCAAGCAAATTTACAGACAGCTCTTCTTGCGAAGAGATGGTCTCTGGTTAAATGGCCCTAATGGAGAATTACCGGCTGCCGCAATGAAAGACACTCACAGGGATAAAAATAAGGTTTTCCAAAAATGAAAGTCTGCACTTAAATCCCTTAATCTGCATTTTGAAAAAGCAGATCATGTGTAAAGGATGTCCAACTGACATGTTGAACATCAAGGATGCGTTGGTTTTTACGTCAACATATCAGGATCATAAAACACAGCGAGGTCCATTGAGACATAACCATAACAAGAGCACAGCAGCACACACAACATACTCCTTGCTAAACTTCATGTATAGCCCGTCTCGTCACAGAGAACATGACATTGGCCATCAAAAACAAGTGACAGTTCAGAGCCATAACTTTGTGGTCTTACAGGTGACAGGTAATCTACCTGAAAATGGAAAATGAAAATGAGTAAAAAAGAATAAACAAGTACTCCATTTACAACCTGTAAAAACAAAAGCGATGCAGGAGCTGTTAGGCTGGTTTGAAATCACATGCATTAGAGAGTCACCTGTGTGTTAATATTAATATCCTCTTCTCTCATCTCTCTGTACATCACTCATCAGACAAGGGTTTGCACTCAAGTCAGTGTAGGAATATTTTATTACATGGATTGTTAAAAACAGAACACTGTTCAGAATTAATAAACAACTGACTATATTGCTCTAAGAGGGAGAAATCCTCTTATTTTTTTATTAGCTGGTGTTATTGGAGGATCATGATTATTTTAGTAAGATTGTACTGGTGAGATATTTTAAAGTAAAGATCCATTAGACAGAAAGGTTTATCCTGTCCTTTCGCCATTATCAGAATCGCACGGCTCTCAGTTTTAACGTGATGTTTTTGACTGGTACTGAAAACATCTGTGTGCACACACATCAACCTATAATGACATGTGCTCACATACCTCTGCAGAGTGCTCACACACACACACACACACACACATATATTTGAGCTCAAAAAGGGTCTACTGAGACCAGTGCTCTTATCCACCTACTGAGTTTTCTCTGTCTGTGTGCATGTACAAGTGAAACTGTACTTCACATCAGCGATAGCACAGTTAAGTTATCCACACGCTATTTAAGGTAAGGGAATTACACCTCCTTTCATTTTCAGTTTTCTTTATGGGCAGGCTATAGTGGCTACACGATCAAGCCCAGGGACAATAATCTTCAAATTTCCCAAAATTTCCCAAAAATATTTACAGAAAAAAGCACAAACATTTGACAACAACAAAAATAATAATAATAAGCAATAAGAGATACAAAAATAAAGTTTTAGATCAAAGTTCAAGAGGAGCTTGTTCATTTCATTCTGTCAATCACAAAAGTGCAGGGTCCAAATGTTTGAGACCACCCATGAGTTTCAGAATGTCTTAGTATTTGGTAAAGGCAGGTGCACACTGCGATTTTGGCCACGATTTGGTTGTCTGAGACAAATTTTGAGAATCCTAAAAGATTCCTATAATCCTAGGCAAAAATCTGTAGTCTTTGATCGCTAGTTTGACATGTTCACCGACAGTCGATTAATGACCGTTGCGATCAAATTTTACCTCAGAAGAAATTCTGGCAGTGTCAGAATTTTTGGCGCACAGTCCTGCAGTGTGACTTCTCCTACGACAAACGTCAAATTGTCTTCGTTTTTCAAGATAAGCCGTGATCAAATTTAATGCTAGAAAATTTCTTTGTTAGCCACCATTTCAGTCCCGCGTGTAATGCAGATCACTGTCACCGAATGTGTGTGGGTTGATGATGTAAAACTCCGGACAAGTTTTCAAACGCGCGTCCGTTTTTAACCAGGCTGGTTTATGCTGGTTAGAGCTGGCATAGTGCTGGACTAGCTGGTGGACAAGCATAGTCATGCTGTTCTCAAGCAAACTTAGCTGGTCACTCTTGCTTCCCATGCTGGGGAGTGGGAACCAACAAACAAGCAACCAGCGTCCCATGCTGGTCTCAGCATGCAAATCATACCTTATGCTGGTGATCAGATGAACTGATGAACATAAAACCTGATGATCATGTTCTCCAGCATGATTTGAAATGATCCACAGAGCATCTTCAATGGTGGTCAAATAATAATCTTGTACAACCGCACAAATGGTCGATTAGTGTGGTGGTGGACTTTTGGACCCCACTGTTGTCATGGACTGCATTTCCCATCATCCTCCCTGGCACCTAACCACATGCACCCGGAACTCATCTAGTCCTCATCACCAACACTATATAGAGCACACACACTCCCTCAGTCATTGTTTGACCTTGTCGGATGCTTTACAGGCTACTTACCTGCTTTTTGTGCCTGACTACATTGCTAGCTACTGCTGTTATCTCATCCAAGTCATCTTTCAGTCATCCCTCGTCTCAAGGTTGTTCCCTCGTGTGTGATTGTGCTCCAACGATTCTGTAAGACAAAGACTCAAAGTTAACAATGCAAATCTATATCATCAGCTTACAATCTCAAGTATCATCACTTACCTGTTTATGCATTGTGTTCCTGCAATATCTGCAAATAAACCTACCTGTTTGAGTTTCATCTCAGTTCAGGTCATTGCATCTCTCTGTCATTATAATAACAAACTACCATTAAAAAGTCAAGGCACCAAGCCAAACCTGTTTACCTCTATTGCCCTCACGGATCATGAGCTCGTAAACACTCCTTTTATTTAGCTGGTGAAGATTTATACATTAAACTGGGTGTCTTTACTTAAATATGAATTTATTAGACTGCGTGGGATTGTGGTTTTAAAATGAGAAATCATGAGTACTTTTCATTAATGGAATTGACACAAGTAATGGTATGCAGCACCTTCACCCTTCATTCAAACATGCGAAGAACCCGGTTAACCTTCTTCCAAAGTGGCAGCAAAGATAACATCACTCCTCAGTCCATAAATCACTGATATCTAGCCTCTCCCAAATCTCTCTGTACTTTTTCTGTGCATCTAACAACTACTGGAATCAAAATCTGGTTTGAATTTATGAAAACAAAAGTACAGATAAAGGAACATTTTCACCCAGAGGCTGAATAATGGTTTTATATTTGAAACAATATCCAAAAGTTATTTTTCCTTTCCAGATTTTTAGAGTTGTTGTGTATGTGTGTGCATAATTATGGTTATCTTCTCTGTCTGATGTGCATTAGTGGCTTGAGCATTGGCCAATGCAGTTGGACAGACCAAAGGATAAAATTCATAGTGAGGAGATTGTCTTTTGACATGGCTTGGCAGAGAGTACCGGCCTTTAGTGACGATAAAGCTCAATTGCTTTAAACAAACTGATAGAAATCATTTAAAGCTGCAAGGACATAAAGTTAAGTGGAATCCAAATTGAAATAATTTTCCTCAAATAATCCCGATGTCTCTCTGGAGGGGAGATGCTGTTTAAAGGAATAAAATCAGTTTACAATGCCAACAGTAATATGGAAAACAACGAAGATGACAAAATGAAAAACAGACCATCTAACAACAAAAAAAGGACAAAATCGAAACAAGTAAAGGGTTAATGTACGGTCAGTCATTATCACAAAATCTTGTACATTAGCTTCTGCTAAGAAAAAATAATCTACTACAAAATCATGAAGAACACAGCAACAATATTACAGTAATATTAATACTGAAATCCTCTAAGATAATTTTTCACATGCAGATAATAAATGAGATGCAAGATGGCAGCAGTTGCATTTGTAAGAAACAAGTCCACAGTTATATGAGAGACATAAAAGTAGCACTAGTTTTAGTTTCAGAAATTTTGTGGGCAAAAAAAAAAAAAACGTCACTTTCAAACCAATTAGATTTCTGTTGGTCAACACGGTGAATTCACATGACCAACTTGAACCTTTTGCAAAATCTGAGTTGGGAAATCTTTCGCCCTCATGTGAAATTCCCAATTGCATGGATTCTTACAGAAAATTACTCGATTTCGCCTACAAAAATTTGCAGAATAGCGGTAAACGTGACCACATGACCTTTATTCTGATGAGCAGAATTCATAATTTACTATTAAATTATGATAATTGAGTAATTTAGTTGCAGTATGGGAGAAAGCATTCAAGAGTGAATGGGAAAAGCGATTCTCCAAAGAACACTGCTGTGCGATTAAAGTGGCACTCTACGCAAGTAATGTGGAAACGAAGTTTGAGAAGGAAATTTTCAATAAGGAATGTTCGCTGCTGTTGAATTTTGATGTAAAATATTTAAGTCCATGTATGATAATATGTGTAGACCTTAAAATATTATTCTATGCGAAGTATAAACAATCAACATGGGCTTGGCAGATTTGGAGGCACCACTGAAGCTCATAGAGATGTACCAATCTCATAGTTATTCTAGCAGAGGAAAAGCACAGAGTTAATGCGACTTGCTGTATGTGTATGCGAGTGTGTGTTTGTATTTTAATGCATGGCTAGGGTGATATCGCGCATTCTTTCATCATTTCACATTACCCATGAGCCATCTCTTGCTCGCAGACAGACACAGGTAAATAAGGCCCAACTCTTGTCACTGATCCGCATTCCAAATCAACGCTAATCATCATCATTGTCTTCATCATCATTACCATAATCATTATCCCTGTCATTTCTGCCACTATACAAACTAGATTTCTCTCCTCTCGCTACCCATCCGCTAATCTCCATATTCATAATGGGGACGGATATTCTAATGATGTGTGTGAATATTCCTGAAGGCAGTGTGGATAACTGAGACTAGCAGCGCTGACAGCGTGGTCTGGTCACATCCTGCTCGCATCTCAGGTGTGAGTCCTTCATTTAGCACCGATTACCGTGACGCCCAGCTTATGCATGTCACTTCCTTTACTCTTCACAATTTAACCAAGACTGAGGCTGTTTCCATGGCCGCAAGCCCCGGTGGCGAATCAGGCGGTACGCTTCCGACTACCGGCCTCCCGTCACCTCGTCTGTGAGCCTGCACTTGTCAGGCGTGTGAAAATCACCCGACCGGGCCTTCAAGGATCCAGCACGCGTGCATGCTGCTGCATGAACTGACGCCTGCTATGTCCAATTAAATTCTGGAGTGCTGCGACGAGCGCTGTAACTACACATACAGACTCCTGGGCACGTACACACTTTGTGTCACTATCTGAGTAGATTATTGGTCTGTTTCCTGATTCAGAACGTGCAACATTCATTCCCTTTCCTTCAGCAGGAGCCGTCACTCCTGTCTACTGAGTTAGTGGCAATGGGAACATGTATCTGCTATACTATTACACACACTCAGAAGCCCACCCTGTGTTCTGTCCTGAAAGATGTGAGGACCAAGGCCTTTGTGCATCCCTCAGCAAAAGTGACAGAATAATGAATGACACTTGTCTGTGATTAAAACTCACTCACGTTTAATGCAACGATGGCCCGGTAAGACATGCTACACCAAGCTGGAACCAGAGGAACTGCCTTGAGACCAAGTATTCTCTCCAAATCTGCTGTTTTCAGAGATAAAAATAAAAGATAGTTGGCATGAAATTAAATTTCAACATATTTTCTAAACAATTAACAACCAATGAATAGAAGTCCCTGCCCTACTTTTTTTCCTTTTCGATAATCCATTTCACTTGGATGTATGTCATAATACAGAAGATCTGACGATATTTCCATTTCATCAAGACTTTGAATGCATGCCATTATTCACTGGAAATCTTTACATCCACTCACTCAAGTAGCGATGTTGATTCAGAATGAATCGTTCTTTTTAGGTGGATCTTTTACATTTACATTTATGCATTTAGCAGATGTTTTTATCCAAAGAAGAGGTTTTGAGTTTATTGACTGATTGATTGATTTTTTTTTTTTTTTTGTAATGATTTATTTTGCAAGTGCATTGGTTTAGGGTTGTGGAAAAAATCCTGTTGATCCAGTTCGTAAAACTGGTCTAAATTAAGTGAACATACAAAATAAAGATAATTTAAAGGAATAGTTCATTCAAAAAAAAAAAAAAAAAAGAAAATCACCGTTTACTACCTCTAAATTTTATATTTTAATAGGGATTAAAGAATATTCTTTTAAATATTTTCCTTTTGTGAAAAAAGTCATACAACATGTGGGTGAGTAAATAATGACAGAATTTTCACTTTTAGGGTGAACGATGCCTTTAATATTAAATGTATTAAAGGGTTAGTTCACCCAAAAATGAAATTTCTGTCATTAAAGGGTAGGTAACACACAGTTTCTACCAATCTCACGTTAATCTTGAGTACCTATAGAGTAATGGTGCATCCTTCATATCTCAGAAAAGTCTTTAGTTTTATCATATTTATAAAAGATAGATACGCTGTACTGAGTCTTTCCAAAAAAAGCCGAGCTCCTGGAGGCTAGCCTGCCGTGGGCAGAGCTAAAATGTCACGAGCGTGCGCAGCTTTTGCGTAGAGATTGTCTGCAAGCTGCGACATCATTATAAATAAAAAGGGAACAAAAACGTTCGTGTTCTTTACATTTTATGCACTTGCACGCTGATTGCCAATAAAACACAGACATTTGATGCAGTTGCTCACCACCCGTTCATCAGCAAATCCAGCGACAAACTGGGACTTGTTTACAAAGCATTCATCACCGAAATTCTGGGAACAAACAAACATACGTGCACAACTCCGTTGCTGCCCCGGAAAAACAAATTTCATCCACTGTTCCCTTAACGCTGGGTTCTTTGGGAAGCTGAAAAAGGTAATCTTTCCCTCACAACCAAAAACACACTCCTTTTGGTGACAGGAGCTGCGTCTCATTTCGGAGGCTTCGTCCTCCGGAGGTTGCATTTGAAGGCTGCATACGTCATTAAGGATGTCTTATTTAAGAAAAGTAACCGTAATAAAATTGACTGATATTCATTCTGAGGTGTAAAATACTGTAATTTCTTTCTTACTTTGCAATCTAAAGGTTATTTTTCTTAAATGAGACTGCCTCGATGATGTATGCAGCCTTCGAAGGGTGCAGCCCCTGAATTGGGACACAGCCATTGTTGAAAAATCTCTCGGCTTCCGTAACCCGAACGAAGCGCATTGATGGGCGTGCTCTTGCTCTTGATCTGGGTGATGTGTGTGTGCATGCTTATCAGGGAGAAGTGCCTATACAAGGAATTCTGCCATTTATTACATGATAAAGGACCATACTTGAAAAAAACTCTCCGAAACTTGGTCCGAAACCGGAAGTAGTGTATTTGGCACAGAAATACTCCGTCATATGTCCAACTCATGTTTTGAAACTTTGGCCATGTTTAGCATGAGAATGCAACTCGTTAACAGTGTAAATAATTCAGAATGCATGAAATAGCATTAGACCCCCCTTTAATTACTCACCCTCATGTCGTTCCACACCTGTAAGACCTTCGTTCATCTTCGAAACACAAATTATGATATTTTTTATAAAATCCAAAAGGTTTTTTTTTTTTTTTTAATCTCCAATAGAAAGCAACAAAATTACCACATTCAAGGTCCAGAGAAGTAGTAAAAACAAGGGTCAATGTGACTACAGTGGTTCAACCTGTTATGAAGCGACGAGAATACTTTTTGTGAGCAAAAACAAAACAAAAATAACGACTTTATTCTGACTTTATTATTTAGTCTGTTACGCAGTTGGCACAGTAAACACATTGAAGAGCTTCCGTGTTTATGTCCGAACGCCGGCTCAGTATTGGACGGCTCCTATGTCAGCATCACATGTATATGTTGTGGTGCTCATGTGAACACAGCCTCGGCCAAAACTGATCTGGCGTTCGGACGTAAACACGGAAGCTCTGCAATGCGTTCACTGCGCCAACTGCATAGAAAAATGACAGGGAAGAGGAAAAACTGTTGAATAAATTCGTTATTTTTGTTTTGTTTTTGCGTAAAAAAAGTATTCTCATTGCTTCATAACAATAAGGTTGAACCACTGTAGTCACATTGACTATTTTAACCATGTCTTTACTACTTCTCTGGACCTTGAATGTGGTAATTACGTTGCTTTCTATGGGAGATAAAAAACCTCTTAGATTTCATCAAAAATATCTTAATTTGTGTTCTGAAGATGAAGGAAGGTCTTACGGGTTTGGAACGACATAAGGGTGAGTCATTAATGACAGAAATTTCATTTTTGGGTGAATTAACACTTTAATATTAAGTTCATAACCTTGTGTAACAAGTCTGACCTTATTGCATGAGACAATCTTGTTTTGATTTTTGTTGTTTTGTTTTTAACAGTTGAATGATAGCCATCTAGCACAGCCACTGAAAATGTGGTCAGATCTTCATGGAACTGAAGGGTAAACCATTTAATTCTGATGCCAGGACTTTATTTATTGTTCGAAAATTGTTTTCATTTGCAAACCCACATTCCTGCAGGCCTGTTTAGTGACCTGCTCTTTAAATGTGTTTTCTCTCATTCTCCTGCCACACACTGAGCTGTTTCTCTGTCATCCCTGTTCACAAAAACCCCAAAATAAAGGGAAATGTTGGACGTTTTTCAGTGGTTTGTTGTGTGTGTAGTCACGGTGGCCTGTCTAACTTTCATCATGCAAGGATCTCCATGACAATGATGTCATCACAGGGCCAGTCTAGCACATGAAAGCGAGGACTGCGCTCACCAAGGTTTTGTGGGCAAAATCATTTTACCAACCGTGGAATACATACTCAGACATGCACTCTGCAATTCAGGCTTCACCTGGTTATAGTTTATTAAGCAATGCAAGAGCAGAGGAGTGTAACGTCAGCATACAATTCAAAGTAGATGACGCCTGTTTCAAAAGCAAATGATTTTTGTGATACTTCTGTGCATAAACAGCCTGAAAACAGCTTAGAATCAACCTCTCAACTAAAGCCGCTCACTAATTCAGTATCAGGGACCGAATGCGTGATATGTTTTAAAGCACGGTGATAAAAAAAGTCACCATGTCAAATGTCAGTGGAGTTCACGGCAGAGCCGAGACTGCTGAATATGGTTTGCCAGGAAGCTTGTGTTTCTAAAGCTATTTATGTTAATCAAACTTTTATATATTTGTCGTTGTTTTCACTTTTTCAAACAGAACAGATTTCCCCGCCTTTAATTTTTCTGTCCCTCATATCAGAGGAAAGCAGAGGGTGTGCGATCATCCCAGCTGTACCCTTCTCAGACATGTGTTATGTGAGGATAACAAGTCGTGTTTCTAAAGAGCTCGCTTTTTAGCCGCAATCCACTCTCAGATGAACAGGAAGAAGGAGGAAATAAGACAGAGAGAGGGGAAGAGACAAAGAAAGGCACTTTCAAGCTTTGCTTTTTAGTACAGGAAACAGATTTAGCAGAGCTGTGATTCCTGTCTTTTCTGCATCTCCATTCTCTCCATTTTTTATTCTCAAAACAGAGTGTGAACCTAAATCTCATGTTTTAAAGATTATTTGATGGGAAAGTCTAAATATTTCAATAAGAGGCTGTTTTATTATTCAGGATGTTCGCAGGTGTTTTAACATCCACCGACTGGTGCTTTCTACACACACACACACACACACACACACACATACACACACACACACACACACACACACACACACACACACACACACACACACACACACACACACAGGTAACCTGCTCCAGCCAGCAATATTACACAGATTAGCATAATATATGAAATATTTAGTGTATTCTTCTCTTCTTTCCAGTCCTAAAATCTAATAAATCAAATGACTGCCAAATGACATTAACAAGACAGGCGTGAGAGAGAAAGCTTTTCATATTCAAATACAGGCCAGGGGAAATACAGCAAAGGAAAAGGTTACTTGATTTAGCACACAACCATGACTGACCTATAGTGAAGAAAGCCATAGAGAGAAGGAAAATTACTATGAAAGAAAAAGAGATTGAGAGAAACATGACTGATAAAATATATGAAGAAACAGACAAATGAATAGCGATAGTTCACCCAAAAATGAAAATTTAAAATCATTACCTCACCCTAATGTCGTTTCCAAACCTGTGCAACCTTCTTTTTCCTGTGGAACACAAAATTTATTTTATTTATTTTAAAGATTGTGCTAATTGTGATTTTTCTGTGTAGTTACAATAAGGACTGGAAAGTTCAACCCTCAAAAATGACACAATAATAATAATAATAATAATGAAAGTATCATAAAAATGGTCCAAGCTACTCATGTGCAATAATCCACTAAAGCTTTGTGTGATGAACAAACCTAAATTTAACTTGTTAAATTATCTCCCGGCAACTGGATCATAGAGAGACCAATTCATGAATGAATCATTTTATGTTCATCTGTTCAAATTAACAATTTATTCACAAATTGGTGAATGGCAACCTATTTTCATTGAATAACTTAAACTTCAGGTCTGTTTATCACGCAAAACCATCTTACTGCTTCATAAGATTTGAAATATTGTGCATAAGACTATTTTTTATTATGCTTTTTTGGTGGTGTTGTATTCTTTTTAAAGATTGAAAGCTCCAGTCCCCATTCAATGTGTGGAAAAAAGTGGCCAGTACATTCTAGAAGCATGTGTATTACTAGAAAGTATTTACTATGGAAATAACACACACATACACACACGTTTGTTTTTGTGAATTGTGGGGACTCCTCATAGGCGTAATGGTTTTTATACTGTACAAACCGTGAAAAAAAAAACCTGAAAAAGCAGCAAGACTTTTAAACACTGTATAATACATTAAATTGATATTGCAAACTTTAATAAGTTACAGTAGGACCATGAAATACTAATGGAGTCTCCAAAGTTGTTTTTCCCCCTACTTTTTATTCTCACATTTATGAGACTTTTTGAGTGTTAATTAGTGAGCCCCTGAGCTCTGGAGGGAGAAGAACAGACATCATCTTGAATCATCCTGACAGGACGGCATGGCCCAATTACAGCAACGCTCCGTTTCACTTTGATGTGACGGAAAGAGAGAGAGATTGGGGCGAATCACTTACAGACACATGCACACACACACGTTATGGTAATGATGTGATTCCGATGCTAAACTCTGTGTAGCACCTTTAAAAACGATGCTAATGCTATTTATGCCGCTCTAACAGAGAGGAAAAGGCGGGGGTGAGCTAATATTTTGCCTAAATGAAGAGGCTCCTATGTACATTGTCAACGAAAATGAGACAAAGTGACTTTTCACTTATCAGGGTTTAATTATACACGGGGTGAAGTGGGAAAAAGGTTACGGGCGGAGTTTCCTGCTTTTACATTGAACCTGTTGGGTGTCTTCCATTAATTAGAGCTTTGGAGAGAATAAAGACAGTGGAAGATGAGAGGTGAGGGAGAGAGGAAAGAGGAGAAGGAGAGATAGACTAGTCTACAAGGAAAGCTTGATATTATCAGGCTGTAATTAAGTTGTCACTTCAATTAGGGCGGCTCAAATTAGAATTGTCTTGGGTTGCAGCACTGAGCGATGTCTGTTTGGTTAATTAGTCTGGTGAGTAGCCAGAACATTGCACACACACACATCATCATCAAGCGGGGTCGTTTACGGTCTCAGCTGACTGGTTTATTGTCAAGCATCAGGCAAACACGCTGGAGAACACATACAACCCTCTACAGAATAATGTCGATTGAAGGTCAAGCACAATCCATCTGTTATTAGTGAATAAACCTGTACGTAGATGTCAGATTTACTGAGCTCGTCCCAAGGGCTGGTGAGAACACACTGAATAAATAATCAAGTGAATGTAGATAGCAAATAAGGGACTCTATTAGTCTTTTAATGTGCAGTTATGGGAATGGTTTAATCTGGTAAGCTTTACGAAACCTGGACTGATTAAAGTAAAATTACACTAAGGCATTAACCGAGCACTCATTTAAGATAAACTGACAGATCAACAGCTCTTGCGAATCAAGACATTAAATCTAAACACTTTTTTTCTGTAATGAAGATTTGATTTTATTTCAAAAACATTTGTTTGATATGGCTCTGTTAAGTAACTTTGCTGCTTTTTTTTTTAATGTAGATCAGTGGTCAGCATATCTCAATAGAATGGCTGATAATAAATGAGAACAATTAGCAGTGTGAGATTGGAATCTGGTGTGTTTTATTGGCCATGGAGACTGTTACAGAAATAATTCCCCCCAAAATGATTGTCACCATTTACTCACCCTTATATGTTTCAAACCTATTTAACATTTGTTATTTAGTGGCACACAACAGGTGATTTTTTTGAAGAATATCTCATTATATGATAATGAAAGTGAATGATGTCTAGGGCCAGTAGCGGTTATGGCATATTTGGTGCTCTAGACGAAAACAAGTCGCACCCCATAAAAAAAAAAAAATAAATAAATAAATAATATTAAAAAAAAAACCTTTAACACTTTTATTGTACAATTATATACAAAAAACAAATTCACTAAATAAATACCTACATAAAACATACACTTAACTATTAGTAAATAATAGCAGATGTTTACATAAAGTCCATAAGACAAAAAAAAAATATATATAAAAATTTATAAAAAATGACCCAGTTCAAAAGTTTACATACCCTTGATTCTTAATGTGTCATTTCCTGGATGATCCATGACTGTTTGTTTGTTTTTGTGGTGGTTGTTTGTCCTGAGCAGTTACACTGAACATGTTCTTCAGAAAAATCCTCCAGGTCCTGCAAATTCTTTGGTTTTCCAGCATTCTCTGCATATTTGAACCCTTTCCAGCAGTGACTGTATGATTTTGAGATCCATCTTTTCACACTGAGGACAACTGAGGGACTCAAACAAAACTATTACAAAAGCTGCAAACATTCACTGATGCTCCAGAAGGAAACACAATGCATTAAGAGCCGGGGGGTGAAAACTTTTGAACAAGAAGATGATGTGCAGTTTTTCTTATTTTGTTTAAAGATCATATTTTTTTTTCATTTAGTACTGCCCTTAGGAAGCTACAGAAGATGCTTACATGTTTCCCAGAAGACAAAAAAGTACTATTTATCCTGTTCATCCAATTCAAAAAGTTTTCACCCCCCGGCTCTTAATGCATCGTGTTTCCTTCTGGAGCATCAGTGAATGTTTGAACCTTTTTAAATAGTTGTGTTTGAGTCTCTCAGTTGTCCTCAGTGTGAAAAGATGGATCTCAAAATCATACAGTCACTGCTGGAAAGGGTTCAAATATGCGAAATATGCTGGAAAATCAAAGAATCTGCAGGACCTGGAGGATTTTTCTGAAGAACAGAGCTCAGTTTAACTGCTCAGGACAAACAAGGGACTCATGAACAACCATCACAAAACAAACAACCAGTCGTGGATCATCCAGGTAACCACACACAGTATTAAGAATCAAGGGTATGTAAACTTTTGAACTGGGTGACTTATAAATTCAGCTATTTTTTTGTCTTGTGGACTTTATGTAAACATCTGTTATGTGAAATAGCTTATTCAGGACAGTACTAAATAAAAAATAACATGCAAATTTTATGATCCTTCTTATTTTGTTAAAACGATTAACATTTTTGCAGAATCTGCAAGGGGTATGTAAACTTTCGAGCTCAACTGTAAGAACCAGCGGCAAATTCCTGAAGGACTGGCTGAGATAAAGCTGTTCTCAGCGGGTACATGAGCGCTGAACGGCCGCTGATGGCCTGGAGCTCACATCTCCGAAAACATTTAAACAAACTGTCAAATAGGCGCTATGTTTATATATAGGTCGCATATTTGAGGTCTAGGGTAAATAACTACATTCTTGCCTAAAAAAAAAACTCATAAAACTACATTCCGTGACACAACAACAGTAGTATTTGTAAATTAATGGTGGGTTTGCTTGTCCGCCATGACACTGACTATGAGAAATGCATCAGAAAGTGGAGTGATACAAACGGTGAAACTGTTCCCATGGTGATACTAGTAGAATATCGGATGGCTGGAAAAGGCTCTCAGCCAATCATATTTGAGAACCAGAATGAACTGTTTTATAAATAATGACAGTAAATAGTAATTTTTGGGTGAATTGACCCTTCAACAAAAACACTGTAAAACAAATTACAGTCCTTCGATTGTGATTATCTTCTCTTTTTTTCACTTTTCTTTTTATCCCACTTTCTCTCTCACTAGCTGATAAATACTGATGTGGGCTATATCCCATCAATCTGTTCTGCCCACTTCTGTTCTTTTATGGTTTATCCATCACTTGCTGTTAGTGGCTTTGCTTCATACTCACAATGAGATGTATTACAACTACACTTGAAGATGCTCTTGTAAAAGGCTGGCCCGCAGCAGTACTGATGCTTACTGCTGTCTGTAGATAAAGATCACGTTATCGACAGCTGTCCTAGCACATGCTGGATGGTCTTGAGATGTTAAAAGAAAAACAACTGGGTCAAGGGCACTACAGTACACGGGCAGTTTAGATACAAATTCTAAACAGAACACAACCATGGTGCAAAAACAATTAGTACTTACAGACTCAATCTGACAGCCAACAACCACAATGATGCAAAGTCTTATCCAAGGGTGGATCTTTGGACTCTGCTGACCATAGCTATCCGTTTAGCTAAGCACACAATATAAGAAAGAGAGAGAGAGAGAGAGAGAGAGAGAGAGAGAGAGAGAGAGAGAGAGAGATTCATACCCTTGAGGTCAGTAAAGATGGAGGGTTTGGCTGGAGACAGCAGGCTTTGTGGTGAGAGAAAACATGTGAAAGTATGTTTAATACTGGATCTCTCACAGTTTGTTTCCTCTGTGTTATGGACCTCATCCTGTGGTTTTAGGCCCCTGAAACTTTAAAATGAGAGTCCACACCACAAATCTAACTTTAAAGTAAAGGCTTTCTATGGATGTATATGGCGAGGAGGGCAGATATGTATATATTAGGGTTGTAACGGTACACAAAAATGTTCGGTACGTACCTCAGTTTTGAAGTCACGGTTCAGTACGGGTTCAGTACAGCACGGTGAGAAAACTATTAAAAAAATCTTTTTTTATTAAACAGTGGTTTACTGAACAAACTGTGTTTCTGTCTTTAAATTCATTCAATTATAATTAAAATTTTCTTAAAGGGTTAGTTCACCAAAAAACAAAACAAAACTGTCATTAATTACTCACTCTCATGCTGTTCCACACCCGTAAGACCTTCATTCCTCTTCGGAACACAAATTAAGATATTTTTGATTAAATCTGAGAGGTATATGACCACCACTTTCAAGGTCCAGAAAGGTACTAAAGACATTGTTAAAACAGTCGACGTGACTTCAGTGGTTAAACCTTAATATTATGAAGCGACGAGAATCCCTGAAGCGCTAAACGTAAACAGTGTATGAGAATGACACAGAAGAAAAGATATTGTTGAATAAAGTCTTTTTTTTTTGCACACAAAAAGTATTCTCATTGCTTTTGGTTAAATTGCTGTCTATGGACGAGTCATATACCATCTCTAATGCTGTAAACTATATAGGGAACCCTTACTTGCACATTACTATAATATGAAAGGTTATTAAATTCAGTTGCTATTTATTTTTAGATATAACCATCAACACTCAAATAATAAAATAATAATAATAATAAAATGTATGTAAAAATGTAAATTGCACATAAGGCAGTTTTTGCATTAACTTCTATATCTAATTATAAAACTATGTTTCTCCAATTCGTTGTTAAAATATAATCATTTACACAGTGGCTGTCATTAACCTGTTAATGATGTCTTGATTATTTAATGTATGTTTAAATAAATCCGTAATGAAAACAAGTTAAGTAAAATATTATTAACATATATAGTGCATATTTAGCTAAAGAGTTTCTCTAGCGAACTAACAAGCTGTGGACACTGAATGGCTTTTCTGAGGTAAATGTAATGCTACATGACATTGTTTACAAGCTGTTTCATTGACGTCTTTCCACGGTTGAAACACTGATTTGAGCGATTACACAAGATATTATACATTTCAGTAAGATGTACTGCATCTTTCAACATACCTTCAGATGTTCATTCATGTTTATTCTCTTTAGAGAAGAGAAAGAGATGCGTTCACTCGTGCTCCGCACTGGCGCTTGAACTGAGGCGCCTATACAGCTGTTACGCCACATCAAAAAGCGTCAAAACGGCACTAATTGTCTGAATTTTGTTATAAAATGGACAGAATTTGAAAGATGACACTTTGTTTCTTACCGAAAGTAACAAAACACAGCTTATAGCGATTATTGGTAGTTAATGCTGATTAAAAGTGGTTAGACTACAATGCATTACCGTGCGGGCCCTCTTCTGAATTGGAGTGTTGATCGGCTTTGACTGAATGTATTTGTCGTCTGACTGTTTGCACCGAACCATGACGGTTTGGAACGAATACATGTACCGTTACACCCCTAATATATATATATATATATATATGGCCTACCCTCCATTTGTAAATATAACTTTAATGACACATTGTCGTTAACATCATAATTATTATAATGTTAACAACACTGTCATTTGGACAATCAGTCTAATGATATTGACAAACAGCTGAAAAGAATTATCAGTTCAGTTTAGTGAAGGATTTGTCAGAGTGATTCTAACCAGTAGCTCATTGTTTTGAACTATTCATTAAAAGAACTGACTCGTAAGAGTAATTTGTTTGGGAATCACACCACTGGTTACCCTGTATGTTGCTTATTTAAAGATTTGTTTTCTTCAAAGTTCTTGCCTTTATTAGATAGTGTTTGCCTTTATAATGGGGAGTGGACAGGAAGCAGGAGAGAAAGAGGGATGGGATTGGAAAGTATAGTAGAACGAGATGTGATTTGAACTTGTGTTGACAAACTGCTTGTAAGGCTTCTGCTCTGACGAACTGATGTTTTTGATTCACTTAAAGAATTCAGCTCATAAAAGTAATTTGTTCGTAAGTTGTACTACACTGGTACTCTAAACTATTTTTTTCCCATCATGTTCAACAATGACAGCAAACCCACATTCACAGCTCAGGTAAAATATGATTTTTTTAAAAATTATTTTATTATTATTATTTGCAAAATGTTACATTCATAAATGTAAATTAAAAAAAAAAATAACATTCTTTTTTTTCCATGAAAGAACATCATCTCGGGCCGTGTCTATCTCTTAAACTAGAGAAGATTTACTACTCATAACAAGTTTAGATTCTGACTGGCCATAGCCAAACAATGACATCATCCAAATTTTTGCCATTTTATTACCTCTGTGTTTTAACATGTGTTTATAACAGATCCACTGGATGTCCGTGTCATTCTGAACAATGAGAATAAGGCACATTTCAGCACCACCAGCCTCTAACAAGAAAGACCAGAATGAAATACACAGGATGCTTAACAGGACAAATTTGTATTGTACAGTTAGACTGTTGGATGTCAGTATTCTCTTGGGGTAGGTCAGGAGGCGAACTAATAGTGCCTGACAAACACCAAATGATACAACTGAACAAAAAGCCAAGCTATCAAAGGACCAATGTGATTTGGGGGAGAGTGAGACATGCAGAAAATGCAGCCAAGAGATTTTTACAGTTGCTGAGCAAAATGAGTACGTCTCTCTCGCCCTTGCTTCAGTTATTATGTGGGAGAGAGTAGGATCCAAACTTTCATAGAAACACATTGTTAAATGTTTGGCCAATAAATGTTAAAGACTGAAAACAACGAGGCAAACACAGAGGACTTGGAAGGAGACAGAATGCAGGGACGGATGAAGGCCAAGTTCGGTAATGGTTTTAAGTGCTCTTTGTCTCCAACATATGTAAGCTCTAACACATCCACACATGGTCGCATTCTCTTCACAAACCTACATGTTCACGTGTGACGTGCCATTTTAACTCTTGGGTGGTCACGCCAAAGAATGATTTGTGTTGGCCATTTTAGATGACATCACAGTGAATTGCATTAATCATCAGGGAAATACATGGTTTATCTCTTCATATCAGGGACGCCTGCCCGCTTTACCTCCCCTAATAAATCCCATATGGGACTGAAAGCTGCCTCATCTGAACTGAGCTCTGGCATTCAACGTCTACAGCCAGGAAATGGCACAGGCAGAGAGGCGTGTAAACACTCTCTTGAGAAATAACAGCAGTTGCAAAGACCTGATCAACTTCACCAGGACATGTTTCACTGCAATGGAGCTTTAAGTCATTTTTTACTGTCACAAGCCATTGAATAAAGATCTCAGCTCACAAATAGTCTGGGGTTAGTTTATTAGTATGAAGTTGCGATCGGGGATCTGGGTATTATTAAGACTGACATTGTCGTTTTGAAATGACAAAGCATCTCCGCTATGGCGAGGCATTAAAAAAGAGCAGCAAAAGTGCTAACACAAACATGCTGATAAATTACATTTATGTGTCATCGAGCTTCAGCGTTTGCTGACAGTAATGTTTTAATAGATCTGCCGATGCAATGTGTTTTCATTATGATACTTGCGCTAACAGAGCAGAAGGCTAATTAAAAGCACAGTGACCTTTAGTAAAGTCGTTCAAACAGAAGACGCAAATACAGTAAGAGCAAAGAGAAGGAGAAAAAGATGCAGTGAGAAAAAGGTTTAAATATCTTCCATGAACTCAGGGTTGAGGTCAAATCATTCAACACATTATGACTAGCAATGAGTTTTTGGTAACACTTTAGAATACTGATCCTTCATTAATGAATAACTACACAGGAACAAATGTGTAATGCGTTATTAACACTCTAGTAACTACTATTAACTAACAAGAAACTCTGATTAATAAATTAGTAAGTAATAGTGCTTGAAGGTGGTAGTTCACTATTAGCTAATCAGTAACTACTGTTTTTTCATACCTCCCAGAGAACTACTAACTACTATATACAGGTTCATAATTAATGTGAATAATGCATAATGTATAATTAATTCTAAAGTGAAGATCATGGTAACCCACTAGTAATGACTTAAGTATTACCAAATCCTTCAGAAGGAACTACTAATTATTTGGATCAGTATTCTAAAGTGAAAAACACGATAACTCTCTAGTAACTACTTAAGTCATTGTAAACCTTTGAGGTTTTTGTAAAGTACTGGATAGTAATAACTCAAGAGTTACTACAAAATTCTAAAGGAACTACTACTTATTTGGGTCAGTATTCTAAAGTGAAGATCATGGTAACCCACTAGTAATTACTCAAGTGTTACTACATCCTTCTAAAGGAACTACTTATTATTTGGGTCAGTATTCTAAAGTGAAGATCATAGTAACCAACTAGTAATTACTCAAGTGTTACTACATCTTTCTAAAGGAACTACTTATTATTTGGGTCAGTATTCTAAAGTGAAGATCATAGTAACCAACTAGTAATTACTCAAGTGTTACTACATCTTTCTAAAGGAACTACTTATTATTTGGGTCAGTATTCTAAAGTGAAGATCATAGTAACCAACTAGTAATTACTCAAGTGTTACTACATCTTTCTAAAGGAACTACTTATTATTTGGATCAGTATTCTAAAGTGAAGATCATGGTAACCCACTAGTAATTACTTAAGTGTTACCAAATACATCAGAAGGAATTACTGTACAGAACTGTACAAAAATGTACAAAACCCTCAAAAGTTTACAATGACTTCAGTAGTTACTAGAGAGTTAAGTTTTTCACTTTAGAATACTGACCCAAATAATTAGTAGTTCCTTCTGAAGGAGTTGGTAATACTTCAGTCATTACTAGTGGGTTACCATGACTTTTACTTTAGAATTAATTATACATAATGCATCATTCATGTTAATTATGAACCTGTATATAGTAGTTAGTAGTTCTCTGGGAGGTATGAAAAAAACAGTAGTTACTGATTAGCTAATAGTGAACTACTACATTCAACTGAGCAATATTACTTACTAATTCATTAATCAGAGTTTCTTGTTAGTTAATAGTAGTTACTAGAGTGTTAATAACGCATTACTCATTTGTTCCTGTGTAGTTATTCATTAATGAAGGATCCGTATTCTAAAGTGTTACCGAGTTTTTAAAAATCGCATGTGATACAGTGAATGTTTAGTGCATGCAGAGGTTGTCCACTTTGACAAAGAGTTCATAAAAGGTTTTTGCCTTTGTCACCTCTCAGACACCTCACAGAGCAAAACCACAAAACTGAAATGCCCCTAAAATACAGCTCTGAGTGCTTGGCAGAAGTCTAAAGAAAATTACAATTGTATAATGAAAGCGCAAGAGTTTCTAGAGAGGCTAATGGCTTAATTAGCCTATAAGAAATAACAAAAGGCAGAAAAAATGAGGCCGCCAAATTATGACAAAACGGCAATAACTTTTTATTCCTGCAGATTCTTAAAAAAATATGCAGCTCATTAACCGAAAGGGTATTAGGCTAATTTCCTATTCTGCAGACAAGGTTTATTCGTTTTTATTAAAGATGGGTGTGGCCGACAGACAGCACATAAAATTATATTTTGTTTCCTTTTATGCACTCAGATATGTAGGCATCTCATTACTGTAAAGTCACATTAAACTTTAATTAAAGAAATACAGTTATGTTTTACAATAAAGGAACATGTTAAATATAGTTTGACCTTTCTGTGCCCTGCAGCCACATTTCTCATAAATATTATTTTGGATTAAAGGATAAGAGAGTTTTTAGTATGGTTTATATGAAGGTCTTTGCAGACTGGGCATGGTTACTCTTGGCCTGGCGTTTTTAGAATGTGGTTTTGCAGGATAGCAATTCTCTGGGTATTAAGAGTGCAGTGTGATCATTAAACAAGGTCTATAAAACACATCTCAAATGGCCATGGCTGGACAAATGACCTCTCGGTGACTGCAGCGTATGGCAGTGAGCAAAATTTCAAAACCAAACTAATTCAGTACCATTTTGAGGTGCTGCTTGTCAGATATGTAAATACCAAAAATGAACACAAACACTTTTATGCCTTTATTTAACAAAAACACACATGTGTATGTGTGGAAAAGACCACAATTTTAAGTTATTATTCACAAAAAATACAGTAGTTACTCCAGTAGGTGGCGACAAGTGAATAAGTGATTAAATTGTTCATTCAACCGACTGGTTCAACACACCGATTCATTCATCATATTGTCATTATCATCCAGGTAATTTTTGCCTACTGTTTTATGAATATTGTGAATTCAGACATACTGCTCTTTTCACATACTGGGCCCTAATTTAACAATCTAAGCGCACAACCTGAAGCACCCTGCGTGCAGCTGCACTTAGGGCATGTCTGAATCCTTTTTTGCTAGTTTAAAGACGGAAAAAATAGTCGGCACTTGGTCCAAAAGCGCATGGTCCAAAAGGGTTGTACCTAGTGTCTTAATGAGTCATGGGTGTGTTTTGAGCGTAACATGCAATAAACCAATCAGAGTCTCATCTCCCATTCCATTTAAAAGCCAGTTGCGCTCGCACCATGGCAGATTCGCTATTTACATGGCGGAATTTGCAAGCGGAAAGACTGAACGCTTCTCCAGAGAGGAATCCTTTTATTTTTAGTTTTTAAAAATGTTGTCCTTGTGTGTGCAACAAGCAGAGTGTACACGTGTTGTGCACCCACCTAGAGGCGCATAGCACTAACGCACCCTTTAAATAACAAAAAAATAAATAAAAAATACCGCGCCATTGACTTTAGATCAGGTTTTTGTTGGTCAACGGTGCAGTCGTTTTCAGTTGCCTCAAAATAGCAACGCGCCAACAATGCGCCTGAACACACCTAGTTTTCAGACCAGCACGCCCATGGGTAAACAGATGGCACGAGTGCATTTGCTATTTAAACAACGTGGCGCTGGACGTGAAAATGATAACTGCGTCAGGCTGTAACTAGCTAAAAACACTTGCATTGGAAGTAGGGCCCACTGTTTTTTCGCCTACTTTTATGACATTTTCAGTGTATTAATATTTTTTTGGGTTTTTTTGGTTATTCCATCACGCAGTGTTATTGTAAGGCTTCGGATGATTCATGTTTTTTGTCCTTTTTGGAGGTTGACAGTTCAAATCACCTTCCATTTTGTTTGAATGGAAAAAAGCATCATGAACATTCAGTAGAAAATACCCTTTTGTGTTCCACAGAAGAATTTGTTCGGGTTTGGAACAACATGAGGGTGAGTAAATAATGACAGCATTTTCATTTTTGGATGAACGAGTCCTTTAAAGTAAATGCCACATTTATTTTTACAACGATTTTCCAGATTGTGGTTCCAGACTGCAGTATGTTGTAGCTTACATTAGCTTAGTCATTGTTCTTTGATGGAAACCTCTGCCCTTTCTCACACTATGTATGCGGTCATATGGCCTTAACTAGAGGAGGCCTCCATCTGACCGGTGCTTCACGCCACTAAAAAGGTGTCACACCTAAATAAGAGAGATCAAAGCTCTCTTCTGCCTTGAATACAACCAGAGAGCTGCACCTGCCAGACCACCCCGTCACAACCTGTCCAGCATTTTTCTCTGACTCACACACACTAATCCAAACTTTGATCCCAATCTTTCTGTATTTATTATTCACAGGGGGTATGTGTGTCGATATCATGCAAGGTTTAACTGTCCCATCGCTGCTTTTATGGTTGTTTTGAGGTTGTAAAACCACAGTTTTATATATTTGTTTGTTTGTTTGTTGTCATGTTTAGTCATGAAAAGCCACAGGCAAGAAGAAGTAATGCCAAAAAAAAGAGGAAAAACTGTGAGAGACAGGGAAAGGGTTCTGCCATCTCCACACTGCCAAGCCATAACCACCAAGGCTTAATTGTGATGAGGTTTCCACTTGTTAAACAACAGCTTTGGCTGGTGACAGAAACAGCTTTTCATAGGACAAACATGCTCGCAGCCCACAGTTCTCCGCTCTCTTCACTGAGCATGCCCAGAAAGCTGTTCTGGGGACTGTCATTAGCAAATTCCACAGAGGCAAGCAAGATGATTAAATGCTAACTGCAACAAGGCAGCAACTTCTGTGCCATGAAAACAATCACGAAAAAATGAAGGCTGTAAATTTCTTTGGGCATTGGCAAGGCAACAAATAAGCAAACAGGGGTGAAAAAATCCTGTGAGGAAGAGAAAAGGGGGATGCAATTCAACACTATTCTCCGTTGTTGATTAATTAAGGGATATTTGGGATTATTGAGCTTTCAGGATGTAGAGGTTCAGAGACATCTGTTGGATCCCTGTTCCAGTATTCCACTTTATCCTCGGAAAATAATTAACTTAAGTATGCACACCCAATTGAACTAAACCTTTTTAGTCCAGATTGATTTGGGGAAATGTCATGGCAGATCACGTTAATGCTCCACTCCCCTTCTTTTCTCAAAAGGGTATTTGCTTCTCCTCTCCTCTCATTACTGCAAATAAAATGGCTGCCTTTAAATATTAAAATATTTTCCACCAACAGAGCAAAACATAATTGGAGGACCCTTTTACAAATTGCTAACTTAAAAAATGGAAATGGATGTCAGTCACAAATAACAAATAAATAAATATAGATATCGTGATCTTATCTGTATATTACCTTAAAAAGAAGAAAAAGAAGAAAAGAAAGAAAAAGAAGAAAAGTCAATTCGTAATCAATCAACTGGGGAAGCACATTCCCCTGGGGTGTCTTACCTTAAAGGGATAGTTCACCCAAAAATGAAAATTCTGTCACCATTTACTCACCCTCAAGTTGTTCCAAACCTGTGTGAATTTCTTTTTTCTGCTAAACACAGCAGAAAATATTTTGAAGAATGTGGGTAACCAAACAGTTTTGACGCTAGCCATTGACTTCCACAGAATTTTTTTTTAATGCTATGGAAGTCAACGGCTACCGTCAACTGTTTGGTTGAGTAAATGATGAGAATTTTCTGTTTTTGGGTGAGCTATCCCAAACCTTCCACTAAGAAAAAAAATAGTCCATTATAATGAACAAAACAATCAGCCTAGTAACAAGATGAACACTGCAACAATATTACAGTTATTTTAATGGGCCAACTGAAGTCCTCTGAGGTCATTTTTTACTGACTCTATTAAATTGTTCACAGTGCTTCATGGAAGTGGGCGGAGCTGTTTTGGAGCAATTTGCTTGTCATGATTCTCTAATTGGTGGAGATGTCATTGCAGAATTATGGGTAATGTTTTTCAGATTTTTAGGTTTTTCAAGAGGAATTCTGCTGTTACAAGATTATTTTAATACATGAAATAATGCAGGCTGATGGCTTCAAAAAAACAAACAAACAAAAAAAAAAAAACATATGCCATCTATTAACAACCCCGTAGCTCATAGACTTTAAAGATTTGTAAGTTATGGTTAAAAATCAATTCCCCAATGGAGAAAATGAATGGTATTTTTACTTCTGGAAACTAACTGTTTTACTCTACATCAGACAGCTGGATGGAGCAATTAACCAATCAGAATTGAAAAGCCATGACAGCGCCATTAAGACAATATGGCTGCTGTAAATAATATCTTTACATTTGCTTTTTTTGCATGGTTTAACATGGTTTAAATAAATTAAATAATAAATTACGTCATACTGTGGTGAATTTAAGATAAATAGTTACTTTTCTTGATAGAAACAAGTCAATGTATAAATAAATTTAATAACTGATAAAAAAAATAAGCTTCAAATTCACAAAAGATGTGTAGCGTACTTGGGGAAAATAAGATTGGTATCATAAAACAGACATTTTAATGGTTTGGTATTTGGTAACAGCTTTGTGGCATTATGTTATTGATATTTTTCTGGCAATGAATAAAAGACACAGAAGAGAGGGAGAGGGAGATCGGGGGTGGAGGGAGTAAAGAAAGAGACCCAGGTCACACTTGAAAAAACACAGATGTTTTTATCAGAAATGAGTCAGTGTATGAAGTAAGAGCTTATCAGTCAAAAAGCTGTGACTGCCAGATGCAACTGTTTCAAGACAAAACCATTTTTTATGAGCACACTAAAAATGAGGAGAGCAGGCCTTAGTTAGTGTCAACCACTGGTCAGTTTAGCATTCAAAAGCTTTATCAGACCTAAGTGCCCTGAGAGGCTTCATTACTCAGTGAGACATAAACATTTTTCCCACATAACATATATCACCTATAATTATATCAGTATCGTGTGTATTAAGTAATATACACAAAGTCTCCCTGCAGGATTTGTGTGCAAGTGTTGTTGGAGACGACTGATAGAAACAATTGGTTTTAACTCAGTAGTAAATTGTATGATAATATTTCTGTTAGTTCATTGTATTTCGATCATGGATAAAAAAAAAAAAAAAAGAAAAAGAAAAAAAAAAAGTAGTAACTGCCACCAGGTCTGTGTTTTTACATTCTTTGAAATGTGGGGGAAAAAAAAAATAATAATCTTTGTGTAAATATAGCAAATATAACAGGTTTTGTGGTGCATAATGCAAAGTTAATTATTTATCTAAGGCTTTAGATTTCATTTTCACAGTCAGTCAGACCTCATGCAAGGCATAGTATGCAACCACAGTGAGTTTTGCAAGCATGGAAACATTTTCATCTGTGGTTGTTTATGATAATTCATAGTCATACAATCATAATTCCATCAGACATGTTGCAAAAGTATTTTTCCTTGAAAGGTTTCATAAGAGAGCCTGAACAATCTAAGTTCTACACTTCTAAACCTCATAGAGGGAAAATATTTATAAATGCTTTAATATGTCTGTTATTTCCCAAGTATATATATATATATATATATATATATAAAAAATAAAAATAAAAAAAGTGCAAAAATAGAGCAAATACTTATGTTTCCCAGCAGGCTGCTGTTTCAACAGATGGCAATCTACTGGCTAAAAGTAATATTTATTAGTTATATATCTTGTTTTTTTAATTTCTTGCTATCATGGTGCAATAAGCAGACAAGAAAACCAATCGACAAAAAAGAGAGAGAGAGAGCATAATATGTGATATGGTTACTTTAAGGGATTTTTTATTTATTTTTTATTACCTTGTATGTCCAAAACTAATTTTTCACGAAAAAAAAACAAAAAACAAACAAAAAAAAAAACATATTGTTGCAACATTTTACTAAAATCAAGATTGAATACATTTGGTCAAAATCTCATGTTATAAAAGATGAAGTGCTATGGAGACTACTTAAGACAATATTGGCTGATTAGATGGCAATATTGAGCTGAACTGCAAACTGTTTGCCCTCTCTCTGTCTTCACCATTCCCACATCTCAGACTTCACATACATAAAATATTACCCTTTATAGACACAGTTTTTAAAGTAAAGAATGAAAGAAGCACCGTACAGTTTCTGAAACAACCAGTTCTTTATTTACCCTTGTAAGTTCACAAGTACTGACCACAGATACTGAATCGGGACAACCCACTCAGAACGGTCTGGATCGCAACCCACCAGTTGAGAAACACTGTTCTACATCATTATCGAATAGATTTGGCAACTATACCATTACCATTTTATTAAACAGGCCATTCCCTTGGCCTAACCTGGTTCACCATTATATACTGCTGGCTGGATGGGATTTATTGAAGATTTAATGGTGATGATTATCTGAGCTTAAAATTATAACAATAAATTTCATCAGTTCCACAACATCAACTGCAAACTCTCCCATAATTCTGTAGAGTTTTAGAGAATTGTGGAAAGGATGGATAAGAGGGATGGATTTTCTTTTGAAATTAAAAAATGGGGAATGTTGCACTCCAGGTAATCTAGAACCAGTTTCCTGCGGCCTGATCTGAGGCATTATGAGACTACACAGCTATCAGGTCAATGGCAGGGGGACACTTCTACCAAAACCAAATGTTAGGCATGAAGATGTGTGTTCATGTGCGAGGTGTTAGCGTAGGGTGAAAAGCAGCAGTCTAACTTCTCATGTTGGCGCACATAGAGGATGGCTGAATGGCCGCCAGATGTATCTAGGAAGGCAAAGACACAAAGGCAACCGAGTTGAAACATTTCAAAACTCATGTCAGCGTGTGTGAGCACACACAAGCACGTCTTAATGAGTCTCAGTCACATCAAAGCCAAATTACACCCGTTAAAACCTGTCTTGCACTTCGGTCTAATACAGTGAGCGAGAGAGATCTGATACCAGAACAAAAACCACACAGACAAAAGCTAGCCATGTGCTAACCATTACTGAGCTGCTCTTTTCTTCCCCACTCTGATGGAAGCAACATGTATAAAACAAGAGAGACATAATCTCAGCAGCGGCAGCGAGGAAAAGATCTCAACATCAAAGACGCAGTGTGCATTACCAAAATGTACGCCTTCACCCTTCTTTTGTCTTTATTGCTTTTTCAGATTTTTACATTTGTTAGATCATTCCGGGAATGAAGCGTACAGGCTACACTGCACCGATACTGACAGCTGTTAGCAGACACGCCTGGTCCTGTCGCGATGGCAGAGAATGAGAGAGAGAGACTTGAGTTGAGTTGCTCAAAATGGACGAGTGCGGCGCATAGTGAGGATGTGATGACTCGCTGACAGAGCACATGAACGAGGAGGGAATGTTCCGGCATGTCAAAATCAAGTTCGCAAAGATGTGAACTAGGCCATAAAACAATGCCGGAGACGAATGAGAAAAACAGAGAGTATGCGAGAGAAAGAGAGACCACAACTGCTTTCAGTCTGTGCTTGTGGCTAAGTGACACCATGTTTGCTAGCGTGTCTCTGTTGTGTTCTTGTGTTTCAACAAAGCCAAAACAAAAACAGACAACAGGCACACCAGTGCCCCATGCTTGTAAGTGTGGCATGAGGCCTTGTAAGAGGCTGAAAGAGATAATAAGCAGCCGTCTGCAAGACCGACAGCTCTGTGTTTGGTTTAGCTTCATTTTAGTCACACATACACGCACATCGACTACTGCCCAAAAATATTCAACAACTTATGAGTATGTTATTTTAAAATAACATTTTATATTGGTTTAAATGAAGAATACATTGTTTAAAATAAAAAAAAGGGCTGAGTACACTACAGTTTAAAATTTGGTCTCAGTGACTACGTTTATATGGGCACCAATAATGCGATTTTCCTACAATAATCAGAGTAAGATTTTACTTTTTTAAAAAAATAAATAAATAAATTAATTAATACATTTATTCAGCAAGGATGCATTAAATTGATCAAAAGTGACAGTAAAGACATTTATAATGTTACAAAAGTTTTCTATTTCAAATAAATGCTTTTCTTGTGAATTTTCTATTAATTAAAAAATCCTGAAAAAATTTATTATGATTTACACAAAAAAAATTAAGCAGCATTATTTACATTTTAAAATATACTAAAATACAAAACAAATGGTAATCATATTTCACAGCATTACTGTTTTTACTGTAATTTTGATTAAATAAATGCAGCCTTGGTGAGCATAAAAAAATGTTTAAAAAAATATTACCAACCTCATACTTTATTAATGTATGTCCAGCGATGTACTGCGCTGACCAATAAGATTTAAGCCTTGGTCACATGTCTGAAGCCCCTGCAGATACACATATCAAAACATGAAACGATGACAAATTACATTTATGCAAAAACATTGCTAAGAGAACTCAAAAATCTTAATGCGTCATGATGCCTTTTTTTTTTTTTTTTTTTTTTACGGTATAGTAATGTGTCAGTAATTAAAGATCAGGGCTTGTAGTTTTGAACCTTGCTACACCACTGTGCCCAAGACAATAAACATCAGAGGGAGGATTGTCTCTGTAATAAATGTACTGTACTTTAAATAAAAGACACCCCTCCACCAGCAGTCAAAATATTATATGTGCAAATAAAGTCCACATGAAAACAAATGTATTATTTTGGGTTGAACTGAGCCCCACTTCCTTTCTAAAGGGAAATGGACGTATATGTGTTGCTATGCGTTTGATATAACTTCAGGTTCTTGCCTTACTCTCTCTCTCTCTCTCTCTCGGCCTGCAGTACAGCTGGTTTGGTCTCTCAGGTTTCTGCCTTCAAGTTCTTGATCCCACAGGATGCGAATCACACCTGCGAACATAAATAGCAAAAGACGAATAAAGGAAGAAAAAAAGAGGAAGTAACGCCTGCTTTACCTTGATTTCATTTCTCTCTGTCACTCCATTTCCAAAACTCTTTCTTTTTTCTTTATGAGGTGGGATGAGTTTCCTGCATGGACCAGTAGAAGTATACTTGCTCAATCCCTCACTCACCATATTATCGTCTCTGTATCAGCCTCACACACAGATCACTAGTTAAGACTAAGAGTCAGGGCCTTCAATGTTTGTGGATCCGCTTCTGTTTAAGAGATTACAACAGTCCAATATTGTTCTATAGGGCATGAACAGATGAGTAGGTGAAGTGTGTTTAGAAAGAGAATGAGAGAGCAATAGTATTTTTTTTTTTTTTGGTCACACTTAATGAAATAAATAATCAGGACCGGACCAGTGGGCAATGCCAATGTGTTGGCAGGTGATGTCTGAAACAACCATAAGACATCAGATCATCTTGATAAGAAACACAGGTTTGTCTCTCCCTCTCTCCTACTGAGTTTAAAGTGGATCCATGTGATTCTGGACTGGACACATCTGGAGCTGAATGCCATGACATGTGTGTGTGCTCTGGTGCTCAGCCCCTTATTAGAGAGCACATTTAGCTTCTTTGTTCATGAATATAATTATCCGTTTTTAACTTATGCAACAGAGCAGTAGCCAAGCCAAATGACAAACAGACCACAGCCATAAATTAAGATTTTTTAATGATTTTCACTCCCATAATGTTTGCCACTTACTTTGTGCTGCAAACTGCAGTGCTATTTATTTTCTTTCCATCATGTTTCTCTCTCTCTTTTTCTCTCACTGTCTCACTCTCTCTCATTTAACAATAAGTTTCCAAGCAACAAAACAAATGCGCCATATGTGGAATGGCTTTGCTCTGTGCATTTGGGTTTCACTGCTGAACACATTGAGAGTAAGTGCACTAAATGATACTGAGAGTTTATGAGGATATAAAAAAGTTTAGAGTGTGTGTGTGTGTGTGTGTGTGTGTGTGTGTGTGTGTGTGTGTGTGTGTGTGTGTAAAGTGGTAGGCATTTTCTTACAAAGTTTTTTTTTTTTTTTTTGCAAATTATTTTTACACAACACACAAAAGCAATCAGCAAAACTTCTCACCAATATCCCTTCCTTGCGGACCATTATTAGATTGATAAAAAAATAAAAAAATAAAAAAATAAATAAAAATAAAATAATAATTAAATAAAATAAAAAAATAAAAAACATCACATTTTATACATTTATAGTTTTTCTTTTTATCATTATATGATAAAAAATAAAATATACATATAAAACAAAATATATACTTTTTTTTTGCAAAAACAAACAATTCATTTGGGACTGCAAAAGAAGGACAGGAGAATATGAATGCATAAAAGCATATTTGCAACTTTTGTCACTTGATTGTTAAGGGAAACCTAGATTGATAAAAAAATCTAGGGTCCCCTGTATGTGTGTGTCACATAGTCTAATAGGTATGTGACACACACACACACACACTCCTGTATAAGTACATATCTTGTGGTGAATTCTGATTTACAACAGGCCAGATGTGGAATCAGTTGCAGCTTCTCCGACTCGTTCATGGTGTGTTTATTTTGACAGTCACCAGTAACGGCCAGAGATGCTGCTTGTTATTCAGAGTTGGCTGAGAGCAGATCCAATAACAAAACACATTTGGTTTATAAAAATAGAAATAGAATCCACATACTGCTTAAAACTTTGCGGTCTGAAGAAATGAAAGAAAAACAGCTCATATAAGCCCATTATAACCTCGCTGTCTCTCTGTTTCTGAGAAATGCTGTGATTTAGTGCTTAACACACACAAATGTGTAAATTAGGCTTATATGTTCATACATCCGTCAAATATTGTAAGGGTTCAAGCATTTTCATTTCTCCACATAGCTTAAAAACACACATCTGCGGTGGATAGCAATAAGATGGCTTTAAATGCATGCCAATGCTCACCACTATGAGAAAAAAAAGACTAAAAACAGCTTTAAAACCAAACTAAAACCAGACTGAAATCAAACCTAAACACAAACTGAAAGAAAAATCAGATCCCCTCCTACAGATACACCAGCCACATTCACTCACTTAGTGTGCAAAATACATTGGGGTTTGGCTTTTTTTTTCCATATGATAATCTCTATTCCCCAATTGTGCTCTTCCAGCAGACAAACCTATATGTGTCTTCTTCATTATGACCAAATCCTCTTCAGCTTTAGCACACTTGTCAGTGCAGAAGCAGCTGGAGAGAGGATAAAACAGCTTGAACTAACGCGAGTTCCAGCTGCTGAGGTATTATTACTAAATTAACCACACCGTGTATCTGTTAATTGCTTTCTGCGTAATGTGCTTTTCAAAAGCCCTGATGTTTTATTCTATCTTTGCGCAGTTTAAAAGGGAAAGGGATATCATGGGCCATTTTAAATGAAAGATTTCATCTTTCTCTCTTGGATGGATGACCGTAAGACTCTCTGGTGAAATATAACTGAAATGGCAGCATTAAGCACCTGTTACTGTGTCTTTCAAATGAACAGTTATTAAACGCTTATGAAACTGTGCATTATGTAGCATTTCCAAGCTCTGAGGTTTCTATTCCATTTTTTTTTTTTTTTTGTCTCACTCTCTCTTGCTTTATACTGAATAACAACTATTTTAAACATCCTAATGCCTGTATTTAAAGGGTTAGTTCACCCAAAAATGAAAATTCTGTCATTAATTACTCACCCTTGTTTTGTTCCACATCCGTAAGACCTTCGTTCATCTTCGAAACACAAATGAAGATATTTTTATTGAAATCTGAGAGCTTTCTGTCCCTCCATAGAGATCCAACGCAACTACCACTTTAAAGATCCAGAAAGGTAGGAAAGACATAATTGAAGTACTCCACGTGACTCCAGTAGTTTGACCTCGATTTTATGAAGAGGCACGCGTGCTTTGTTTGTAATTTACCACTTTATTTACGAAAATATTGATCTGCAAAGCACATTCACGAGAGCATCATGATGCATGCGTGCTACGTTCAGACTTGCACGTAAACACAACGCACATGCGTTTTGAGTTCAGGCAAGAGCTGACATTGTTGCGTGAACATGCTTTGGATAATATTATTTTGTAAATAAATTGGTAAATTATGGTGGGTTTTTTTGCGCAAACAAAGCACTCACGTCACTTCATAAAATTGAGGTTAAACCACTGGAGTCACATGGAGTACTTTAATGATGTCTTTCATACCCTTCTGGACCTTGAAAGTGATTGTTATGTTGGATCTCTATGGATGGACAGAAAGCTCTCAGATTTCATTAAAAATATCTTCATTTGTGTTCCGAAGATGAACGAAGGTCTTATGGATGTGGGACGACACGAGGGTGAGTAATTAATGACAGAATTTTAATTTTTGGGTGAACTAACCCTTTAATTCCCTGAAAGACATTCCACAATTATCTGTTTACACCTCAAACATATCCAGTTTGATTGTTGTGTCATGTATAAACTAGTACTGTGTGTGTGTGTGTTTATGTGTTTTGTGTCCCCTGCTCCCAGGCTCCAGTAGGCTGTAATTGATTGCTGTAAAACATTAATTAGGACCAGATGAAATGGGAGAGATTTCAAACATCTTTGTTTTATGGATAATTTGAGGTTATTTACACAGAATAAATGCGATAATAACAAGTCACTAACCAAGACTGAGAAGAGACAGAGACTTTGACGTGAGACACAAACTCACACAGGCATTTGATGAGCTTGTGCATCTCACCCTGTCAACACAAAACTGCCATTTACTCAACTCTATCAAAAATCTCTTTTTTCATTTTTAATCTCTTTATCATATAATCACCAACTTCCGTTAATGAAGCAGTTCAATTTAGAGTTTGAATTCCTCTATTACAGACAGAAAGTCAAACCTGAGATCAGATCAGATTTGGACAGTCATCCTCTTGGCTACGACACATTGCGTTTAAATCAAACTGCGCTTGTTCCTTTGTTGTCCATTAGGTGGCTGACTTGTACAGCATCCACTCCTTTCTTTCTCTCATTCTCTCTGTGCACACAGAGCCACAGTTTGGGTACAGCCTTATTACATTAAACTTACTGAAGTCTGTCAAAAGCAGAGATTCGGCTCAGGATGGGGAGTAAGAGTGAGGTCTGTCACCACAAATCAGACACACACAAACATCTGAAGCAAATAAATGGAGTCACAAGATCAAAATGACAAGTGTATACTAGGTTACCTGTGGTAAGAGTAGGAAAGAGACAAATGATTACATCTATGGTCTTAAAGGGATAGCTCACCTAAAATGAAAATTCTCGTATTTTCTCATCTTCACATTATTCAAACCCATATGTAGATGATATTTTTTCTGTAGAAAACAAGGAAGAATCATCACAGATCTTCTCCATAGTGACCGTCAACCTCCAAAAGGGACAAAAAAGTATCATAACATTAGTCCCTATGACATGTTTATTATATTCGGAAGCCATATGTTGGTTTTGAGTGCAAAGATGACCAAAATCTAAATCAATATTCACTGGAGGCGTCCAATTGGGAATTTAGAGTTTTATTTGAGCCTCATGCTCCAGTCCCTCCATTACAGACAGCAAGTCAAACCTGTTTATCTCCATCACCGTCAAAGATTAGTTAAACATGAACTTGTAAAGTAATGTTGAAGTCTTTCTCATATACCAGCTAGCAGTAGTACGGGACAATTTTGACCCCTAATGCCATCAGATAAGATTTGGACAGTCATCCTATTTCTGTCAGTCATTTGTTTTCGTGTTATCAAAATCGAACATCATGCCTAGAACCATATTTGATTTACGATTTTGGCAGGGAAGATTTTCAGTGAATAACTTCAATTTTGGTCTGTTCTTCACAAAAGCTATACCGTACAACTTCAGAAGAATTTTATGGTGTTTTATGCTGTATTTCTGTGCACTATGAAGAGCTGGGTGAATATTCTTCTTTAGTTTTCCATGAAAAAATAACCTTGTGTGTAAAAAATGACGTGTGTAAACAATGAATGTAATTTTCTTAATTCAAGAATGTTTAATGTACATTCTTTGTGATCAATTCAAGTGTTATATATGACTTCCTGAAAAAAGAAACTGTGCACAGCCAATGTAGGAGAACTTCACGCTGTCCTCTCACATGCAAATGCTTCATTGATTTGATGTGAGGTTGCTTTGCTCTATAAATCTAACTCTGAGCATGGGGCAGCATCACATTCTGAATCAATGTTCTGCACTTTCAGTTGTTGTTAAGGTGTACAGCACACTGAACGGCCCTTAGCCCATGCATAACACAGAAGATAGATGTTATGAATTAATAAATGCCCATTCCACACCAGTAGCATCCCCTCTGCTTTTAAGATGCATATTGCTGCATATATAAAACATTATTTTCCACCTAGACAACATCCTGAGTAAAAAAATAAATAAAAAAAAAATAAAAAAAGAGAGAGAGAGAGAGAGAGAGAGAAAGAGAGAGAGAGAGAGAAACAGCCTTTATGTCACCAGTTGCAAGTTGGAAGTGCCATTTTTTCCTCTTTCTTTTCTTCTGTCTTCCATCATGGCGTGATTTATTGTCACACTCATTTCTTGTTCACAAACTTGACATTTGTCTTTTAATTCACCCAACTTCCATGCCAACGAAACTGAGCTGTAACTTCTGGCTGACTGTGTCAAGTTTCTCTCTCTCCCGCTTTCTTTCCTCTCGCTCTGTCTCTTTCATTTGAGTGCTGAGAGGATTAAATCAATTATGTTGATTTTGTATTTATTGCGTGCATGCCCTCAGTCGTTTGTAATTAGCTTATAGCTTTTGATGTGAGGTAATGTGATGAGAGGGTTACAGAGTCTCTGGAGGCAGGGAAAAGAGAGCAAGAGAGAGTGAGTCGGGCGCCAATGCTGGTGGGTTTCTGGCCATCCCTTTGTTCTGACCCAGTCACAGTTGAACAGGTGAGTTCCACCTGAGCGGAGCGGGACAGAGGGGGAAAGGGGATCAGTGTCAGGGCTAAAGGGGCACATGACTCAGGCTAGGACCACCCAACTGACTGGCGTCAATCCTGATTCAAACGTTCATTACATACTGGGGTACCCCCCAATCTTGCCCCTACCCCACAAATACACAATTACCTTAAAGATGGTCTTACCAGCACTTTCCTCCCCAGCCCCCACCCCATCTCTCATATTCCAAGCCACCACTCACTCGAAAGCCTCAGCCACCCTGCTCTTGAGAGATGTGGGTGGCCGCCTCTAAACTGGTCAGTTCGTGGGGATGTCGTTTTGTCCCCTGTAAAGGGCAACCTTACATATTTGGTAGCTTTGAGGAGGGAGGAGAGAGAGAAGCAAACTTGTCAGAGACAGTCAGAGGCTGGGACCTACTGTAGGGGCTCAATCACACTAGTGATGTTAAAGTTAACTAAAACGAAAACTATTGAAAACAGTTTTCATTAATTGGAATAAAACTGACGAAAATTAGAAATGTTTTTTTGGAAACTAGCTAAAATAATTTAAGTTTAAGTTGCATAAGATACTGAAAATGCAGTGAGACATAGCACCAGGGTCAAAGATGTCTGTTTAGGGCATGTTTACAAACAATTAAAAAGCTGTACAGGGAAACTATAAATTAGTTTAACTTTTAAAAAAGTGTCACAAGACCCTTTATTCTTTTTAATCTCTCAGAGCTGTGTCTTGCACATGCTTTTTAAATGTTTTCATACAGTATGTACTGCAAACATGTGATAGATATTTTTGACCAATATGCCATGTTTTAAAGGGTTAGTTCACCCAAAAATGAAATTTCTGTCATTAAGTACTTACCCTTGTGTCGTTCCAAACCCGTAAGACATCCATTCATCTTCGGAACACAAATTAAAATATTTTTGATGAAATTCAAGGTTTTTTTATACCCCATAGAAAGCAACGTAATTACTGTCATTCAAGGTTCAGAAAAGTATTAAAGACATCATTAAAATAGTCAACGAGATTACAGTGGTTCAACCTTAATGTTATGAAGGAACGAGAATACTTTTGTGCGCAAAATCAAACCAAAAATAATTTTTTTTTACCAATTTTTTCTCTACTCTGTCAGTCTCGTATGCAGTTGACGCAGTGAACGCAGTTCAGCGCTTCCATGTTTACGTCCGAACGCCGGCTGAGTATTGGCCGGCTCCTGCAAATACTGCCAATACTAAGCCGGCGTTCAGACGTAAACACGGAAGCGCTGAACTGCATCTATGGGGGATAAAAAAAACCCTTGGATTTCATAAAAAATATCTTAATTTGTGTTCTGAAGATGAACGCAGGTCTTACGGGTTTGGAACAACAGGAGGGTGAGTAATTAATGACAGAATTTTCATTTTTAGGTGAACTAACCCTTTAAGATGGTGTCTCAAAGTTAAAGGGGGGGGGGGGGGTATCACACACAGTTTCTGCCAATCTCATGTTAATCTTAAGTACCTATAGAGTAGTATAGCATCCTTCATATCGCCGAAAAGTCTTTAGTTTTATCATATTTATAAAAGATACATACGCTGTACCGAATATTTCCGAAAACAGCCGAGCGCCTGGAGGCGTGTCGTTGTGAGCGGAGATAGAGTGAGGAGCTGTCACAAGCATGCGCAGCTTTTGTGTAGAGATCGGCTGCAAGCTACCAATGGTCAGATAAACAAATATATTTACACACACACAATACACCATCGCATTATCCATGGGTAACTTTTGAATCACTATAATGAATATAGCGTATGAATGATGAATAATGAATTTATGAATTCACTATGTTTGTGTTGTTTACATTATATGCACTTAGGCTCCTATTGCCAACAAAACAGACATTTGAAGCAGTTTTACTCACCACCTGCGGTTCCGACTCATGAACGGGATCATCGCTGTGACCCCTCCATCTTTCAGTTTCAAACGACCTGTAAATCCAGCGTAGAACTGGGCCTTGTTTATGAAACCATAAGCGCCGATCCCGAGGGCTCGAACAGCCACGGAAAAACACGAGATATTCTCCATTCATTTTAACCAATAAAAACGTGATTGCAACTATCAGTTTCTATGGTTATTTTAATGACAAATATGGAGAGTACATCAATGTAATGCGTGAGAACAAAACTCTCAGCTCCACTTAACGCTGGGTTCTTTGGGAAGCAAGGTTATCTTTCCCTCACAAAAACACACTTCTTTGGTGACATTGTTGATTTCGTGCAGTCCTGTGACCTGTGCAGCGCTGCCGACGACTTCCGTAAAGCCGAACACGCGTTGATGGGCGTGCTCTTGCTCTCTCTCTGGTCTACGTGTGCGCGCGCGCCCTTCCAGGAGAAGTGCCCCTACAAGGAATTCCGCCCCCGTTTACGTCACTCAGGCCCATACTCGAAAAAAAACCCCCCGAAGTTCGTGAGGATTTGGAAGAGTATTTTTGGCACAGAAATACTCCGTCATAAGTCCAACTCGTGTTTTATATATATATATATATATATATATATTTTTTTTTTTTTTTTTTAATGTTTTTGAAAGAAGTCTCTTAAGCTCACCAATGCTGCCTTTATTTGATAAAAAATGTAGTAAAATGTAATATTGTGAAATGCAAAGCTGGCTTTTCAGCATCACTACTCCAGTCTTCAGTGTCACATGATCCTTCAGAAATCATTCTAATATGCTGATTTGGTACTCAAGAAACATTTCTTATTATTAGCAATGTTAAAAACAGTTGTGCTGCTTTATTATATTTTTGTGGAAACCGTGATACATTTTTATATTTGTTGATTAATAGAAAGTTCAAAAGAACAGCATTTATTTGAAATAGAAATGTTTTGTAACATTTAATGTCATTAAATGTGTTAAAAAATGTCTTTACTGTAACTTTTGATCAATTTAATGTATCCCTACTGAGTAAAAACATTAATTTATTAAGAAAAAAATCTTACTGATCCCAAACTTTTGAACTGTAGTGAAGTTTAACTTTTAAATGTTCTTTAAAAGTTTTCTGTGCAAATGTCCCAATAGGGGTTAACAAAAGGAGTGTAGGTCCACCTGAAGAGAGATGGAGAAAGTGAAAATAATTCATTCCCTTCTCCTCTCAGGATCTGAGCAAGGGGTTAAAGTCAAGGGTCAGACACTGTTACAGGCATACAGGCATTTAGAGCCGGAGTCAGATGGCTCTGGTTGGACCATAGACAGAGAGGCTGTTTGAAGATAATTTTAGTCCCATTCTCTGGTGTCAGTGAGGAGGAGGCATTTTAATGGCCCTGCTCTGAAAATGACTGAGATGGACTTCAGACAATAGACGACTTTCAAGTCTTGCCCGCTGTTTTTCAAAGACAGACGCCTAAATACATCTACTCATTTCCAGCATATATATTCACACAAACACACACAATACAATAAACGCACAGAGACAACCATCAAACACACATACACACACATATCTCTCTCTCTTTGTTTATCTTAGGGGTCACTGTGCCACATAAGGCCCCAGTGCTAAAACACACGGCTGCTGCCACAGTTACTAAAATTGCTCTGCGGCTGTCTGAACATCCCATAATAAAATAAACTCTGCATGTTTCAAACTGCCTCACTGAGGATTTAATGACTGAGGATTTCAAACTTTGGTCATATTCGAACATGTTACAGAAAGGCAGAGCAAAAACACTCAAACATCTTAAAAAGCCTAAGGATATTGGATTGGACGTCAGCAGCTTTCAAGAGCTGTTTGCATTGGCAAATGGAGCGGCGGATATTCACGGGAGGAGTGTGTGCCGTGAGACACTGCTCCACGAATAACTGCATCACAGTAAGCCATAGGAAACTGGTGGTGAAACTCAACACATGTAATGGCAGCCACAGGCTAGTAATGCCAGCCAACGCTGCCTCTCCTCTGGAAGAGACAAATCCCACAAGTCTGCAGGGCATCTCTGATTTCTTAATTTTTAGTCTGCTATAATATCATAAATGTTCTGAAGATATTCCTTATATATACATTTATATATTTTTTTTATTTTCCTAATGTCTTCCTACTTGCAAATTTATGGAAAAATAGAGTAATTTAAGGTTGTGGAGATCCTCAGAAACTGTGAGGTCAATTGACCCTTTGCTAAGCCCTGTTTACTGATGTTACACATATTCAGGAATGAGGATGAATGCATTGTTTAATCCAAAGAATGAACTTAAATATTTGTATTAGGGAAAACATACTGTTACAAGTGAACTGGCAACAATGTTGCATTATTGAGTTTAAAACTATCCAAACACACAGATCCTCCACAGACTTGCATTAGAAAAGAATAAGAGCTTGTCTTAGAAAATGGCAGATGGCAACTGTTGCTTAGATAGGTTTGGGAGTTCTTTTAAGGCGGGGCTTAGATAACTGGATCCCAAAAGGCCTTAGTCAGGGTAGATGGTCATGTCTGATTTATAACAGATTTTTGTCTAAAAAAGATGCACTTTAAATGTTTTGAGACAGCAGGACATTGAATGGACTGTGCTTTTATCCCTCATCATGTCTATTAGGGATCCACCAATATGAACATTTTGGCCGATACCGATAATTCTTTATATTTGAAAGCCGATAACTGATAAATTGGCCGATAAATCTAAATCCAAATGTTTATATAATTTCTGTAATTCGGTAAGCCATGTCCAAAGCACACAATTACAATGTTCTCATTATAATTTTATGTAGCCTATATGACAGACTTGCGCTGCACATGTTGCACTTAACTGTATTTTCCTTTTTGAAGTGATTCCAATCATATTTAAAGCAATTCATAACCATCATGGTGATCAGGGTGCATTTGAAATGTCTCAGCTGAAGGAAATAATCCATTATTTATCGGCTTTGATATATCGGCCAAATTTTCTTATCAGGCCGATAACGATAACATTAAAAATGAACATATATCGGCCGATATAGTGTGCATCCCTAATGTCTACGTCAGTGGTTCTCAACCAGTAAAGGGTGTCAGCATTAACTACCAAGGGGGACTTAGAATGACTTAAAACAATTTAAAATTAAGACAAATTACAAATACATGCTTTAAGTTAAAATAACCATACAAATATTAGAAAAGCACCGAAACTAATTTTCTCTGCTGATACTGATTATTCAGAACGATATCTGCCGATACAGATAGTTAATGCTGTAAACTGTGCCAGGGAGCACAACCTGATTTCACCAAGTGCAACATGTTCCTGGATCAACATCTTTGTGGACTTTGTGGACATCTTTGTGAACAACATTCCAATCAACCAATCAGATTTGAGGAACAGTTGAAAGTTTACAGTTTATGTCAAGTTTAGGCTTACAACCAGGGTTTGGTGCTTCTCCATCAGTGTTATTCACCCATCATTTCCCTCTGATTTTAGGGATAACTTATGGGTAGGGTTAGGTTTAGGGATAGAGATATGGTTAGGAATAAATTTTCAGACAGGAATGTTGTTCCAGGATCAACAAAATATGTTGACCCAGGAACGTGTCTAACTCAGCAAAATCAGGACGTGCATACAAGGAACCCTCTTATTAGGTACAATACTACAATATTAGAGGTTAAAATTAACAGCATAGCCTAAACTATTATATACAACTATTTATTTGCAGATATAATATTTATACTCAAATAAAAACTGAAATGTTTGTATACAACTCAGTTGCACATAAATACATTTCGGTAAGTTGTACTGTATCTTTCAAGATACCTTTTGATGTTCATATATGTTTTTTTCATGCTATAACTTGTATTAAATTGGAAGAAAAGACTCACGCAGTCACGCTCCATGCTGCTGCTTGAACTGAGGTGCTACAGCGATCTGTCACATCACATTTAAGAGTGTCAAAACATCATTTATTAAACCAGCTGGAGAAATTACAATTTAGTTTTAGGTCATTTAGGATAAAAGTGTCTGCCAGTTGAATGTATGTACACACTGTTTAGTGCAGCTTTAGCATTTTGTGTCATCACATCTTTTGAACAAAGACAACAACAAAATCAGACAGAGTCAGTGAAAATGTTTACCACATTACTTGTTGCATTACTCTTGGAACTCTGGCATATCAAACTAGTTTCCTAATGCTGCCAATACGTCCACACCCTAAGTCACATATAGGGTAGAAAATGAAAGCGTGATAAACAATGGAGAAAGAGAGCGAAAAAAAGACACATGTGGCATGAAAACCTGTGGTCTGTTACTTCTGGAAAATGTCAGTATCAGAAAGTAATAATTAAAGATACACAAACCAGAATAGGGACAGGAGGATGGAGAGAGGAAGACAAACATGACAGACAAAGAAAGTTTAAGATGAAAATCAATAAAAGACATAACACAGAGCGAAAGAGAGAGTGAGAACGCTCTTTTTTTTCACTTGTGGCAGGGAGGCCACTGTCATCATGTCTCAGGAATTAGGCAGACACATGCGTTGGTGCTGCAGTAGGAGTGAGGCGCCGCTCTTGGCCTGCGGTTGGGGAACATAAAAGGGTTTGTGGGATGAGCAGGAGGGCTGGCCTGGCCCCTGGAGCGCCACGCTGCTCCTAGCCAGAGAAATTTGGCAGCGTGCTCTCTCTGCAGCCCAAGGAAGGAATCCACTCCTATATTCCAGAAGGGAACCACAACTCCAAACAATCCCCTGAGAACAGGGCTTCTGACAAAACAACTCTGTCCACACACGTCCGTACACACACTAAATCATTAACGAACACAAGTATACACACACACAAATTAGCAGACGTGCCCTCGGCGCACAAATGCACATCTCAGACTGTTTCACCTAAGAATGTCGATCTAAAGGGCCTCGCAATGGAATCACTGTCTCTCAGTTTCTCTTTCTCCCTCCTTTCTTTTCTTCTCTCTAGAGGGGAAAAACTCTCTAGTCTCTCTCTCTCACACAAACACACACACACACACACACACACTGACTCTGGCATGCCTCGGCGCTCATTTGGCCATAATATTCCCTTAACAAAGTTGTCTTTGTGTTTTGTTTTATTGCAGCCAATTAAATGGTTAAATTTGATATCTATCATTGAGAGGTCAGCTGGCGTGGTGAGGGGGGGCAGAGACCAATGCAGTAAAAAGGTCAAAGGAAACCCTCTGTCACTCCTCTACTAATGGAAACACTGAGAAAATGCTGCATGTCTCAGCAAAACCTCTTCTGATATAGGGCGGCTATAACAATGTCTCAATTTTCCAGAGGAACCTTCCAACTTGATGCAGAGTAATTACTTATGTGTATTGTGTGCAAATAAATAGGAATGAAAATTGGGTTCAGAAAAAAGAATGATGACAGTTATTTATTAAAAAAAAAAAAAAAATTCTTCTAAGTTTGAATAAAAATACAGTAGGAAAACCTATCAAACGAGGGTTATGAAACTTTTACTGTCAAGAAGGCAAAAACATGCCTATATATATATATATATACACACATATATATATATATATATATATATATATATATATATATTCCATCTATAAAAACCCCTTCATACAGTCTGAGAAAAATATTAAGCATCATATTATAAAGACAATTTTAAATTTCTATTTAAAAAATGCTGTTCTTTTGAACTTTATATTAATCAAATAAATAAAACAAATACAATTATTATTTCTTACTGTTTAAAACTAGGGCTGTCAAAAATTGAGAAACAGTAATCAAATTCAGTAAATATGTTTTTATGGGGTTTTTTTTCATGTGTAAAGCATATTTAATAAATATCTTTAGTCAGCATGTTAAATTTGACAACCCTAAAAATAAATTCTATAAAATCTTTTTTCTCTCTCAAATTTTCTGCAGACCCCTCGGCACTCCCTTGCAGCTCCATGGTCCCATAAATTAGATTATTACATGTAAATTAAACATTTAATAGCAATTTAATGTACAGGAATGTCATCTGCATAAGAAACTTTTCTTTAATATAACGATTTTGCAATTACAGGTTCCAGCAGATCTCCTGGCCATTCCTGTTTCGTCTGCCTGTATGAGATGGCTAAAATATAAGCTCCAACAGTAGGAGGCAGCACAGACCGACAGATAAGCCGCGTACCATCAAACTCTCTGTCTTCTGCTTTCTTGCCTCTCTCTCTTTCTCTCTCTCTCTCTCTCTCTCTCTCTCACACACACACACACACACACACACACATTCAAAAAAAAAAAAAGAATCAACTGTCCATCCCTCAGGCCCGGTATCAATAGTACCAAGATGTGTCTCAGACACACACGCACGCAGCACTGTGACATGTGGCCGACAGACAGAGAGAGAAAGACATGTGACCGAAAACCAGCTTCCATCTCTCACGTTCTCACTTGTTTTCTCTTTCTTTTCATCTCTGTATTCACATCTGTCATTTCCTCTTCTGTGCTACAGGGCCAGATTGTTTTTGGCTGCCGTTGTTGTTAGTGGCCGTCATTTTGTTGTTATCCTTCACAACAAGGGCTTACATGCAAACACACAGTTATACAGTTGCTACAGACACATCTTTCCCACAGAATCAGCAGAAAACGCTGGTCTGACGCTGCCAAACCAGCAGCCGAGTGGGAAAATGACTTCTGGTGACACTCGATTCATCCGCACGACCGCAAAAGATATTGCGAATGGCCACTGACTTGAGTTTACATCTGCAAATGATTTTGAGGATGTCACACTATCAAACACACAGAGGGAGGGCTGGTTTAGGACAATTTATAACCCTTCACAGGTATAATTTACAGGATTCAGAGGTACCGAGGTTTATGTAAGGCCAAAGTATATGGTCTGTAAAACACGGCTTATTCAAGACTGTGTACAATGAAATCTTACAAGATGTTATCCCGAAAAAAAAAGAAAAAAAAACCTTAGTCACCTCTTCAACTGTTAATACAGAAATTTGTCCGTTCTGCCATAGACTACGGTTTAATGATAATGTCTCATAGAGCATGAGCAAGACACAGAGTATGCACTCAAGCAGTAAATTGGCCATTAGACATAAAGAGATGAGTTTAAAAAAGAACCATGAAGACAGAGAGAGAGAGAGAGATATGCACATCATCAAACCCAAAAATACACTTTTGCGCATCTGTCTCTCTTTAAACACATTCACTCAGCTATTTCACTTTATAATTTCATGTTCGCAATTAAAACGTCCTGGCCCGTCCCTGAAGCTGACTGTAATTTACTGAAATAATGCTCTAAATCAAGCGTTTCCCCTCTGACAGACTCCTGTCTCTCTCCGGAGGAATCTGGGATTCAGAAAACCACAGTCTGCCATCCGCATGTTGTTGTCTCTCGAAAACACATTTAATCTGCCATCGCTGACTAATTACCAGCAGCAAAGCATGCTGGGTAAAGCCTCAAAATGGCTGTCTTCTGTTTTCTGCGGTACAACTGCGCAATAACGTCCTTTCTTAGCGTTTTTAATTACGGCTGATTTACGAGGCAGGGAGCTGAGGTCAGAGGCGTATAAAAAAAGGGGTCGCGCTAGGTTTACAGCTTCACTGCTCCACAAATCTGACGCAGCCAAAAAGTGTCAACAGTTTACTATGTAAATTTAAGGGGAGACAAAGGGAGCACTATTGTATCCCAGTTTGCTTAGGGCCAAGTGCTGTTTACTGCTTAAACGCATGATTATACGCATCCCTTCACCCGCTCATCAGGTCGGCGTAACCACATGTTAAGACATCTCTAATTGCTACATTCGTTGGCACAACCTTATCCTTTGCACAAGTCAGACCGTTAGCACTGAAAAGCATGTAATTAGTCAACATTTCGTAGCACTTGTACGTGATAAACGGTGTCAAAAAACATTCAGACTAAACATTCCTGTGGGTTATGGCTCAGGGAGATAGTCTTCGTCCGGGCTGCAAGTCAATAGATTTATAGGCTCAAAAGGGCCAAAAGAACCGGCATTGTGCGATATGCACATGTGCAGTTAATGTTGATCGAACAACTCATGGTCTTCTGGTGTGACACGTGGCAGTGTTTTTCTCTGGACAGCGCTAGGACGTTTCACCCCTTCTGTTGGGGTCATCCTGGGCTTTCGCAGCGGCCCGGAATAACGCCAGTACTTCTGTCACCTCTCTGGTTAAGGATAAACAAACACGCTTTATTCACTGGCTGAGAGAAGTGACTAATGAGAACGTCTGGAAGCAGTTTCTGCAAAGAAATAAATTGATAAGTCAGTAAATATTGTTTTGCCAGCATTTTGGTTGCAATTGCCATGTCAGTCGAAACAAAGGGAAAATAGATTATTAAAGCCTTGGACACATATTCCGCTGTTAGAAACCCCCCAAAAATCCAGTCGAAATTCAGCCTGCAACCACCATAAAAGTTAAAAGTCAGCCAGCTAGGCCCTTTTTCTTTAATGATAAGAGGAGCATTATATGTGGTCACATATTCAAATGCCACCTGCAAATTATTGGACCGTGGAGGGATTTTTTCCCTTTAACACATACAAATGCATTGTGTGCTTTTTATTGGGGCAAGCAAAAAAAAAAAAAAAGTCACTAATCTGATCCTGGTTCAGTCAGAGGACGCCCACCACCAACACATCTGCGGACCAGCTGAGCGAAGTGTTCTTACCCGGTCCAACTCCTCCCGCTTCAGCATATCAAAGAGCCTAAGGGTGCCTTGGCACTGCTCAGATAGTTGTCCTTTTTATAAAAGACAAATAAGCCCAAACCTTGGGCCGCCATCCAAAAGCCGTCTATGACACCATGTTGAAACGAGCACTTGGCCGGCAGACATGTGATCAACATGCGTTTAAAAGCTGTGGCGGTTTCAGGACGGCAGCGCTTGTCTTCCACATTCTAATACAGTCACACATTCTTTCATTAATCTGGCCCAGCGCTGTGCCGCAAAACAACATAATTTGCAAAACCACTTGATGGCTTCAAAAGGTTTTACCCAGACAGCTTTGGTCTCCCTGACAGTGAGAGAGACAGAGAGGGGGAGGACGGGGGTTATGGAAAGTGTCAGCACTAGGTGTGTGGTAGGCCTCTGTCTTTTTCGGCCTCTTGCGTGTGCTCTTTTTTCCCTGAAGGTTGTGTTTACATGTCGAAAGGGGTCAGATTGTTTGTTTGACATTGTGATATCATCATGAAAATCATGAATTACAGTGGTGTTCAATTAAGCAAACATCACAGAGTGCTTGTTTTTCTTCCCCTCGGCCTCTCACTGCTTTTGCGAGTGCTTTTGTAGTTGATGTTTGAAGGGTCCTGTGAAGGCTGAAATAATTAGGCTTCAGGACAAGGGCAAAAGGCTTCATGATGATGTAGTTGGTGTGCTGATGATGTAGAAATTGAAAACAATGCTGCTAGTAATGATGGAAACAGCCACTGATGACCGTCAGCCGCTTAAGACACACGCATGTATCCTCTAAATGGTCTCGTCATCTCTCGCTAATAAGGCATCCTGTTTAACACGCAGACGACACATCGCCTCCACTGAGTCATAGAACAACTGCATCTAAATGGAAACAAGGAGCTTTTGGGTTTCAACATCAAAGCAATTAATGAACGATGGATAACCAGAAGCCACTCTTTAGCCCAGGCCAAACCAAACACACACACACACACACACATACACGCCAAATCAAAAACACAATTAAACACATGCTGTTTGAGCAGAGAGACTGCTTTCTTACTGCTTAGATCCAATCAACGGCTGCTGAAAACCTCAAACTGAAGATAATATTGCTTTATCCACAAACAAGCATGTCATTTTTATATCCTCATGGGGACAGAATCATTCACTGGGAAAGTAAAATATAAATAAATCATCTGCTGAGTACAGTTGTAGGCCACAGAAGAGGTCTGTGTGTCACGATTTAATTTGAATGGTATTTAATGGTATTTTATTATTTGTAGATTACATTTAATAGATTACACTCTCATGAAAACATTTGCAGTTGGTTTTTAAAGGGTGCCAATGTAAGAATTGTAATAATTTTTTCGTTCCATTTACACAGTTTTGACCTGCAGTTGCCTCGAGGCTTTGGTGTTTTCAACAATTCAAAACAGAATCGTTTTGCGAAGCAATAGGTTGTTTTCACATGACGTCATTGCTGCATGCGATATGCGGCTGGAGGGCAAGCAGTGATTTTTCTATATAGGAATCCTATCACAAACTCAAAATTCTTATGTTTTGCGTCGTTTATGGTTGCTCAAATCTCTCAAACCGAGAAACCACAAGGAGCTTTTATCGTTTACGTAACTTATATCGTTTTTTAACTTTAAAAGTTGTCACCTTTTACATCTGCTGATACTGATACTGAAATGAATATGGATACCTGCTTACCTTTTTTGTTTTGACTTGGTTAAATATTCACATTCTTCATGGTATCGTTTGCAAGGAAGAGAAGATATTTTATCCCATTGCATGATCATTTGAGCCCGGTTTCACAGACAGGGCTTATCCTAAGCCAAGATTAGACCTTAGTTCAATTAGGATATTTAAGTAACTTTTATAAACGTACACTAGAAAAAAGTACTGGTGTTCTGGTGTGCATCTTGAGACAAAACAATGGCACATATTTTAAGATATGTCAGTACAAGTTGCCTTTAGTTAAAACAGCTCAAACATGCATTTTAGTCTAGGACTAGCTTAAGCCTTGTCTGTGAAACCGGGGGATGGTGTTTTAACTTAAGTTTTGCAGAATTCCGTTCACAATGTTGATCTGGTTACCATGAAAACAGTGTCACGCGCTGCTGCTTCAGCCATCATATGGTAGAAAATGTCCAAATAAAAAATATGTTCAACAAGCTGACAGAAGTCGATCCATTTCTTTGTTGGAAGTATGTAAATGTAACTGTAGTTTTAATGTTGTCTTTGTAAATATTCACTTTCCCATATGACCACAGGGGAGAATCGGAGGGTCACATTCAGCGGACAGACACCGACACACTGTATTTTTTATATTTATTTTAACAAATGACACAAAGTGGCTGCGTGCAAGTTCATTCACAAACCGAGTGAGTGTCATACTTGCAAATGTAATGTTAATCATTAAACCAAACAAAATACAAAACTTTCAAAAACACTCAGCTGTGATTATTTTATTGAGTGATAGGCAGTGGGTTTAATCAGTGACATTAGATTTGCTATATGGCGTCTCCCCGTCACCTCCTCAACCTGCTTCCCTTAGTGTTTTTACACGTAGAAAAGGCGAAAATTATATTACACCATCCAGTTTTTTCCCTGAACGATGATGAGTTCCTACTGCGATTCTCGATTCAGCATAAATGATCTACAATGGCGACATTTTTCACAATCACGACAGAAAATCAAAATACTGCCCTAAACTCACTAGCAGAAAGGCAGCGCGATATAAACAAACCAGACAGCTTTACATTCTCTATATCTACCTCCTCGATGGCAGTCAAGTCTTTCAATTCAGTAGAAAAATCGCTCCTCTTCATAAGGATCACGTCCAACATATGTTGTGATTTTCTGTTTATACCTTTCTAACCAGCACAGAACGGACGTTTCTCCATCTCTTCCATTCTAATTTCCACTGCTTGCCCTCCAACTGAATTTCGCGCGTCACGAAAAGCTTCTTTATTATACACATCACTAACCCATCACTTTGTACGATGTGCGTGTTATGAAATTTAATAACGTAAACTAACGGAAGTACGCGTTACATTCTCAGGTAGGCAATTATCGTTTATCGTCAGTCTTCCCTTTTAAGTAAACTATGGTCATAGCGGAGCAATACAGAAGCTATGCAAAGGTAGTTAAAGGAAACGGTTATAACAACTTACCTGAACGACACATCCGGCCGATTTAATGATGCAGATATGTGAAGGTAACTCTATCGCCAACAGGTTTATGATTTCCTGATCAACACAAGAGCACACGTTAAAGGGTTAGTTCACCCAAAAATGAAAATTCTGTCATTAATTACTCACCCTCATGGCGTTCCACACCCCTAAGACCTTTGTTAATCTTCGGAACACAAATTAAGATATTTTTGTTGAAATCCGATGGCTCAGTGAGGCCTCCATAGCCAGCAATGACATTTCCTTTCGCAAGATCCATTAATGTACTAAAAACATATTTAAATCAGTTCATGTGAGTACAGTGGTTCAATATTCGAACCGCTGATTCATAACGCTCCGAAGCTTCCTGAAGCAGTGTTTTGAAATCGGCCATCACTATATAAGTCGTTTTTTTTTTGGTTTTTTTTTTTTTGGCACACCAAAAATATTCTCGGAGCGGCAAAGTCACGTGATTTCAGTAGTTTGGCGGTTTGACACGCGATCCGAATCACGATTCGACACGCTGATTCATAACGCTCCGAAGCTTCCTGAAGCAGTGTTTTGAAATCGGCCATCACTATAATAAGTCGTTATTTTATTTATTTATTTATTTATTTTTTGGCGCACCAAAAATATTCTCGTCGCTTTATAATATTAATATTGAACCACTGTACTCACATGAACTGATTTAAATATGTTTTTAGTACATTAATGGATCTTGAGAGAGGAAATGTCATTGCTGGCTATATGGAGGCCTCACTGAGCCATCGCATTTCAACAAAAATATCTTAATTTGTGTTCCGAAGATTAACGAAGGTCTTACAGGTGTGGAACGGCATGAGGGTGAGTAATAAATGACATAATTTTCATTTTTGGGTGAACTAACCCTTTAAAACGCTCGCATGTTTGCGTAAAAAAAAAAAAAAAAAAAACTGTTTCTGATTCATGTTATCTTTTAATAAATAGTTTTATCATACTCTAGACAGCAGAAGAATACTGGACATGAAAAACATGGCAATTCTGTTTAAATTTCCTCACAAACTTAATCACACTTCTTTTCCCCATACAGGCAGGCAGAGAACTCTACTAAGCATGGGTGTCATCATGATTGACGTATTTTCAGTAATTTAAATGACAGAAGGGTTATTAGTTACTCAAATAAGATAATATGAAATGTCTTATGAAAATGAATATTATTATATTCTGTTATCTAGATTCATTATAGTCCATATACATTAATTTACCAAATCTGCTTCTCACCTTTCATTATTGATGTATGCAGTAAAATATGTTCAGATAATAATCTCTTGGTTCTGTGTAAAATGCAAAGTTTAAAAATAGTGGAAGTAAAACATCTGTCACACTGCAGAATAACTTATTTTTCTGTGCAATTCACATGTCAGGTTCTCAGTGAACCTTTCTGATCACTGACAGATTTATTATTTTACATTTAAATAAGGTCTGCTGTTGAATAATACTTGAGTTTATAATTGCTTAGATTTCTAACACATTTCCTTTTTCATTTATCTCTCTTAATACAAAAGCATTGACTCTTGAATAAGAAATCAAAAAGCATGTCACCAGCTTGTACTATTTAATGACAACAATAAATTAAATTTGTAGTTTTTATTTAGTACCTCTCCTTTTTTGCCCTCTGCACTTTGGTAATGGCTCGTGCACAGTGCATCATGGGAAAAATGCACAATGGAGTCCAGAGAAGCCCTCATAAAAATAACCCAAAACATTTGGGTTCAAAGAGTTTTTAATATTCATTTACCTCTTAATTATTCCATTATTGTTCTTCAGCTTTCATTTTGAAGAGGCTTTGATCTGAGGAGGTTGTACAGAACTGAGATTTCAAATATTTTGTAGAAGCTGCCAGGACAAAGAGATCAAGCAGAAGGATGGCATTTGTTGATCTGCAGCGATGTGCCCTTACTTTCCCTTTGAAAACTCAAAACAATGTTTTGTGGGGAAGGCAGATGACTTCAACCTACTGCGGTAATGCATGAATAAAAGCAGTCATTCCAGGGCGACCGCTCCAGTGGCTTAACCTTCACCATTAGGACTAGCATACGAGGCACAGACACACAGAAAAGATGTGTGCTTCTGTATATATAGAATTTTATAATGTCTTTCAGCCTGACATTGGGCATGAGTTTTAAAACAGGGCTCTTTTGTATGTCAAACCTCACATTTTAATGGATTTCCTATAAAACTGTTCACCGATCATGGTATTCAAATCACAGCTCTAGCAAAACTGCCCCCTCTGATGGCGTCTGGAAGCGATCCTAGCCAAGGAGGTACGCCACATCTAACGGCAGGCTGCACGCTTTTCCTTCAGCAGCCATCAAGCTTTTTCCTGTGGTGCGTGTGTGATCATTTATAGGGGGCTTAATCAACATGTATTTAGTGCATGTATTTTGTGAATCATTTTTATAGGCCCTGGTTGCCTGATTCTGTGTACATAAGCCAAAGGTTGTGCCAGATCTGAACACGGATCCAACAAAAAGGGCCACCGTGACATTCAAAGAAGGGGTTGTTAACCCTTATTTCACAAACTATTACAAGGTGCTGTAAATCAGAGACTAATAATGTTTGTAGAGCTTCATAGACTCTCAGAAAAAAAAAGAAAAAAAAAGTACAAAAGCTGCCACTTGGGCAGTATCTTTTTTAAAATTTACTTCTGAGGGGTGCATTTTAGTACCTGAAGTGTACAAATTAGTACCTTTTGAAAGGGTAGTGCCCTAGTGACAGCTTTTGTCTCTTTTTTTTCTGAGAGTGTATGGTCCTTGAAACACTGCCTATAGAAAGTTGGTGCTACCATCCACTAATTATGTTTTGTACCCAGACTTTCCAGTGCCACAGGCCCTCTGACATCCGAGAGCTTTAAAGGTGGGGCATACAAACAGGAATATGAAAATAAAACTGAGAACAGGGGGGGATCCCTTCGAGAGGCAGGAATGCATAAAGTCAGCAAGAAAAGAAAATCTCTTTTGAAAAGGGTGCATAATCATTCTGAGAGCTCCAGTGTGGAACCTAAATAATACAGTTCAGGTTTTGATATAACTATTACTGCCTGGGAAGAGCGCTTTGAAGTTAATTGAAACCACTGGGCAGCAATCTTCTTTATAGCACTGACAAATAACAGTTTCCTACAGCTTATCATTGAAGGTTAGGGCACAGGGAGGCACATGCCTGTTCCATATGCCCACTCAATACAAATAAAACTCAAAAGGCCTCCCTTTTCTCCCAGGCACACCATGGAGGACACTGAGAAAATAGTCACGGACAGGATGTGGGAGGACAAAATTGGTCTTTAGCAATCTTGAACAACAGCCTTAGTGTCTGACCCCCATTACTGTGTTTTTACCAACCCTTTAGAATAAACCACATCACAACTTCATAATGCTACATTAAAGTATAGGTGGCCCAATATACTGTATGCGTTCAAAGGGAAACCTATTATTATTCAAAGGAGAGACTGTTTTTACTTACAAGCTGTTTTCCAAACCATGTAGCAGGTTCTGGTTCTAATATATGAGCTGAGCACAACGGTCACTGAATTTGTCTTTAATGTTCCTTATTGTTTTTCTGGCACAAGGCTCTTTTTCACCTTTGATTTCAACCCTGTGCAGTCTCTCTCTCTCTCTTTTACATGCCTATTATATTTGGGTAAAACACAGGCCCGTTGGAGGGTCATCCGCTGCACAATAACACATAACATCCCCCATGTTGAAAAGTGAGAACAGAGAATTGGCCAGACAAAAGACAAGGAGGATTTGATGAGCTGCAGGAGTTCAAAGTTTTCCGTCTCGCTCTATTTTTTTTCTTGAACTCGAGGTTGTACCACATCTGAAAGCGCGCTGCCCCTCAACCTGCGTTTAAGTTGCTGATCACGTATTAAAAGTATTCTTGAACATGATGAGATGGATGATTGGATGCAGAGCAGGCTGACAGGCACCGGCTCAAAGACACAATCCGCCGCTGACGGGTCTGCAAAGTCCCGCTGGTGAACGTTTAAACAAGTCTTGATTGACAGATGTTATATACGAAGAACGGTTTAACACGCACACACTAAAGAAACGTTAATTGAATGATTGGATGTGAAGCATAAACAGACATGAACTTTTGTTTCCTAATAAAGCTATGACAGAATAATAATTTCCTTTCCATTAGCTTACAAAAGAATCCCCCATAGACACATGTGCTTATACTCTTATATCCATATGGAGCCACTTTGCTCAAGGTATTTTTCAAACACATATTTCCCTCCAAAGCTAAAAGAGAAGGGCGGAAATGTAGGTTATAAATAGGAATCAAAAGAGCCCTCCTGTTTATTGCAACAAGATGACAGAGACACCGAAATCTTTGAAAGTATGAGTGCTTTGAGCTTTTTACAAGACAGGTGAAGAGAACACATGTGTTCAATCTGCGTACCAGGCTCGCCAGGCTCAGCCCTATCATAAAAGAAGAGAGATTACAAAGAAGTCTAATGAAGACACTGATCAAAGTCTGTAATGCTAATACATAGCAGGTGTTTTGAAACCTTTTAATACCCCCCTGGCCCTCCGCGGGGCTCGTGCCTGTATATCTTTCACAGAGTGGGTCCTTTTGTCCTCGGCTGAAACTGGGAACCAGCAGAGTGCTTTTCAACACCGCTTCACATGCATTACGAGATATCTGTTGACCTCAGACGCTCAGAGGGGGTTATGCCCATGTCATACACAAATGCTGCTACATATTCTATTACAGCTCAAAGTGGTGTTTTTGGAAAATGGAATATCCTGCTTTGGGGCCCTTCTGTCTTCAGCTGTACAGCACCTGGGCAAAGGCTGGAGAAGAGGTTGTAAGAGACCTGGAAAAGCCTAACTTTTTGGAATATGCTCAAAGCATGATGACTATTTTTGTAAGAGCTGCAAAGCTCTGTTTCTGATTTCCATTCATTGAAGCCAAGGGAAACCTCAGGAGAGTACAAACAGTGGCTAAACTGCTCTGTTTTAACTCAGCTATGTGTTATTAAATCTAATTATGGTATAATCATTTATTATTAATTTACACTCTGATCTCAGTTACCCTTACTATTGTCCAAAGAAACTGCACCCACCCTGTGATCCTTGAGTCAAATTTGAAAACCATAGTAATATAATCAGATTACAGTACAGGGGCTCTAAGGCAACCCTTAAGGAAAATGTGTTTTAATTTGATCCTAATGTGTGTTATTTGCATATTTTGGTCAAATTTGATTCACATCTATGTGTAGTCCAAGTTCAGTCTGATGCAAGGAGATCCAGTCAGTCGAAGAAGTTGAGAAATTATTTCTTTGACAAACTTGATCTCAATGCTAAAAAAACCACAAAGACATACAAAACAATAATACATATTTACAATCTGTGATAAAACAAAAGGCAATAAAGTTATTATTTAGCCCATTATTGTCTTTATAGATTGTAAATATGTATTATTGTTTTATGAAGTAGGATTACATGAATATCTGAAATCAAAGATAATATTGATAAATCATAAGCCATAAATGATTAACATGAAATATGAATAAAATTCATGAATATTGACCATTTTGGATCCATCAAGTCAAATGTAGATTGTTTTATGCAAGAATATTTTTATTTTTTTTAATATACACACAATTAATAAAATATTTAATACTATTAAAAATAATGAAAATTTGTTTTCGTTATATTGCACTTATTTAAATAATCTCGAAAAGGTCACAAAACCTGGTCCCAGACTGTGATATTTATAAGTATTCTGAATATGCATATAAAAAAAAAGTCAGGAAGACAACCGAATAACTTGGTTATACCTGAACTCTTTTCTAAGCTGAGTTTCCATTACTCACTGCATGGTAAGTCACTTTATCAGGTAGTTACACATTATTAATATATACTCTACACATTTAGTGAAAACAACCATTCTTTTAACATTACGTCTGGCACTGCATAAAATCCATTCCAAACCTCTCTCCACACAACTGCGGAGCTTCTCGCCCATATCTACTTCCGGTTCTACTCAAATTACAAGCATGGTTTTTCCTGGCGCGAGGATTCTGGGAAATGCAGTCCTAACCGGAATGCTCGGGACGACTTAAAAATAAAACACCAATATAAAATAACAACAACATATTCATTGCCATACCAGTTTCGTGTAAACTCATAAACATCGCTAAGTGTAAATTTACATCCACTCAAGAAGATTTCACACGCTAACGGCACAATCTGAGGACTACATACCCCAGCACGGCGCGCTATGAAACCGAGGCAGCGTAAACAGTACTTCAGGAACATGAAAAGATCGGATGACAGTGAGAGGGAAAAGAGGAGAAAGGTATCGCTTGTAGTTTTCTCTCAGTTAGCCAAGCACTACATGTAGTTGTGGAGTTTGTAATACACCGTTCAGTGTGCCCGTTGCGGTATTGCATGCGCTGGTTGGTGCTGTGTGTTCATTTGAAGTGCGCATGTGATGCTGCTGATTGCTCCTGTAATGTTTCTTTTCTTTTATCGCAAGAGTTCTGTCTGTGTGTGCACACAGTCATCCGGCACACGAGTATGTGTTGAGGCACAGCGGGGGGAGTGTTTTCTCATGACTGCCACACACTGACTTTGCTGAAATGGCTTCTGTGGCGGCTTTACAGTGCGTTCAATCATGGTGCTAATGAATGAAGTAAATAGAAGACGCGTGTCCAGGTGTCTGTCATTTTGCAGGTGTCTCTGCTAAACCAACTATTCCTAATTGATTTTACTTATTTATTGAAGCGCATGTGTAGTGTTTTCACCTGTTTTTGGACTTGGGTGGTTCATCCATGAGCTGGTCTGGAAATGAATAGGTCGTGTTTTTAATTTGGCAGAGACTGTAATAGAAATAACGGTTGTGGTGCAGCTGTATGTAACTAGCTTGTTGGTACCGAAACATATTGGTCTTTATCACAACATAAATGAAGTCTTTGACATAAATGATTATACTGTGTTTTTATGTGAATAGAAAAAAATGTCCTCTTAAAGGTGCTGAATGCCCCAAAAATCAATTCCAGGAGCAACCATTGCCCCTTTAAAAAAAAGGGCACTGGACTCTAATCATTGTTTACTGATTATTGTTAGATGGAAGTAAGTAATGTTTAACAGGCTGGCATATTTAAAAAATGTTAAATGTATATTTATAATTGTACTTGACAAGTTGACATGTCACTTTCTGATCTTGTCTGTGGTTAAGATGCTTTGGTTTTGATAATCAAAATACATATAATAATTTGGCTTTTTGTTTGCATTTTCAAATGATATGATTTGTGAGTAGTTAGTGAAGTTATTAGAAGTTCTGTCAGCAACCTATTTCTCTTCAGTTCTCTCTTTCTTGAACCATACAATTAATTTTCCACTCCTTGTTCTTTCTTTTGTTCAGTTTTGGTCTGCTCTCTCTGATGCATGCTTTTGGTTCATGTCTGACAGCAGGGAATCTATGTAGTATGTGGTTCCTCCACTTTATTGCAGCTGCCACAGGGACTAAATGAGTCTCTGACTCCTTGAGAACTTGATCCAGCTAGTTTTGGGTCTGTACAGCAGACATACAGACTGACAGCTCTGCTACCCTTCCCCATCTTATCTCTCTCCTTCACAAAAATAAATGGATCAAGGGCAGAAACCGCAGATCAGCTAGACTGAGGGATTGGTGTGTGTATTCCTGTGGTTCCTCAATATAAAATGCAAGTCCATTTAATCATGATAATACATAAAAGGGAGTACATTGTTGTCTCAGCCATAAACATGTGTGCATTTATGCCCAATAACTATAGGATGTGGATGGATGTCAGCAGAGGGCCTGTGAACTATCCGTCTCAAAAAGGAATTATATTTATCCTTAGTTCAGCTTTGCCAGGCATTTCCTAACCATATGTGACACATGTGTATTTTTTTTTTTTTTTTTTTTAAAGACCACTTCCATTATCTTGCACTAAAAGAGGAAGACTATTGGCTAATAGCCTATTAAAAACTGACTTCATGCTTTTAGAAGTAGCCTTACATGGCCTTCAGCCTGAAAATACTGTTTTAATGGATGGTCAAGAGACATTGGACAATCAGAGTTGCTGTTTTTAATATTGCCAGGGTGACCACAAATATCCCACTTAAATATTATTCAATTCTAAATGCCATTTTGGCCATTTTATTGTATTTGCAGAGGGATGTGGGCCCGGTTGTTTTTCTTTTCTCACAGTTATGAATTAGAAAAGCGCTTTCTTGTTGTTTTTTTTCTTCCATCTGTTGAGCATGTTTTATTTCTTCACACCCACAACTCTGTTGGCCTTTTGACACCTTTGTTGATGACTGCATATTATGTTCAGCTTGTACTGTGATGAATAGTGCATTTGATTAAATAACTAAACATATTAAAAAAATAGTAGTTAAATAAACAAAGTTTGCATTATTTCACAGCAGCAGTATACATGAGGAGCACAGAGTGTTGCCAGATGTTCAGAGGCTTTTACTCCTCCTGTCCCATCTTTCAGAGGGTTCTCGGCTCATTGGCTTTCTCGGCTCGTGTGTTTTGCTGGAGAAAGCTGTTTAGGCTATTTCGTTCCTGAACACTCATTAAAATGTTTTGTGTTCCCCTTGGCGATTCTGTTAAATTAACAGCTAGGTTGAGTTCAGGCCTGATTATGAGGCCACACAGCCAGTCTTGATTAATCAATTTCTCCCACAAAATGTTCCTCTGTAAATTAGTGTTAAAGTAACGATTTATAGGTCCTAATGCCGAGCCGCTGTCATGTCGGAGCTGGTGTTTTAGCGGGAGGTGGTGTCACTTTCGGCGTAATCAGCAGCTTTTCTGCCCCCCTTGTCGTTTTCCCCCTCTCTGTTCGTCACCGTACGCCTACATCCTATTAATGAGTCCATAATAGAGAAACAGTGTCGGACAGCCACATAAAACACACTCAGGAATACATAATTAGACCGGTGTTCAAGCCGCGCTAGGGGCAGATTTATATCCGGTGATGAAAAAAGAAAGAAAAAATGAAAGAAAATATGGAGGCAGTGTAGTGTAGCTCATGACTTCTGATTCCTGAAATCTGAAAAGACGAAAAAACAGGCGAGGGAACGAGGGAGGGTGGGTGTGTTAGAAAAAAAATACTGCCACAGTTGATAATGATACCATTACACTAATGGAGGCAGCAAATGAAGTAGCAGGCGGACACTGTGCTTTATTGCCATAGGGGGTCGTTTTCTGCTGCATTCCTAATGGCTGGAACCGCTGGTATTGATCAGGCCATCATACCGCTAATCCACACGCGCATTACTTACTGCCACAACACCGTGTCAGTCTTTCCACTGCTGCCACCCACAGCCCACCCTGCTCCCTTCCCACAGGCCCTGCGCAAGTCCCTGCAAAGCCTGTGATTTAAGGGTCGAGGGTTGGATGGTGGTCATTGAACGTCCCCTTAGTCAGGCCTCTTTTGTTTTATGATACACAGAGGGAGAGTGAGTGGATCGAGTGATTAAGTACAGGCATAGGTGTTTGTTTAATTAAGAGGTAACGCATTATCTGCTCTTCTGCCTTTTTTATGGTAGTTAGTCTGTGTTCGAGTTGGACCATGAGTGTGCCGCTGTCTTTTCTAATGGTTTGGAGCTGTAAATAAGTCTAGGCTGATCCATATCCATTGGTGAAGCCATCTGCTAAATGGCAAGTAAAAACACCTGCCTTGCCAGATCCCTGATCAAGTGTTTTACTGGACTCCTGGTGAAACCGTTTTCAATTAAAGAATGACTGATCTGACAACACTAGACTAAAAAAAAACAAACAACAACAAAAACAGGAAGCAGAATTTTATTGTTTTCACACTTAACTCTTAACTCATCTCTGATCTTTTTTATTGTTATTTTTTTAATTAATATTTTATTATTAATTTTATATAAAAACAATAAATGTATAGATTTTTAACAAGTGTTTCATGGTCTTTTTTATTACATTTATTACAATATTAATATATTTCTGTCATTCATTTACTCTGATGCAGCATTGGTAGCCCGGTTATGCCCAAATTTCATTAAACTACCTTTCAAATGTGTATAAAGGTCTTTTATGCTCAGCAAGGCTGCATTTATTTGATAAAAATACTGTAAAATAGTAATATTGTGAAGTAGTATTACAATTTAACATAACTTTTTTTTTATATTTAATAAATCTATATTAAAAAAAAAAAAAATATATATATATATATATATATATATATATATAGCACTGATGCATCGGCTAACAATCGGTATCGGCCGATAAAAGCTATTATTATCACTATCGGCCGATTGTTTAAAAACTGCTGATGGTCAGGGCCGATTATATATATATATATATATATATATATATATATATATAGGTATGTTGAAATATATTGTACAACTTACCAGAATGTATCATGTCTCATTTAATCACTTTATTTGTGTTTCAACCGCAGAAAGATGTCAAGCTTATTTACTGTTAATTATATGTTTGTGCAGATTTGCCATGAAGACAAGTGCTTATGAAAACTACCTTATGTGATACTAAGTTTTATACTTTTCAGTTTTTATTTGAGTGTAATTATATCTGAAAATAAACAGCAGCTGAATATAATACCTCTGCTGTTAATTGTAACCTCTAATATTGTAGTGTACCAAATGAGAGGGTTCCCTGTATAGTTTGCAACATTATTTGGGAGAGATTTTGTTTTTCCTTAGGAAAAACCAAACTATCGGTATCGGTATCGACCGATATCATTCTAAATAATCGGCTATCGGTATCAGCAGAGAAATTTAGTATCGGTGCATCTCTAATATATATATATATATATATATATATAATATAATATAATATATAATTTTCAGCATCATTACTCCAGTATTCAGTGTCACATGATCCTTCAGAAATCATTTTAATATTCTGATTTGGCCGATTTGACGTTTCTAATCGTTATTATTATAAGTTGTTATTATCAATTCTGAAAACAGTTCTGCTGCTTTTTATTTATTTTTTTTTTTTGGAAACTATGATACATTTTAAGAATTAGAAAGTCCAGAAGAACAGCATTTATTTGGAATGGAAATCTTTTGTAAAATGATACATTTTCTGTCATCAATTGCATCCTTGCTGAATAAAAGTATTAATATCTTTACAAAAAAAAAAAAAAAAAAAAATCTTACTGACCCTAAACTTTTGAACGATAGTGTACAGGTCATCTGAAATGAACTAAGGATTATTTTTAGGGCAGATTTCATTGTTTAAGAAGAAAATGTGTGCTTATGTAACCTATAAAAAAGCAAAGAGTTACATGCTTAGATTATCCGATTTTCTTTCAGAAAATTTTTAATGAATGCTCCAGTTCCTTCCGTAAGCCCTTAGCACCTGATGATGAAATCCGCTTCATCACTAATGACTTAAAGCTCGATTAACATGTACGAACAGGCCTTACTTTAGCTCAGCCCTGTTCTGCTGTCATCTCCGCAGCCCCTGCCTGGCCTGAGCCATCAGTCTCGTTTTCCCGTATCAGCATATCGGCACTAACCTCTGCCCTCTGCTAATCAAACACTTCACCTTAAGGGAAACATTCATTCAGCTCTCTCATTATGATGGCTTCTGTGGTCATAAAGATGTATATTTATATTTCCCCACCTCGTTGCTCTGCTGTTGCAGGGAAACTAGATATTGATCTGGATATTTAGTCATTTCTTTCTGCTGGGACATCAATATTACGCTAACATGTATGCGAGCTGTGCTTGACCCTGGCCCCTGTCTCTATCCGTTCTCCCATTGGAGCTCAGTGATATACTATTTTGAAAAGCAAATCAATGAGTGAATATGAAGTTTGAGGAGTAATATAAGGCGACCCTGAGGCCTATAGCAGTCGCATTGATCCAATGTGTGGATTAAGGTTGATTTGTTTGTTGTGAAGCTTTTCACCTTTATATCATCAGTGTATATCAGGTCCAGTACACACACACGCTCACACACACACACGCTCACGCTCATATCCCCTAAATGCCTTTTATGGTTATTTCCATCATTTCCATTATAACTTATTTGCATTTATTAAGAATATTGATCATGAAATAACCATTATAGGCTGTTGTTCATGCTTTGTTTATCAGATATCCACGTGGGTTTGTATTATAGGCCCATATTATGCACATTATGAACATCCTGTTAGATGTCTGACCCTTTTTATGGTTCTATTTAATAACGTAATTTTTATAAAGACATTAATTCCTAAAGTTGGGCTTCAGTAGACTTGTTTCTTCTTCTTAAAAGGGCTGCTTTATCAGCTTTTATATTCTTTTTATAGTCTGTCTGAGAATGTAATTGGAGTCATAGGGTGGGATTTGTCATTGACACTAAAGATTTTACCTTCATTCTAACATTTAGTTTTTGTGTTGAGATCCACTTATTGTGTTAAAATGTCACTTGAAAGGAGTTATTTATTCTTGGTCATGCATACTCATAAGATCTGATCACAAAAAGGCGAGCTGTCAACGCCATCCAATATGCATTTGAGACAGAAAGCAATCCGAGAAGCCACCTGTTTTTAGTTTTGTGAGCCACGTCAAATGCAGCTATGTTTTATGCTGTTATACTGTGTTTGCGGGTAGTGCAGTAGAGTAGATTGGCTTTATATTTGTTTTTCACCTTTATGTGACCAGCTGTTCATCCAATTGGATAAATGCATGAAGTAAGGCCCAAACTTGCCTCAGTCAGCCGTATGGCTCACGGGCGAGGTCTGGCACATTCATAGGGGTTGATTTGGCAGCTATTGGCTGATCAGTGGTGATGTATAGTCAATAATCAATGTGATCAATTACAATAGGATCACCTCAGAAAAGCTTTGAATAAACATAAGATTGACCTTTTAACCTAGACATCAACAGTTTAGTCTTAAAGGGTTAATTCACCCAACAATGAAAATTCTGTCATTAATTACTAACCCTCATGTTGTTCCAAACCCGTAAGACTTTCGTTCATCTTCGGAACACAAATGAAGATCTTTTTTGATGAAATCTGAGAGATTTCTGTCCCTTCATTGACAGCTATGCGACACTACCACACTACCATTTTGATGCTTCAAAAAGTTCATAAAGAGATCGTAAAACTAATTCATATTAATCAAGCGGTTTAGTCCAAATCTTCTGAAGAGACTTGATCGCTTTTTATGATGAACAGATTTAATTTAGGCATTTACTCACAGAAGCTCAACCGAAACTGCTTGACGCGCAAGAACAAACCTCTTCCGGAAGATCAAATGTGCTGCGTAACACGAGAATGAACCTCATTGGTCCTCACATGCATCAAGCAAACATGCTTGAGTTTCCGTTTACCACAACTGATGTGCGAGTTGATGAATGTCTATATGTGAATATAAGCCTAAATTCAAACTGTTCATCAGCTATGTGTCCAGTCTTTTAATTCTATTAATAGTCTTTTATTTTCATATATTATAAATAATTATTTATTTATTTATTATAATTATTATTATATTTTATTACATTTTTTAACATTACATAATGCAATAACATGGAATGTCAAAAAAAAAAAGAAAAAAAGAAAAGAAAAATCACTCTATAATTTTTCCATCTGGCTGCTCCACTGAACAGCAGGCCCCTTCTTCGCTGTTTATTTGTGAATTTATTTTCTTGTGTAATAGCTCACCTTTTCTTGTAAAGGGAAACTAGCTAATGGCAGCCCTTTGCCCAACATCTGCTTCCTATTGCCAGTCCAAAGTCCCTCTTTCACTCGAACTACAGGAGGCCACTTTCACTAGAGCCTGTAAACACTAACTCTTAATTTGTACATCATAAGTTATGTTCTATAAATGAGGGGAGTGAAAGTGGGCCTGAGCACCTGGTGTGTGTGTGTGTGTGTGTGTGTGTGTGTGTGTATGTGGATGCCCAATGGGTGACGAGGCACTTGCCCCATAGTTGTGCCAGTTGGAAGGCTGTGCTTATGTCTGCATGCGCCAGACAGGAAAATGTATCCTTCCCTGCCAACCTACTGCTGGGTTCGCACAGGCAATGGATTTATGGAGAGAAACAGGAAGCTTTTAGAGGCTTCTCAGATGAATTTGATGGATTTACCTGCTGTTGCTTATGTAAAAAAAAAAGAAAAGTTGATTGATCAATATTTTGGATGCTCATTTTGTATTAAAGGATTAGTTCACTTTCAAATGAAAATTACCCCATGATTTACTTACCCTCAAGCCATCCTAGGTGTATATGACTTTCTTCTTTCAGACGAATACAATCAGAGTTATATTAATAAATAGCCTGATGCTCCCAAGCTTTATAATGGCAGTGAACAGAAACCACCTGTTTGAAGCTCAAAAAAGCGCATCCATCCATCATAAACATATTCCACACGGCTCCGAGGAGTTAATAAAGGGCTTCTGAAGTGAAGCGATGCGTTTGTGTAAGAAAAATATCCATATTTAACATGTTATAATGTAAAATAACTAGCTTCCAGCCAAACGGCTTACGGATTCTACTTGCGTCTAAAACCTAACTTGCGCGACGTATAACATAGGACATAGCGTAGTACATCATGGAGTAGTGTAATACCAGTAGTATGTTGCTTAAGTTACGTTAGTTTACTTTATAATGTGTTAAATATGGATATTTTTCTTACACAAACGCATCGCTTCACTTCAGAAGGCCTTTATTAACCCCCCGGAGCCGTGTGGAGTACATTTATGATGGATGGATGCACTTATTTGAGCTTGAACAAGTGGTTTCCGTGCACTGCCATTATAAAGCTTGAGAGCATCAGGGTGTTTATTAATATAACTCCGATTGTGTTTGTCTGAAAGAAGAAAGTCATAGGCTACAGACCTAGGATGGCTTGAGGGTGAGTAAATCATCGGGTAATTTTCATTTTTAAAGTGAACTAATCCTTTAAGGGGATTGATCCTCACATTAAAAATATTGTTCCAAATTGTTTTTTTTTTTTTTGTTTTTGTTTTTGTTTTTTTAACCACAGCGATCTTATTATTTGTTTAGGATGAAATTAAAGCATATTCAACCAAAAAATGAAAATTCTGTCATTTTGTGACTGTCTTTCTTCTGTGGATCATAAAAAAGACATTTTGAGAAATGACTGTCTATACAATATAAGTCAGTGGTCATCAAAATGGTTTGGTTTGCATTGGTAGCAAATCATTGGTAGCAAATCCTGATAATTATGTTTTTTCTGAAATCTGAACTTTCTTGACAGGTGACTGCATAATTGAGTTGACCAAAAAAATCAGCTGCAGGACGGGGTTTGTGTTTAACCAGTTTGGAAAATAAATCTTTCAAATTTTTAGGATTGAAAATTAAGTCATCATCTAATGATGAGCAAAATATAATGTTACTGCAGAAAATGTATTAAAATGAGTGTGTGTGTGTGTGTGTGTGTGTGCATATGGAATACAGGGGTTCCCAAAATGGGGATGATTGACAGTTATAACCATTGCAACATTTTAACTGCTCACAGTTGTAAACTAGATGTCAGTTGTTTAACCGGTTTGAAACTGTTTTTCCATTCGTCAATCAATTTTTCAAATAGTTTGTTTGTCCTATATAGAGGAAGCTGTTTTTACCAAAGTAAAATGTTTTGAAGATTTTATCACTTACATGTCACTTTCTGATATTTTTCAGCACTAAGTTCAGTTACAATGCGTTTGTCATTCCTGTAATTGACTGAACTCTTTGTGAACTGAACAGCAATAAGCATTTAGAAAAAGGAGCGACATCCATAGCTGCAATATATACATGGCCATTGTTTTCTTCACTTCGTCACAACTTTTGTTGGCATTTTTCAAGAGTGGCATGACCATACCAACAGGTTAAATGACACCTTGTCAAATGTCTAGTTGTTTCAAGGTGAGGTGCAGGAGGAGTGAAAGTGAGAGCGAGTGTGAGTGCTTGAATGGTCACTGGTGCATGACACTGGCCTCTCATTACTGTCTCTTCTGCCTTTACCAACCCACACACACAGTTTTGGTTGTGAGCGGTGGCCTATTGAACGCTCATTGGTATGCTTGTGGTAATTTTACTGTCAAAACTCACTCTCTCTCTGTTTCTGGCTGTCCTTCTCGCTCTCTCAGTCTCTGTGCCCCTGGTCATCCAGCTGTAAGTTCACCCTGAACTACTGTCAAGCACATGATCAGGGCTGCATAAAGAAAGCTGCTCTGTTTTGCTGTCTATCATATGCTCTTCTTCCTCCTCCTCCTCTCTCTCTCTTTCTGTGTGTTTGTGATAGGGCCAGACCTCTCGTCTCTCTTTTTGTTTATTTAGATGAGATCAGCCAAGGTTGGTGGTTCAAGTTCAGTTGTTATGGTGATGAGCAGATGTCAGTGTCCTGTTCTTCTAGCGAGACTGGCTGAAAATGTCTGTCCCATCATGCTTTGTTTGAGGGATGTTTATGCACTGCCTTTTTTCCTTTCCTTTTTTTTTTTTTTTTTTTTTTTTGCTGCTGCATTTGGTAAACTCCAAAAGCAAAAGTTTTAAAGTAAGTTTTAAACATATTTAAAAATATAATCCATATTGTAAATGCATTAACACTTCAAGTCATTGGCTTTTTTGCTTTTAGAAATTTTATGTGTACTTTAGAGCCTGATGAAAAGAAACCAGTATCTGCAAAGGAGCCCCACTGTCAGAATATTTTACTTTAGGTCTTTTTGAATTAACTTTATAAATTAATTTATTTTTTAAGATTTATCATTGTTGATATAAAAATTACTTTTGGATCCAAAATAAAATATGTGCCTGTTGGACTTTTTTTTTTCTTTTTTCCTTTTTGTAAATATATCCAAAACTTTGAAATAAATGCAAATTACTTATTCAAAAAATGTAACCCAGGTGTTATGTTATGGTTTAAATTATGGCTGCCCTTGACTAAAGATTTTTCTAGTCGACTATTAGTCGTTCATTTAAAGGGATAGTTCACCCAAAAATGAAAATTTTGTTATTATTTACTCAACCTCAAGTAGTTCCAAACCTGTCTGAATTTCTTTGTTCTGCTGAACACAAAGGAAGATATTTGGAAGAATGTTTGTAACCAAGCAGATCTCGCCCCTCATTTACTATAGTAGGAAAAAAAAAATACTATGGTGGTCAATGGGGGGTGAGATCTGCTCACAGGTTTGGAACAACTTGAGGATGAGTAAATGATGACAAAATTTTCATGTTTGGGTGAACTATCCCTTTAAGCGAGTAGTCGACTAATCGCATGTGTATATTAATAAGCCATATAAATCATAATAATGAGCCTTTAATTGCCTATATATAACACATAGGCTAATCAGCGCTCAAGCGCATGATAAAGCTTGCCACAGCGCACCAGCAAAAGTAGTGATTTTGAATGTGTTGTGAAAAAACAGCAAGGAGACTGTCTAAATATTTTAATAATTTATTAATAATGTTTTCTGTTTTTTCGGCTGCAGAGATTAAGTCAACGATGCTGACTCATCATCTATATGCACGTTTCATACGGATTACATAGCTAAGAATATTTGTTTTCCACTTGAATTGGTTGACAATAGCTTGACATTTCAAGCTTTCTATAGATATATTTCTCATGTCTGTGAGGCAAGTATACAGAGTTTTGTTTTCATTTTTGATGCGGTCAAGTTCACAGAGACAGAGATGGCAAAAAGCACATCCTGTTTGTTTTCTTTATTTTACAAAGGCACAACGTTTTCATGTTAATGTGAGTTTACACAAATAAAAGTTGAAGTTTCGAATGATGTATTACTCTTATCTGTTTGACCAAAAATGACAGAATATTTTAAGGAGTTTCCACTGTTGCCAGCGCCTCATGACGTGCAGTAAGCGCGCTAACTTCCACACTCTGTACAAACACATGGATATGCTCCTAATAGGCTAATAGCACACATTTATCTAGGTTAACGTTAGAGCGAGCAGCCATGTAAAGTTGCTACTACTTACATGTTTCAAATGATAAGCCAAATTGGAGGTCGATGGATAATAGGTGAACGTTTGGATTTCCTGCCCGACATACTGTAATAACCACAAGGACCCGCCGTTAATGATCTGTCCCTCATGGACTGCGTAACTTCGCCACAAGGTTTTTTTTTTTTTTTTTTCTGTGACTAACCGACTGATAATATTTTTGGTCGACCAAGCCTCTTCTAGTCGACTAACGATTAGTCGACTATTAGGAGGCAGCCCTAGTGTACATGTAAAACGTAACATTATTTTACTCCTTACTTCCAAAAAAGTTAGAGCCTTGCAAGTTGTCTGAAGAGGTTTGACTACATTTGGCCTGAAAGAATAACAAAACAAGTGTACACACACACACACTCTGCAGGCCATTGTCGCACACTTAAAGCTGACGTATACAGTAATCTTTGCTTATAAACAGCCAGATCAGTATGACACACACAGTGATTATGAACATAATCCTTCTCTGATACTTTCCCACTGTGTATGTCTGTTTTTTGAGCTGTATATACGTGTCTGAACACATTTTTGCTTAATCGCATTGTCACACATAGTTTGTCTGACATTTTCTCCATTTGTGGTGTGTGTGTTTTTGTGCAGTTGACACTCTGACAGGCCTCTTCGCCATTGACGGATGGCACGTATGGATTGGACTAATCCAGGAACCTGGTTCCTCTCTCTCTCTCACACACACACACACACACACACATCTGCCACACACTGTCTTCTGTTCCTCACACTCAGACAGCTTCGGTTGGGATATCTATGTTTGTAATGGCGTCCCCTGCTCCATGATGACAATGGGGATTAAACGGCAAGGTTTTTTAAACGCATTTCTTCTCTTTTCCTGGTTCTGAAGAAAGAGCTTCCTTATCAGCTCTTCCAGGATCCACCATCATCCCTCTCTCCTCTCCTCCGCTGCCAATTACACAGCGGATCATTTACTTCAAGGGTATAAATGTTCCAACACAAGTATTAGCGAGCAGAGCTGAGTCGCTGACAGATGTACCAACTTTAATTCTCTACTTGTGTGTGTTTTTTTTAACTTTAATTAATTTATGTATCATCCTTTCTTCCCTCTCGCTCATTCATGATAATCTGGGTTGCCATGGCGACGCAGAGGAAGTGTCACTGCTGTCACTCCAGTGTGTGTTTCAGTTAGCTAATGTATTCAGGAAGACAGTAAATGAGAGGTAAACGCTATGAATTGAGCCTGTGTATGTTTAGATGTGGGTCTCTGACAGTCTGCTGTCTGTGTTTCCATCACTGAACTTATTTCTGGCACATACAGTCTAATTCTTATTCTTTCTTAATTATAGTTGTTTAATATTATTTAATTTGTGCCTTTTTGTTTAAATTTGTTTAAACACTTTTTTTAATTAAATTTTACATAATTTTGTTTATTTTGTGCTACTGATATTTTATTTTGTTTGGTAATATTACTTATTTTTTTTTACACATCATTTACTTAAATTTAATTTCAAACGTTCAAATGTTTGGGGTCAGTAAGATATATATATATATATATATATAATATATATATATATATTTTTAAATGAATACTTTTACTCAGCAAGGACACATTAAATTTGTTCAAAAGTGTCAGCAAAGATGTTACAAAGACTCTTTCAAATAAATTATGTTCTTTAAATGCTGAACTGAATCCTGAAAAAGAAATGTATCATGGTTTCCACAAAAATATTAAGCAGCACAACCTTTTTCATCATTGATAATAATAAGAAATGTTTCTTGAGCGCCAAATCAGCATATTAGAATGATTTTTGAAGGATCATGTGACACTGAAGACTGGAGTAATGATGCTGAAAATTCAGCTTTGACATCACAGGAATAAATGACTTTTTAAAAAATATTAAAATGGAACATGGATATCTTAAATTGTAGTAATATTTTATTATATTACCGTCGTTACTGTATTTTTAATCCAATAAGGTGAAGGTGAGCATAAGAGTCTTCTTTCAAAAACATTTTTAAAAAAATCTTACAGACCCCAAACTTTTGATTGGTAGTGTAAATCACAAACATATTGGTGCTTTTATTTTTTTATATTTTGCTTAATTTTTGTTTTATTTTGGTGGGCTTTTAAAAGCACAAATTTAATGTTTTGCATTCTGCTGCAAGGAGGTTTAATCTTATGTGATCAGTCACATGGCATTTACTAGAGAGAGTTAATTAGAAAACTTCCTAAATTTAATTGCAATTATTTGTAATTGTGGTTTGTGAGCAGGAAGAAGACTTTAACATCGCCGTGTCAGTGCACTAAGGGTCTTTTGCACATATAGTGAGTGTGTTGAAAGAGAGTAAGTATCTGCTAATGGGCTAACTCGCATTGTTTCTCACGTGTTATCATTTGCTTTGTTTTTTCCCTCTCTGTCAGGATTTGTGTCAACTTTTTTTCTGTTGATCAAACAGTGCACTGACACCTGATTAGCCTGCTGTGTGTGTGTTGGGGGAAGTTTCCCCTGTGCTAATTAAACGTGCACCTGGCCTGTCAGCTCAAGAGGAAGCAGAAACTACTTATGTCATGCTATACCTGCTTTTGTGTCACTGTCCTGACATCTCTTCAATGGACTCTTTTCACAGACTATGATGATGTGTTTCCAGTTATTAATAACATTTGTAAATATTAAAAACGTTTGTTAATTTTTTTTATTTAAAGAACATTTATAAAACTAAACTTTGTGTTATATTACAATAGGCGCTAATTTACAAAAATAAATAAATAAAAAACTAATTAATATGAGGTTGTTCGTTATACAAGGGCTGAAGGAGTGACTGTAAATCTCTCATCTCTCTATTTTGTCCTCTTCTTCTGAAATGCTGTCACCCCCAACCCAAAAAAATGCAATTTGAGCAAATGGGAACACAAAAATCATACTTGCTTTCATCTCTTTTCACCACTATTGAGGTTTACCCAACTATGATGACTTCCGAATCAGTTTTGGTGACCGTTGACTTCCATTGGATGGACGAAAAAAAAAAAAAAAAAATCATGTTTCAAATATCCCCTTATTTTCCATGTTCCACAGAGGAAGGTATGCTATCCCTTGTGATCCCTAAGGGTGTGTTCACACTTGGCATGTTTGGTTCAATTAAGGGTGCTTTCACACTAGCACATTTGGTGCACATCAGAGGTCCATTGACGTAAGAGTTAGGTTCGTTTGGATGATGTGAACGCTGTCTTCCGAACTCGGGTGCGCACCCGCGAACTGTACCAGAGTTCGCTTAAAAAGGGTGGTCTGGGGTACGGTTCACTGCTGATATGAACGCAATCATACTAAATCGCGGAAGTGAACCGCTATTAATGACATGATTTGATAAAAATTTGTGATTGTGTGTGTTTCACTCACTTTCCTGACAAGCATGACTGACTTTGGCCAGAGGAGAACTGGCCCCCCGACTAAGCCTGGTTTCTCCCAAGGTTTTTTTCTCCATTTAAACACCTATTTGCCACTTGTCTGCCACCTGATGTCACCTGATGGAGTTTGGGTTCCTTGCCGCTGTCGCCTTTGGCTTGCTTAGTTGGGGACACTTGATATTTGATATTCAACAGTGCTTTGATCTTCCTGCATTGACACTATTCTTTAAGAGCTGCTGTGCAGCCAAATAATGTACCAGTTATCACTGTAAAGCTGCTTTGACACAATCTACATTGTAAAAAGCGCTATATAAATAAAGGTGACTTGACTTGACACACTGCAAGCAGAGAATGTATATCTCATTTCTGCTCGACTCCCACATTCTTTAGAGCATTTGCAGTACATTTGCGGCAGATAGATGCAAGTGCTGTTATGTTCGGAAGCTTTGGAAACAAAACTAACGGTTTAAAAACAAAAATATAAAAGTGAGGTGAGCAACACTATGCATTTTGCCCCCTTCTCCTGCGCCGTCGTTACCAAGCAACGGAGTAAACAGCTGCTGCTTTGATGAGGCAAACGCACCGCAGTTCAGAACCAAATAATATAATGTGAACACAGTCCAACGGCATAATACAGCGTTCTTTAGCCGTTTTCACAGATCCATGTGAACGGGGATCATTTTGACAATGTTGTTGTCTGTATGCGAAAAATGCAAAGAAGAAATTTTCCCATTTTTAGAACATCGTTGTCATGTAAGCGTACCCTAAAATTCTTGCAGATAAACTGCTAAATGCTAATTATTTTCATATTATCACTGATTAATGTTTTAAATGCTACAAGTCAAATTAGGCATTGGCCAGGATGATAAATGTAAATAATCCTGTGCATCCCTAAACTTTATGAAAATAGTAATTGTTTAGTTTTATATTATCAAAGTACTATGGTATCACCATCTGATGCCTTCACTGTACAATAGTATAGTCTTCTGCTTGTGTTAATTATTTATTTATTTATTTTTTGTGCGTGTGTGTGGTGCAGGTATTCAATGTCCCCACAAGGATAGTAAAACCTAGCATTTTTGATGATGGGGACAAAATTTCAGTCCCCAGGAGAAAAACAGCTCATAGATCATACTAAATTTTGTTAGCATAACATTAATTTTTATTATTATTATTATTATTATTATTATTATTATTCTTTTTCTAAAAAAACAAAATATAAAATTCAGAATGTTTTTTCTGTAAAATTTAGGTATAGAATGTAAAGTTTGTACAGTATAAAATCATTATGTCTATGGAGAGTCCTCATAAAACACACAAAACATTGTGTGTGTTTGAGTGGCACATCCTTTTGCTCTCCACAGGACTATAATTCACTCCCACCCCTCTCCAACCGTGATGACTCCTCTGCCTGAGCTGGTTTGACCACTGGTCATGTGGTGTTACGTGGGTCAGTAGGAGTAATTATTTCTAGCCGCTGAATACACACTGAAGATGAATAGTTTTTGAAGAGAGTGTAATGTGTGGCTGACCCATGCTGACACATGGTTCATCCCAACTCTACAGCTGTGATTTATCCCCTCGGTCTGTGTGTGTTAACCAGAGGAGGGTGACAGCGCTCTTAGCTTCACTTCCATCTTCATCATGGAGCACAGGAGACAGTTTGAGAGAGAGGCTAAAGGGGATGCCTTTGCACTCATCATTTCCTCATCTCTCTTCTGCCTCATATAAGGCACTTATGTCTGATCTCTGACTGACAAAGCAAGGGAGATGCTGAGACACTTGTAGCCCTCGGACAGTGTGCCTTGTTTTCAGATAAAACATGACGAGTTCATCTAAGGCCCTAGTTTTACCATCTGATTTAAGTGATCCATGCACAAGTGGACAGTACTAAATAGATGTGTAAAAACTAGGGCTGGGTAAAAAATATCGATTCTCATTTTTACGAACCGATATCGATTCTTAAATCCCAAGAATTGATTAGTCTAGTCTGTTTTCAGTTGATGAATGAATAGAACATTGTAGCACTCCTCCCATCCAATAAATGGCAATAAGCTTTGTGCTTTGTTTCTTTTGATATAAAACAAAGTCTCAGATTTCAAATTCTGTCCATTTTATTACCAAATTAAAATAATAACCATTTTGGCGCTGTTTAATGTGGCATGACAGATTGCTGTAGCACCTCAGTTCAAGAGAGGCGACAGTGCGAAGCGCACGTGAACTGATCATCTCCTTTAATACCAGTTACAGCGCGGAATAGACATGAATGAACATCTGAAGGTATGTTGAAAGATACAGTACAACTTACCGAAATCCGTATCCTGTCTCATGGAATAGCTCAATCAGTGTTTCAACCGAGAAAGACGTCATTAAAACAGCTTGTAAGCAATGTCACGTAACATCACATTTACCTCAGAAAAACCATTATTCAGTGACCATAAATCGTTAGTCAGCTAGAAAAATGAACTGTAGAGAGGAGCATTTTATAGTAATGTAGTACCAACTGATTTCCATGTATAGTTTACAGCATTAGTTGAAAGATTTTTTTTTCCTTGAGAAAATTTGCCATGTACTGTATCTGATATATATCCAAAATAATTGAAATTGAATTAAATCGAATTGAATTTAATTGAAATCGAATCGAATTGCAAGTTTGTGAATCGAAATCAAATCGAATTTTGAAATTTGTCAACACCCAGCCCTAGTAAAAAGGCTACGTTCACACTGCAAGTCTTAGTGCGCAATTGTGATTTATTGCTCAGATCAGATTTATTTGTGTGTCTGTTCACATTATTATTATTATCATTTTTTTAAAATGTGGCCAATATCTAGTCACAGTACTGAACTGACCTGAACTGATAAAGAGGAGTTTCTCTCGTAGTTTTTTTTTTTATTTTTTTTTTTTTTTAAAAAGTAGGATGGCTTGGTATTTTGAGTGGATGGAGGCAGATCTGAATGCAAGCTTGCAGTCAATTGTAAGAAAGGGCCAGGGTTTAAATGGACTAAATTGGAGAAGTCTGTCACCAGAGTTTGTTGTTTCACTGTAAAATTGAGTTATGACATTTTGAAAAAGAAAAAAAAAAAAAAAACATATGCATGGATGAATCGTTCACAATAAGATCGCAGGCTATATAAAAACTAACACAAGGATTCGAAAAAAGAGAGCAGAGTTTTTAAACATTTATGATAGGAGCCCTCATGTTTTGCTTGCTGTCACTGTAATACTTCTGAAAGTTCACTGTCCTTCCACTGACTAACTTTCGCAATCGTCTTGATAACTTTGTGTATGTAAAATCTTTGAAGTGACTCCCATGAGCACAGAATTGTGACGAATGTTGCTCTAGAGTGACGTAAAAGTCGCATGAATTCCGAAATGACTGTTCAGACTGAGGTCGCATTACAAAACATCAGAGCTGTATCGAATTCAGGACCACATATGGAAGTGGCCCAAATCAGAATTGAAAGTTTAGATTCCATGTGGTTTGTGCTTTTCACACTGTTATGAAAAACAGGTCTGAGTCGCAAATGAGCAAAAAAATTGGATTTGGGACACTTTTGCCTACAGTCTGAACGTAGCAGTGTCTTGTGAATTATGTAGTAGCACCAACTCACTTACTTGATCACAAGTGTCTACAGGAGACACATACATGTTGAGGTTTATTTACTTAATTTGTCAATTTCGTGATTAGCAGCATCACTTCATTAGTTTTTACTGATTTGAAGAAGTTTTGCATTCGGCGGTGTTTGTAAATTCAAGGTTGGTGAAGTCAAATTTGACAAACAAAGGATCTAAATGTTACAGATTTACCTCTGGGCTGAATTCAAAGAGCTCAAACTTTAAATACGGATATTGGCTGTATTGTGGGAAAGTGTATATTTCTAAATTTTGAGTGCACCTGTATTGTTATTTCTCATTTATGATTTATTACTTAAAGTCCAGATGTAAGGTAGGTAGCGTCAGATTGTTTCTTCCATATTGTGATGTACATCTGAGTGAATGGATTATAGAAAGAAAAAAAAAAAAGTAGGGCGGCACTTGGTACTTTCCATCAGTTGTTGAGTGGATGGAGGAAGATCTGAATGCGAGCTTGCAGTCGAAGAAAGGGCCGGGGTTTAAGTGGACTAAATGATTGGACAACTCTTGCACCAGAGAGAAGTCTGTCATTTTCACTGGAAGTTTGAGTTATGACATTTTGATTTTAAAATTTACAAGGATAAATGAATGAATGAATGAGTGAATGAATGACTCGTTTGCAATAAGATCAATAATATGCATTTAGAAAATAGATCAAATTTTTATTTTAATGCCGACTTCAAATGTTGATGTTTGGGTGTGTTGTGGAAAAAGGTAGATTTCCACATTTTGAATGTATTCCTAGAGTATGACATAAATGTAAATACCAAATATAAACGGCAATCTATTGGATGACCATGAGATTAGATCACCTGAGACATAAAATAGTTAAAAAATAAAACTAGCATAATCATATCTGTGTACTATAAGAGGCAGTGTTAATGGAGAAATGGGCTTCTGCACCCGTTCCTGCTGTGATACTCTCACTATAGGGCCAGAGATTTGTCACTAGGTGGCAGCTGGACATCATGAATGTATCTGTTTTTACCTCCCCCTCTCTCAGCAGATGTTAAAGTGTAGTGTTTTATAGGGTAAGGCTGCTCTATGATGGCTTCTCTTGCTTCTGTGATGCTGTAAAGAGCCCAGGAGCATGACCCGCCCCGCTCCGCCCTGTTAACCCTTCTGATTGGCTCTAATTCTTAGTGGCACAGTACACTGGGCACATGACAGTAACAGTGTTCCAGATCGCTGGTGAGCGAGCCGACCCAAAACACACCCCTCATGCTCTCTCCCACACACACACAGGATCGTGTTAGTGTCACTTCTGTTTCACTGGTCTCATATGAACTTAAGTGCTTAAGCAGACTGTTCAATATGCCACCAGCAATTACATTTTCAAATGGGTGGGTTTGCAAACATCATCTGTGTTAATCTGTCTGTCACTGCCCGAGTTCCTGCCGGAGGGAGGAAAGAGGATTAAGTTATTCAGTCCCGGGTAGAATATTCTCTTTGTTCACCCTGACTGAAGGAGAAGTAAATAAAGCAACAAGATTTCTTCCTGACGAGTTAAAAAAGGCATATTCCTCCTGCCATGTCTCTTGGATTTGGCTAATGCTGTTCAGATAAGTCGTCCTCCCAGAATCCGTTTAGAAATCATCAAAATGCGAGAGGACGTCATGAGTCCAGTGGTGGGAAGGATCAGAGAGCGGCCTGGGCTATAGACTAGGGAATATGAACTTGCACGTTTAGGTATGGATATACACATTTCCTGATTTGATTCAGTTCTTTTGGTATATTTAAATGACATTTTGCTTACACATGAAATTAATTCTCTCTCACCTAATGCTGTTGATTATACAGGGAACCATTTGTAATGTTAGAAAGATTTCTATTTCTACTAATTTCTTTTTTTATCTTTATATTCATAAAAGAGTCCTTTCTATTCGTTGTTCCCACAAAGATATTCAGCAGCACAACTGTTTTCAACATTGCTATAATAATAAATGTTTCTTGAGCAGCAAATCGGCATATTAGAATGATTTCTGAAGGATCATGTGACACTGAAGACTGGAGTAATGATGCTGAAAATTTAGCTTTTCCATCACAGGATAGGAACAAATTACACTTTAAAATTAAACAATGAAACAGACTAATGAAACAGTCTGAACACGTACACGCTCAACTCCGTTTTTTGCCATATAATACCAAAGTGATACCCATGTCTTGATTCACAGTGCCAGGGAACAGCTGACAGCAGTGGTAAAATTATCTGATTTATTGTTTGAGCTACCAAGAACGGCGTAATCAGTGTGTCATGCTGGGATTTTCAGATGTGAGTCTACAGCACAGTTCCTCACACAGAAACACATTCTTTAGCTCAGGTTGACAGGAACACTTTTAAAACATCATACACCAGTGTGCCTAAATGTTATTGAGTTGTTTATTGTAGGAAGATCCCAGCTCCTGTTCTTTTCAGCTTTGAAACGCTCCGAGCGGGGCAAGCATGCTCCATCACTCAGCTGGGCCAAACGAGCGTGACGCTCCCGCTAGCTGAAATTTAACGCCTCACTCGCTTATTGATCCTTCCTGCAGAGGAGAGAGAGAGAGTGAGTGAGAAAGAGGCGGCAGGTCTAGGCCGGGCACTGTCCTTGACTCTATGTCCGTTGGAGAGCCTTGGAGGACGCACCACTTCCACTGCCCTCCACAACAGCAGCCTCCTCCCTGGGGCTCACTGCACTTTACAGCAGGATATTGATTTTGTAGGAGGAATGCAAGGGGGAGAGTGAAAGAGAAGAAGAGGAGGATGAGGAAAAGAAAGTCAATGAGACAAACTGGAGGCTTGAATAGGTGAACGGAAGAGAAGAAGGAAAGGGAGAGATTGAGACACAGAAATGAGGGTTGATGGGTAACTCAAGTGTTTGACTGCTCCCCAGGATGAAGGACAGTCTGAGTTAAACTGCTATGAAATATCTTAATCATACTCTTTCAGCTGATACAAAGAACCATACTGCAGTAGTCTTTGCCTAGTGCTGAATAATTGACTTATTCGCATGGTATTCACATGATACTAAAAGAATCCATAAAAAAATAAAAATAAAATCATATGGTTTTTCACTGTAAATTATACAATGACATTATTTTTCACTTCCAAAAGCTGTAAATGTAACAGTATTTTACTGTAAAATGACATTAAATGTACGGTTAGATTTATTTATATAGTACGGAAACTTTCTGTAAACCAGTTAACTGTTTTTCACCGTAGCATTTTTACAGTCTTTTACTGTTAAAATCATGATCATTTTTTACAGTGTAAATATTCATACAGAAATTAATTAGAAATAAATGGTTCAAGTAGTTATTCAGTAGCAGATTTGTTTTTAGTATCATGAAATGTGAGAATTCACTGGTATTGTTATATTGCAAGATCCATGTCTAAAAAATGTTATTAAAATGTTATTTTATGACACTTTTTGTTTGTTAGTGAGTAAACATCCTCCATCCGTTTCACTAATTTTCACCTCTTTGTATGGTGTACACTATTTAGGATTAAAAGTACAGTAAAAACATTAATATTGTAAAATATTACAATTTAATACAACATTTTTTATTGTAAAATATTTTAAAATGTAATTTATTCCTGTGATGGCAAATAAGAATTTTCAGCATCATTACTCTAGTCTTCAGTGTCACATGATCCTTCAGAAATCATTATATTGTAAATATACTGATTTGATGCTGAAGAAACATTTCTCACTATTTTCAATGTTGAAAACCATTGTGCAGCTTAACGTTTTTGTGGAACCTTTTTTAGTCATTCTTTAAAAGAACAGCCAAATAGAAATCTTTTGTATCATTTATAAATGTCTTTACACCCACTTTTGATCAATTTAACGCATCCTTGATGAATGAAAGTGAATAAAAGTACCAATTTCTTAATAAAAAAAAAAAACAAAACTTCTGACCCTAAACTTTTTAACAGTAGTGAGTGCTCATGAAAGTTTTACTTGGATCAGTCTGTAGTGTCAGTGTGTAGTCTAAGCTGCAGGTTAATGCTAAACTGTCCTTTCCATCAACATAATCCTAATATTGATGTTTGCTAACTAACACAGTGACTAGTGTGCCATAGACTAACCCAGTGCCTGTGTGTTTTTCTGCTTGTGTGAGTGTAGCTCCATCAGTGCGTCTGACCTTTCACCTCTCTTCGCTCCTCTTTCTCCTGTCCTGGCAGCTTGTGATGTGATCGGCCACAGAAACATCTTTTTCTGCTTTTGGATGAGGATGGGTGTGAAATAGATGTCGACACACACACCCTGAAAAGCACTTAAGCTCAGGGCTGTGTGTTGTGCGTCAGGCAGGCAGTGGAGCAACTCTCCTGTGTGCATTTTTAAATACTTTCAAGTGATTGATTTGAGAACCTGGGCTTCAGTCGCAGGCTTACACCTGCTAAAGACCTTACCAGAGAGAGTGAATGAGAATAACTGGAAAAGACATGAGAAGTGTCGTGTGACATTAAAGCTTTTGATGTGTGAGAGTGTGTGAGTTGCTTGGGTGTGTGTTTTAAGCAGGTGTAATATTGTACTGTGTTTAAAGCTAATAGATGATCCATGTCTTAGTTGGCATATTAGTAGTTTTTAACTCTGTGTGAGTTTCTGATCTAGCTATGATTTTTTTTATTTTTTTTTATTTTTTTTTTTGGAGCCGTGGCGTGCTGACTTTTTTCCCACTTTTTTCTGTTTATAATTTAAACAATACAAAACAAACTCTTTTTTAGAGACAATTTTAGTAACTTTGTTCTTTAAAAAAAGTTATTCTAATTTATTTATTATTAACTTAAAATAACTATATAATTATACTTTATTTTAGTTATTTATTAGCCAAAAATGTCAGAAGTTATTCTTAAAGTAATTAGTGGTGCTATAACTATTGCTCATACTTAGGGTTAGAGATTTGAAAAAATAAATAAATAAATAAATAAAACTATTACTATTTACTATTAAACTTTGTCTAGTTTGCACAGTTTGTGCTCGGCCCGAAAAGTATGTGAATGCAATGCAAATACTTCTTTCTGTGCAAGTTCCTGGTAGAGGGGTGCTCTATAGCAGGAATTATGGTTTGTCTTTGTTCACTTTGTCAAAGTAGTATTTGTTGCCTCTCAGGTTTACCTCCAGACCAATGGAAGAGCACATGATAAATGTTCAACCAGTACGCATGTTGGTGGTGCATTGGCAAAGCCCTCGCGCCTGCATTTGCATGCTTGCGTGATTGTGTTTAATTGTCTTATGTTTCATACTTATATCACAGAAGAGACCAAATCTAGGAGCAAGAATATCATAGGCTTAGAGGTAGGCAAAAAAAAAAAGAAGAAGCCCAGAACACGCTAAAAACCACATAGTAATGCCCTGGCAACCACCCACAACCCTTTATGTGACTTTTTCACATTCAAGCGTCACTCGGTTGTTCTTCAGGAAATGTAATGTTCTGTTTATAACTAACTTTGCATCGCCTACTAACAACTGAAATCGAGTACTACAGGGTGTAATTTTGTAGACAAACCCAGAAGTTAGCATTACCCTGGTTCCCTTCACAAAAAAACAATGGGATTTTTCCACTGGCTTTTGGATTATTGCAGAAAAATATTCATCAAGATAATCTTCATGAATGAACACAACTTTTATAAATTGTGAAGCCTAAATACAGTCGCCAGAAGTAAAAAGCTTAGGCTATTAATGAACTACACCATGCACAACTTTAACGTCACCACCACTAAGCTTCCAACAACTCTTTTAATCTTTTTTTAAAATCTAATTGGAAACTCTGAGTTAGAATAGTTTGCAACAGCGCAAGCACAAAGAGGCTGTAAAAGCGGACTGAGTTGTAGGGCTTAACGATATGACCTAAAATCAAAATCTCAATTAATTGAACATTTTACCTTGATTATGATTAATGATTTTTTTTTTTTTTTTTTTTTTTTTTTTGTTATTTGCTTTGTTTTTGTTTTTTTTGCCCTCATAGTTCACTGACAAGGTTTGTACTATAAATATGCTTGACTATTAAAAGTGGGATATTTTTTCCTAATGGAAGAGTGCTCTGACATAACAGCTCACTTTCAGCAGTTATTTTATCTATGGTTCCTAACATTTCTAACAGATTTCTGCTCGTTGTAAATCAGATACAGATAAATTAGCACAGTACTAGTACATTTATTTGAATGCATTAATGAGAGAGCGATTGTGTGTGTGAATGAGTCATACTGTCTCTCTATTAATTGTGAAGCTGTGGGTTGTAAGTAGTTACTTCAGAAGTAGAAAAATATATGCTATAACTTTTGAGTTTCTAAGCTACTTTAGTGATAAATCACAGGACAGCGTTGACAACAAGTTTCTGTGCTCCTCTCTGTGCGCGCGATCTTCACGTGATGTGCAGCTACTGTCTGTATGAGTGTTCGTGTGCCACAATGCATCAGTGCAGTAGCTTAATAAAATGATAGCCTACATATCCGATGGTCTAAAATCGCTTAAATGTTCAAACTGGCAAGCCTTAAAACACATACAGTTGACAGTTTAGTGAAGACGCAAGCGAAAGTGATCTCACTTCGGGGCTCGCCACTCACGCGCCGTCTGTGTGTGTTGACTCTGAGTTTGAGTTCACCTCCGTGTTGCTTCCATGGCACTGAATGGACGGGGTGGAGTCACATGACTACACACACGGTAGTATGTTTTTAAGGGGAAAGTATTAACAAGATTAAAAAAACGAAATAACCAACATGGAAAAATTAAGTCGGTTAGAGGTTCTGAATTTCAGTTCCGATTACTTTTCGATTAATCATCCAGCCCTACTGAGTAGGTGCTTTTTCCAGTTCTGTGTGATGATGTTTAATGTCTCCGACAACCTGAGTAGTCCTATTTAGTAGTCTGCCATGTTAGTTTGCTCCGCAATTCAGAGAATCAGATCTGTCGGATTTACATCACGTAAATTCATCCCACTTCTCCCTAAACACTTAAAAGTAAGTGACTGGGGAATTGGGAGAAGAATTTAGTAAACTTTATCGTTACCTACCTTTTACTTAGGACAAATTGATACTGAGGGGGTGCAAATCAGATCTGAGGGGCAATGCCCCCTTTTGCCCTCTTGTGGCGTCGAGCGTGGAATAAAGTGTAAAAATATCTTGTGCTAGTGGTAACAACAGGCCTTATTTCAGGTGTTTAACCAAAAACCCTTTCAAAAAACCCACTGGCTTCAGGACAATGGAACCATTTCCAGAATTTTCATTCAGCCTCACTCTAGTCCGCCAAATCTAAATGGTCAATAATATGGTGCCTGTTTCCATAGGACCATCCTATTTGAGGTGAGCTAACCGTGAGTTTGCCACATTGATCATCTGGCTGTCAGCTAAACCTCCTCTGCGGTGTTCACATCTTTTTAACATGATGGAAACTCTTTCCTGTTACTTAGAGATGCTGACACTCTGACTACATTTCCTCTTTAGTACGGCTGTGAGTCTGTTTGAGCCGGGTCCACGGGCGTGTGTCATGGCACCTATGTGGTGTGTTCTCGCAGGCAGTTTCGATGCAGTCACACACAAGCCTTCAGGATGAGGTAAACGGCTCTGTTTACTCAGGTGTGTCCGTTTTCTCATTCCCTTCCCTTCAAGGAGGACATCCCCTGCTTTTCCTCTTGCCTCTGTCCGCCTGTACCGCCATCACCCACAGAACACATTCCACAACTCCATGACAAATAGGAGACGTGGAGGAAGTGTGTTTGATGTGTGTGTCCGCCGCCATGTTTGCGTTTGATGTCATACAGGTTAGCTGTCGGAGTGTTTGATTCAGCAGGAGAAGGGGAGCTCAGTAACTGGTGACACACAAGCTCCAACCGTGTACTCGCCAAACACGGGGCTCTATTATACACATGGATCTCAATACCTCCAGATACACACACACATGGTGAAACTCTCAGATGTGTTGGCAAACACTCTTAACGTGGTTAAACTATAAGGATTTTTTTTTGCTTGTCAGTCACTCAGATTTTGCTCTACCAATATTTTCAGTAGCCGCACCATAGAAATAATTTTTAGTACCATATTTTCATGTTTATTACAAAAAATATTAATTTGAATTTTTTATTTTCTTTTTATTTTCCATCATTAAAGCTGCAGCCCGTAACTTTTTTTGGTTAAAAATAATCCAAAATAAATTTTTGAGCAAGTACATAACCAGCCATTGTTCAAAACTCTCCTTACCTTAGCCCGAATCACAACTGTAAGCTTGTAGTAATGTTTTATAATAAAATCGGTACTGGTGGGTTTCCGCGGGAAATCCGAGCATGCAGCCGTTAGTTTTTGTGTCATTACGCCACATCTGTAAACAGAAAGGAGTCACAGCTAGTAGGCTATATCACATGTGAGGATGCTGCTAGTAGTGGATCATTTATAGCCTTTTCTCACAGCAGCTGGAATAATTAAACTTATCATTTTGATGGCGGATTGTAATCTAGAAATGTCCAAATGACAATCATCAGTGACAACTGGAGATTCACCTGTAGACAAAAGCAAAAGACTTCAGACTGCGGAGTGGCTACAAAAATTGAAATCTACAGGTAACGCTAATACACACTAAATACACATAGTCACACAATGTTGATGTTGTTAAAATTAACAATTTGAGAACAAAGTATAACAACAATAATAATTTGCACGGTTTGACGTGATCCGAGCTAAGCGATCGTTAGATTTAATCACCATTGGCAGCGAGATTTATTGTAATGCTTTTTTTCTCAGTTGGTCAGAACAAAAGTGGCAGACAGGTTACTTACTTGTTCAGACATTTTCTGGTGAAAATTCTTATTTTGATCATACTTCCAAGACGTTAAATCTGTGATTCCAAAGTACAGTATCCACTGATGTGTTGACTGACAGCAAGCATTAGATTCATCTGTGCTGAGGAGCCGTGCCGATGCACAACCCACGTAAAGATGATAATTCCGCAAATAACTGCAATTGCAGGTTTCAAACAGAGATGGCGACAAAGAGGCAAAACTTACGGACTGCAGCTTTAACTATTAAATTCTATACATCAATTTACTATTTTTATTTACATGAATTTACTTTTTAACCCATTCTAACTGATTTTTTCAAGCTTCACAATATATATATATATATATATATATATATATATATATATTCACATATTTGTACTCTCTCTGCCAATATTTAATACTCATGTTTTTAATACACTTAATACAAAATGTGTGTATATACAGTGTGTATATATATATATATATATATATATACACATTTACATTTTCATGAATTTACATCATTGAATGTTGTTGTTTTTTCTACAACTGATTCCTCTAAGCGTACATGTTAGTACAGCCCATAAAAACTGTAAGGTTTTATATATCTTTTAACAATTTTTTTTTGTATAATATTTATATTTAAAAAAGTGCAATTAAATTTAGCATATTGGCACATACATTTAAAGGAAGCTGTTTCTCCTTGAGGTTTATTCATCCACATTTTTTCAGGTTTGTACAGAAGGACACTTGCAATCCATTTGCCAATTTATTTTTTTTTTTTTTTTTTTTTTTTTTTTTTTTTTCATATTTAGAACTAAAATGCAAAATTTATGTTGGGTTTATCTTTGACTGACTAGCATCTCTGATTGAAGAGGAGAGCTGTTAGTTTGGTTTGAATGATTGTTTGTGTGTGTGTGTGTGTGAATGCCACCCCCCCCCCCTTATTTGTTTACATGTGTGCATGTTGTTTGTGTGTGTGAGAGAGAGAAAAGAGCACTCGCTTAGGCTCATCTGTGGAGTAGAATGGGTCTGTCTCTTTTTTTCTTTGGAATTTGTGAGCAGCTTGATGTATTTGACATCTGCGTGACAGGCCACTGCTCTTCAAGACTAGCTCAGAAACTGTGCTGTCCAGACCAGCTGTGTGTGTGTGTGTGTGTGTGTGTATGGCATTGTGTTTGCACATCAGAGCAGCCAAGCATTGCCACTGGTGGAAAAAATACACAAACACACACATCCACTGGCCCTTTTTTAATACCCATCGCTTCTGTCATGAGATACATTTTGACACCAACAATGAGTGTGTGTCAAGTTGTCAGTTTATCTCTCTCTCTCTTCCTTTTATGCATCCACTTTGTCTCATTCTCACCCTTTTCCTCCGCCTCATTCTTCCCTTCTCTTTGTCTCTCTCAGGCCTTTAAGTCAAGACTGTCCATGAATAGTGCATGTTATTTTGTTTTGTAGATTTCTATTTGACAGTCTGTCTGTCCTTTTCTTCTTTTCTTCTTATTGTTTTGGTTTAGCGGAAATAACTGGAAGAATCGGGTCCAGACTGGGCCGCACCGAACCCTCCAGAGCGCCTTTTTCTCAAGAGTCTCCTTGTGCCGTTATTGCAAAACCTTGCAGTAACTTTAACGATTATACAGCCCTATTTCCACTCATGAACACATCCGCACACTCTGGCACGTGCACCCATGTCCTTTCTCAAATCAGGACACAACCTTTTTAATGCTTTTACTTTAATGTTATTAACAGGACATTTTATTTTACTCTAAAAGTCAAGACCCATTTGGGCGAAGTCTAGCCGCTCGGCGCACTCACAAAAAGCCCTTCCCATGTGAAAACACTGCCATTATTAACATGGCTGAAATGTGAAACTCAGTCTCCGTAAATGTCAGGGAATATAGGGCATATATATATATATATATATATATATATATATATATATATGGCCCTCTTTCTCCGTTAACGTCTCAGCTGTGTGTCTACGTTCTTAAGGGAACAGCGTGACCATTCTGACGTGCTGCTTGATGGGGGTCTCGGGCACGGAGGCCGGAGTGGGGGTCACTGATGTAACACCCCCCACCGTCCCACCTGAATGGGGTGAGAGAAAGCCGTCTCTCTTGCACCTGCAGTGAAAAAATAGAGGACGTGTGTATGTCAGAGAAGGACGGGAATGGGTGCACTTGTGAAATTTATTTGGGTATCAGAGTTTTACATCGGTTGCTGTTGGATTTACAGGTCGGAATGGAATGTAGCCCAATGAAACGCTCTTTGATGGGCAGAGCAGGTTGAGTTTTAACAGACGAGCGATGCATAGAAGGCTGTAGTTTATGTGGCTTTGAGAAGACCCTCTGCTGCCTGCTAGAGTCGTAAAAGCCTGAGATACCCATGAACAGGAGCACTATGGGATGGCAGCAGAGGGTTCTGGGATATGTGCTCTGACTAGAAAGAGACACTTGTTAAAGTGTGTGAACTTTTCCTCTTTTGGAGCTCTTTAATTGTGTAGATGTGTGAATGTGTGACTTAATAAATGTTTTACATCCGGTTTTGCATTAATTAGCTGGTAATCTATTGGTTAATAAAACCCACTATGGACTTTCCAATATGCTGCCTGATGAAAACATTAAAGAACATGTGAATAAAAGTTAATTTATGTGTGTTTGTCATTTTTTTTGTCATCTCTACAGAGGCGGAGGCTTCTACAGGAACTGGGGGAGCAGAGGATTCCTTACCTTTCTCCTACAGACCCAGGATTTCAGGAACTGGTTAGAAATTCATGCAAATCTCCACGATACTTTATAATTTCAAATCTGCTATATATACTCTACCATTCAAAAGGTTGGGGTCAGTAAGATTTAAAAAAAAAAAATACTTTTATTAGCAATAAGAACACATTATATTGACATGATTATATTGATCATATCGTCCCAAACCCGTAAGACCTTCGTTTATTTTTGGAACACAAATTAAGATATTTTTTGATGAAATCCAAGAGTTTCTGAACTACAAATAGGCAGCAACGTCATTTCACCGTTTGAGGTCCAGAAAGGTATTAAAGACATTGTTAAAATAGTCAACATGACTACAGTGGTTCAACCTTAATGTTATGAAGCGACTAGAATTCATTTTGTGCTCAAAAACAAAACAAAAATAACAACTTTATTTAGCAATTTGAACTGTTGTCATACGAAGCTGACATAGTGAACGCAGTGCAGGCTTCCGTGTTTACGTCCGATAGCGGGCTCAGTATTGGCCAACCTGTACACTTGAGCCGCACGACGCATGCGTGTGATGTTGATGCAGGAACTGGCCAATAATGAGTCGACGTTCGGACGTAGAACACGGAAGCCTGCTAACCCTATAAAAGTGAACTAACCCTTTAAAAGTGACAGTAAAAACAATGTTACAAAAGATTAGTGTACCAATCAATGCTTTTGTCCTTTATGAGATTAATAAAGAACTCTCTCGTCTTCTGTCCAAACATACTGCACCCTGTAAATGTGAAGTTTTGCAAAATATTCCTTTTTTGAATTGCCTGAAAAACCATCTCATGCGAGCATAACAATTTTTTTTTTGCGATATATGGGAGTTTTTGCGAAATTGACGTGTTTCCATTGGGCGTATTTTTAATTTGCAATTTCAATTTGCGCAATTTGTAGGGTAATGGAAACGCAGCTACTGTTTGGTTGACCCAATGTTATGCTAGTCTACAGCCCAATTGGGCAGTTCAAACAGACTGCAATTCTGTAATGAATGTAATTTGTGAAATGCGGCTAGTAGTGCAGAAATGACACACTTCAAATCTAAAAGTTTTGGAATTTCTGTTTTTTCTGCTCTAAAATATTCAACAGTGAATTGTTTTTCAGTGAATTGGTTCACAAATCAGTCAAAATAATTCATTAGCAAATCAGTCTGAATTTTTATCAATTTTTTAAAAAAAATTCTTATCCAATTGTCACAAACAAATGGAAAGAAGTCATTGAAAAGTCTTGGTCAAAGTATGGAGACTCCCGTAAATATCTTGACAGTGATATTAGGACAGATTGCTCACATACCTTTTTTGTTTTTAATAATTACATTATGTTTGTTTGTGTCTGTAATCTAACAGTGGGACTCCAGTTATGCAGGACTGGCTTTACGGCAGTCTGGTACCCTGCCAGATGGTCTCCATGAGAAGGTGCAGTCTGCTCTGATAACTCTACAGAGGCGTGGATGTCTCCTCCGAGATCTTGTCAGAGTCCGAGACCGGGATGTCTTCACGGCTGTTTTGCGTGCTCTCGTGGGTCAGCCAGGCTACACGTACCGTTATCTGGACACCCGTCTGTTCACCATCCCCTGGCACTGTGAGGGAGAAGAAGGTCAGAAAGATGAGAAAGAGAAACCGTGCTGTGACTCTGACCTGAGGGACGCTTGCAAAGCATTGTGGGAGCTCAATCAGTTCTTTTGCTCAGACGTAAAGCAGCAGACAAATGCAAGAGGCGTCAAGCGTTCCCACAGTGACACCGAAAACAGCGAAGACACACCAGGGGAGGGGACGTGCGAAGAGAGTGTTAAGGACAGGTTACTTGAGAAGCAGGAGAAGGAGGAGAAAGAGGAGGAGGAGGAGGAGGAGGAGGAAGACAGCGGTCAGGGCTGCTCTCATTCCTCACCTCCTTCATCCGCTCCGCCGCCTGCTCTGGCCGGCCTCATTCAGTTTAACGTTACCCTCATCAATTACATGGACCCCACTGCCATGACCCAACTGAAGGAAGAGCCGTATTACGGCATGGGCAAGATGGCAGTCGGTTGGCATCATGATGAAAACCTGGTTCCTCTGTCACCAGTTGCTGTTTACAGCTATAGCTGCCCAGCTGAGCCAAAGAATGAAGGTGAGAGGTCAAAAGTCTTGGGTAGAGCATGTAAAATAATATTGTAAATTAACATTCCAGATAGGGGCACCCTGAAACTTAGTGTTTAGGCAGTTAGGATTTTTTTTTTTTTTTTTAAACATTTTAGTTAGGATTATGTTAATATAACTGCCCCCTGGAAGTTTGCAGAGGTCCCCTAGTAGTCCCCTGCTCTAATAGATGACACAGGACTCAGTCCCTGTCCTGAACCCGTGCCCTGCTTTCTCAATAGTTTCATGTCCCTCTTCACTCTTTTTGTGCAATAAATCCCACAAATAGGAATAAAATAATTAATTTTAATAAATTTATCTTATAAAATAATAATTTATTTATTTAGTAATGAATTGTTTGATGTATTTATTCATTTAAATAATATAATATTCCACTTCAAACAGACCTCTTTTTTTAAAGTTCATAATCAGAATTTCATTAAACATACTGCTTATAAAAAGCATATACAGGATAAAACATAGATTTACATTGAAATTCATTTTAGAATTTGAATCTTGACTCTAAATTTAAATTTAAAATGCATACGTTCAACCCCCCCAATTGGGCTAGTTTTGAGTAGCAATTGGGCGGGTTTTGTTGTGAAAACCTGGCAACCTTGGCGCTGTTGCTTTAATTCCAAGCAGCACAGCAAAAATAGGACTCGGAGCGGAAACGATCGCTGCACTGCTGCAGATGCACCGCTCCTGGAACGCACTGCCGGACCGCATCCGTGTGCAGTGTGAAAGCTATAAGTAGCGTCTCGAATACTGTATGTATACCGTCTGTATGAACATGCAACAACTCTTAATAGTAAACAATGGCGTAACTTTGTTTTAAAAAGTGGGTGGGACAGGAATGTGTGTGGTGGTGGAGGTGTGTATTGTATTTGTATCATTACAATAATAAATGCACAAAATATATTGCCATAGACCTCATGATTAATATGATAGTTTCATCCTTACATCTAGTATAATACAATATATTTTTAGTCTTGAGAGTATTCACATTAACCAATAAATACGTGAATCTGCATATAATATTAGCTTGTCCTGATAGATTAGCGGTAGAGTTTTTGTTCAGCATGCCAGAGGTTCTGGGTTCTAATCCGCCCTCGTGTAATTTATTTTATTTTTTTCTCATTAAAACCAAAGATGTTCATCAGTGATTGTATATGAAGAGCAGGAACACGTTTATGTGCATTTTGTTTTGTGATTTCACCGGAGCGAATAGAGTCTCCGGCCACAACAGCGTTAAGTGATAGATTGAAGCGCTCGTCCGTGTGAAGACTGCGCACTGTGCACGAGCGCCAAGAGAGCACTGTTGCGCCACTGATAACAGCGGCAACGAGCACTCAACATGGTTTCAAAAACAACACATCCCAGCGCCAGATCGCCTATTATTTAACACAAACGAATGAATTGCTAATCAACTAGAGATGTTTCTTTTGTATTATTCATCCGTGTCGCGAGATGTTTCAAAAAGTGGTGGGGACAATATCGACCCTGGCAAAAAGTGGTGGGGACATGTCCCACCCGTCCTACCCGCAAATTACACCTATGCTAGTAACCATAGTGACATTGACCAAAGTAATATCAAAGATGGCGACGTCCATAAACTTAAAAACCGTATAACTTTTGACACGATAAGAGTCCATTTGAGCCGTGAGTTCATTCGTCAAAACCAACAGAAGCTTCAAATTCTAAAATAAACACACGCTTGCCGGACCTTTAGCCGTTGCACTCCCGTCTCCCGTCCTTTGCAGCGTCTCGCGTATGACACGGCATTTGAGTCGCGCATTAGACACTGCCGCTCCGGTGGAGAACAGTGACTGGATCTAAAACCTTCAGATGACACGCAGCTCATATATCCGTCGCTGTAAGTTACCGAAAGCAAAACCACACACAAAATCCCTTAGCAGAGTGGCTCTCTGCACTGTATGATGTGACAGGGACATACAACTAGTTGTCCAGTGCGATTCCGTTCACACAGCGCGGGTTTTCCGAGAATGCGGTTGTGTGTACTGAAAATTTACGGCTGTGAGTTCGGTTATAGAATGCGGTTGTCACTTCCGTAAATAACTGTACTGTGGTGAACGTAACCATATTAAGGACTCAAACTGGACTGACAACCAAATTTTGTTGCTGTGTGAACATGGCCTATGTGTGAACGAAACCGTATTAAGGACTCAAATACAGAACTGACAATCGTATTCTGCTGCTGTGTTAACGTGGCCTATTGTCTTAAAAAAAAAATAACTGAAAATATCTGTTATTATTTACTCAACCTAATGTCGTTACAAACCTGTATGACTTTCTTCTGTGAAACATAAAAAGAGATGTTTTAAAGTACAGCGTTTGTCCAAAAAGTGAATGTCAGTGGGGTCCAAAACAACATTATTTTTTCAAGATATCTTATAAATATCAATGTTCTGCAGAAGCAAGAACTGCATTTTAATCATTTTCATTTTTTTAATGGAACTCTCTCTGTTAACATTCCTACCCCATTCAGTTTTCACTGAAGGGACAAAACAGTCCTTTATTTTTCTAGCTCACCCATGCTGAGAACCTAAAACATTCATTTTGACACCAGCCAGTTCAAAACCATCCTTCACTTGATAGCTAAAATGTGCTCATGCAATCATTGTATGAACATGCAAGGAGCCAGATCTTCCATATTTCACATGAATCTCACTGGAGAAGTTTTTCTGGACATCAGTCTCTCTTCACGTCAGCCTAACAGCATAACATGCAGCTGTGTGTGTGTGTGTGCGTCAGTTCGACAGAACAGAGAGTGGTGTGCTAACCAGAACCACCTGCCTCACGAGCTCTGTTTCGCCAATCTCTTACTGACCGATTTGACCTTTGACCTCCCCAGGGCCTGCTTCAAACAGTGCATGAATGGTTTGTGTGTGTGTTTTTGTGTGTGAATGTGTCAGTTTGTGTGGAATTATTCCGCAGCTGTTCTTTTGGAGGTAAAATTGACCCCTAAGTTCCAGACTTCAGAGAGACTCCCCTGATGGAACGCTTTTGCAGCGCGTACGCACCCGTGCAGAGCATCGCACAAAATGTTGCCTTCACTTTAGAGAAATCGCTGTGAAATGCTGCAGACCAGCTGAAACGGATTCTTGCTCAGAGGAATTCCACTTTGTACATCATTTATTTGTTGCTGTGTGTGTGTTGTATGAATGGGTTTTATTTTTTATTGCCCCTTCGAATAACATCTGTGTGTTGTATAGATTTGTGTTTCACCTGAACACACTTTGAAGAGAATGCCTTACTGAAGCTTTTCATGATGCCCGCATCTTTTAACACATCTGTGATGGGTTTATAGAGTATGTTGGCCGTACTGCAGGGAAGTCGCTCGGTGACAAATATGTTCAGCTCTTCATCCAACGCTGACTAGATCCAGCTCATTTCCTTTTCTAACAGGCATTGTTTTATGCCACTGTGATTTTGAAGTGTTTTTGAAGGAATCTTTTCCGTCGCTGCTGTGTTGGCTGCAGATGGCCTTTTGAGAGCTGTGTCAGAAATCACAGGCTGAAATTAAGTTACTATTTATCCCTGCTGAGCGCAGAGAAAGCCTTGCTCAGGGCTCATGCTTCCAAGAGTGCTTTAGTATTGATTTTACTGATAGGTGTCAGCCTGCCCTCTCTATTTTTCTCTCTCTCATCAGTTACACTTTTATTCTTTATTTCTTTTTGGTTCTGTATTTATTTATTTATTTATTTTTTGTTAAAACATCTTTGGAAGTTGAATGACATGTTTTTTTTTTTTTTATTATTATTGTTGAAATAAGTCTCTTGTGCTCAACAAGGCTGCATTTCTTTGATCAAAAACAGTAATATTGTGAAATGTTATTATAATGCTGTAAATACTATTACAGTACTGTTTTCTTTGATGAATAGAAAATTCAAAAGAACAGCATTAATTTGAAATAAAAATCTTTTATGACATTATAGATGTCTTTACTGTCACTTTTGATCAATTTAAAGTGTCCTTACTGAGTAAAAGTATCATTTTTTTACATTTACCGCAAAATTTTATAGTGTATCACTATTTTCACAAATATATTAAGGAGCAATAACTGTTTTCAAGATTGATAATAATACGAACCATTTCTTGCTCCAAATCAGCATATTAGAATGATTTGTGAAGGATCGTGTGACACTGAAGACTATGTAATGGCTGTTGAAAATTCAGCTTTGTGGTCACAGGAATAAATTAGCCTACATTTTAAAATATATTACAATTTTTTTTTTTTTTTTAAATTGTAATAATTTTTCATTATATATTTCAGTATTCTGCATTTTGAGCAAATAAATGCTGCCTTGGTGAGCATAAGACTTCTTTAAAAAAGGTTGTTTTGTTTTTTTTTAAACTTAAACTAAACATCCAGTTGTTATTACAGTGGTCACAAATTCAAAATAAAATAAAAATAGAATTTTAAAGGGTTAGTTCACACAAAAATGAAAATTCTGTCATTAATTACTCACCCTCATGTTGTTCCACACCCGTAAGACATCTTCATCTTCATCTTCAGAACACAAATATTTTTGATGAAACCTGAGAGGTATATGACTCGTCCATAGACAGCAATATAATCACCACATTCAAGGTCCAGAAAGGTACTAAAGACATCTTTAAAAAAAGTCAATGTGACTACAATGGTTCAACCTTAATTTTATGAAGCGACGAGAATACTGCGCAAAAACAAAACAAAAATATTTTCATACGTTGTTTATGTCCAGCGCTTCCATGTTCTACGTCAGAAAGCCGACTCATTATTGGCCGGCTCCTGCTTTAGCATCACGCGAATGCGTCGTGCTGCTCACATAAACAGCCTCTGCCAATACTGAGCCGGCATTCTGACGTAAAACCTGGAAGCTCTGAAGGTAAACAGCATATGTGAATGACACAGAAGAGAAGATATTGTTGAATAAAGTCATTATTTTTGTTCTGTTTTTGCGCACAAAAAGTATTTTTGTCGCTTCATAAAATTAAGGTTGAACCACTGTAGTCACATGAACTGTTTTAACAATGTCTTTAGTACCTTTCTGGACCTTGAAAGTGGTGGTTAAATTGCTGTCTGTGAACGAGTCATATACCTCTCAGATTTCATCAAAAATATCTTAATTTGTGTTCTGAAGATGAACGAATTTCTTACGAGTGTGGAACGGCATGAGGGTGAGTAATTAATGACACAATTTTCATTTTTGGGTGAACTAACCCTTTAATATTGTCCATTTGATGGTAATTGGCTATAAAAAAAATATCAGATTATTGGTGTTGTTTATAAATAATATAGGTACATCTCTGTACTAAATGTCAAACTACATCTGTGTTTACAGGGGTGACTGAGAAAGACAGTGAGGAAAAGAGTAAAGAAAAAGAACCGGAGACAGAGGGTGAAGGAACAAGTAAAGAAGAACTGAAGGAAGAAGGAGAAGGTTCGGTGAAGGAGGAAGTGGAGAAAGAGAAGGTGTGTTGGCGTGTTGGCCTGAAGGTGGCCTGGGACATTCACACACCAGGTCTTGCTTTGCCTCTACAGTCTGGGGACTGCTACTATATGACAGGTACACAATCACATTCATCTGTGTCCAGAAACAGTAGACTCAAGTACATGTGTAAAGAGGATTGTACCGTCTCGGTCATGTTGAAATGCATTAGACCAGGAATTATCTTTCCCAGAGGATGTGCACATCAACATCCCTTTATATACATGTGTGTGTCTGTTTCCCTAGGATTTTGCTTCCACATGTTTCTTTTATCATGTGTATCAGAGAGTTTAAGAAAACCAAATGCTATGTTATGAATCTCTGTGACCCCTGTCTGAGAGCAGGACTGAGACAGAGATAGAATCAGTAAATCAAGACTTTTATTACTGATGGCTACAACAGATGCCCCCAGTCTACGACCCCACATTTGCACAAACCCTCTCTAAATATCCCATAAAGTGTGTCTGATGACCTTGATTAGGACACTATTTATTTCCCGATTTCTGTGTACAAGCATGACTAATGCTTCCTCTCCATTGCACACATTTTATCATCCCTGTTTGGACATTTTCATCTATTTGGAAGGGCTTTCCAGTGGTCATGCCTCTTTGTTGCTGGCTTCTCTAAGCTTAGAGTTATTTATACCTACCTAATGGGGCTCTCAGTCCTGTGAAGTGACTTTAAGTGTAAAGCTAAAGCAATATAAACATAATGGGTCATAATGGGTTTTCTGGGCACAGGACAAGGGTGAAAGTGTGACTGGGAAACTGCCTCATGAACTGTTAATGATACTATGTCTTCTGGCTGAATTAGTCAGATATTTTTATTACTGTTGAATTTGTAGGAAGCTACATTTAAAGTCATATGGCATATTTTAAAGTCTAGATCGCAGTGCCATGTGTTGGGATTTTCAGCAAGCATCTATTCTCTGAGATGTGAAGAAAAGCACTCTAATAAGATTAAGCCTATTTGGGTGCTGTAGTGTCGCAACCTACACCTCACAGAAAAATGTGTAAAATGGAAAAGGAAGTGAAGGAAGGAAGGTCCACAAGTTCACATCAGGTGCTTTTTCAAAGGAAAATGAAAGAAAGGAGGAAAGGAAGTAATAGAAGTAAACATAGGAAAGGCAAGAATGAAGAAAAAGGAGGTAAAAAAGGTGAATAAAGAGAAAAGAAGGATGGAAGAAGCTGTAGTGTAGCAACCCACTCCTAACATCAGGTGATTTTTCAAAGAAAAAAGTAAAATAGGAAGGATAGAAGTCAAAAGAAGTTAAAGAGGGAAGAAGTAAGGAAATAAAAGAAAAAAGGAAGGTAAAGAAAAGAAAATAAGTAAAAAAATAAGGTTTTGGGAAGTAAAAAAGAAGTTAAATGAATTAAAGGGAAGGAAGGAAGGAAGGTAAAGGAATTATTAGTAAAGTAAAAAGGAAGGTAAAGGAATTAAAGGGAAGGAAGAAAGGTAAAAAAAGAAAGGAAAAGGAAAAAATGAAGAAAGGAAGGAAGGAAAGAGAAAAGAAAGAGAGACGAAGGATGACATACAGTAAATAACTTGCAAAAATTCAACTCCACATTCCCATCAGTCTCTAACACTGTCACAGCTCTTCCCCTCCATCCGCTGATGCCTGAGACTTCTGTGTGCAAATCTAATCAGTGGATTCTCAAAAATGGAATTTGGGGATGGGTAGTAGGAGCTATTTGTTGGACCGACACCGGGCCCAGCTGCTAATAAGATTTCTTGTGCTCAATGCTCCAGGGACAGGACAAACCTAGGGAGAGGTTTTGACCCAATAGATTTAAAAGCCCGCTTTCAACTCGAGTGCAGCAGCCACCTGACGACGAGAGAATTATGATAAATATTTATTAGAGCAATTTAGTACGGCCCATGATTCACATTGAGGATGTGACAGAGATCAGGTTGAGAGATGCCGAGTGTTATTAGATAGCAAGTGTTTTAAAGAAAATGTAATGTGACAGGAAAGAATAATAGTGTACAGAGGAATTGAAACAGACGTTACTGTTGTGCTCACTCTAGTTTATGCTGCTGTATGTCAGAGAATGTGGCAAATCCATTGATTTCAGTGGGGCATATCTGAGTCCCTTTCAAGGAAAGTCACTTGTTTGACATATTTGCAACGCCTCCTCAGTTAATTTGGGCATGCAAGACCAACTCTTATCTATTTAAATAGGGAAATAATGATTTCTCAATAAATGTTGTCTTATAAATGTTGTTTCTTATGCTCAAATAGTGTTAAAAAAGCATATATTTTAGGTTGGTCCTGCCAGTGTGCAGCCCTAAGTGTGATTCTCTAAAGGCAGTTTCATTAAGTTTTTATTTATTTATTTATTTATTTATTTTTTGCTCTTTTTTTTAGAAGGTGGGACTTGCATTACTAAAGCCACCCTGTAGGCATCAATATTGGTATATTTACATTCTTTGGACATATATAAACTCTGAATATTTTCACGAGTTGAATGCACGTGAATGTCACCACAAAGCCGTAATTACAAGTGGGAAACTGTTTCCAAATTAGGGGCGTGTCAGTGAGAAACGTAGCGGAATAAATGGATGCAATATCTCTAGTTGACGCTAAATTTTCTTAAATTAATTAAAAACATGAAGCGAAACACACCTGATGTGCATTCTTTGTTTTTCATTTTCTAGAAGTAGAGTTAAAAAACATTGCTGTATTTTTGTATAGTTAATTAAGAGAAGGTTTGCTCCGATTTAAGTGACTTGAATGCACCTGACGATGTATACCACTTGTATACAACTTGTAAATACGTACTTCCCAGGAGGTCTTGAATGCACCAAAACATATAACAAAAATGACAACGGTGAGAAAACAGCAGTTTTAAACAGTATTAAACATAAAAAAACATTTTACTATAACCAGTTTCTACTATAAAGCAGCTTGGGACGCTCCAATCAGTATTTTTGCAGCCGATATTGATTACCTATTTTTTGTCATCATGATCGGCCCATACCGATCCCAATCATTCAAGCTTTATATAAGTAATAATTAAGCTCTCTGTTGAAGGTCAGTGTTTTTTTTTTTTTTTTTCTCCAGATAAGTAATACCACAGACATTATTTATAGTAATGCTACAGATTGTTTTAATTGAGAATCAAATAAATAAGCACAGAAAATATTAATTTTACAATTAACATTTTAATAGGCCTTTGAAGACAGGGCTTACACAAAACACTATCCATATTACGATACTCTGGCTTATTAAAGAGCCTACAAGACTTAATGTCAAACTGAACATAATTACAACCCATAAGGTGTAATTTAACATTATTCAATATGTGACTGAGGACAAAAACAAATAGAAACACTGCGTCTCCTAAATTAACAAAATGAGTAGTCTGATACAAAAATGATCAGGAATATTATTCAGCAAGTGCTAAGTATTTGTGTCTTTCTTCTTACATCCTAAGGCAGGATTCTCTTTATAAATTTGAGCTTTTCTGCATTTTGGGGAGATAGTCTATTCCTCTTTTCATCCAAAACATATGCGGCTGTACTGAATAGTTGCTCATCTGTTTGTGTTCATCAAAACTCAAGCTCTAAACTTCAAGCACTAGAAAAAGAAATACAACATAAATTGTATAAAGTAATGAAATCAGTGCATAATCTTCACAAAAGTGATTTAGTTAAGAGCAATGAGAGACTGTTTGATTAACATAAATGGCAAGGACAGCAGCAGCAGCTTTTTTAGCTTTATGTTCACTTAAGACATAAACGACTGTGTTTACGAAGATACTTGGAAAAAAAGATGGGCATTTGACATATAAGTGTGACGAACTTCGTTTTGTCCTAATTTTGTTCAAAATGACATCCCACCAGTCCGTTCTTCAATTCCGCTTGAAGTATATCGGGAGTTTGATTGACCAAGACAAATGCTCCCTCCCACAGTTTATGATAATGTTGAAGTGTATTTCTTCTGATTGTTGTCTGTGTGTGTGTGGCTGTTGGCATGCGGTTGTATGTATAGATGATCTGAATCGGACACATCAGCACTGTGTACTGGCTGGTGACACGGCTAGATTCAGCTCCACTCACAGAGTCGTACAGGTGAGCGTCATCTCTCCAGTTGTCCTGATCGCACATGTAGCATCATCAACTTTAATGTCCTCAACCAATATCACCCAATTTCTGCCTTGAATGTAAATACCACACTATTATCTGTCGTGTTCCTTCAGTGTTGTACAGGTACGCTGGACTACATACAGAAACGGTGCTCAGAGGCATTAGAGAATTTACACACCGACCCCGAGAAGAACACCAAGAGTCTGAGTTCCCTCCTCCCTTCCACCCTCCAGTGCATTGAGGACATTCACAACGAGGTGTGTATGTGAAAAATTTTTTAAGCATTGTAAAATGTGTACTCATAACACCAAATCCCAAACGCGTGTCTCAGGCTATAACAGATGAGGTTGCTCTGAGGTTTTTTAAAGGTTGTACTTGGTATTAATTTTTCAAACCCATAACAATAGCTCTTTCAGAGGGCCTAACCATCAGTGCGGCCTTGTTTAGGTCTCTGTTGAACCCCAACTCACCTGGATTATCGCTCTGCACCTTAAAAACCCTTTGAAAATATAAAGTGTTATATTTTCAAATGTTATACACCCCTGCCTGGGGGCGGCAGCCTCCCCGGAGGTTACCGACCTCAACACTCTGACCTGATTGAGGCTATTTTGTTGAAACTGCCCATGAGGGCCTGTGTGTGTTCTTAAATGATGTATTGTATTATTTATTATTGATATGTGTATTTATCCCAGCACACTGTTCTAGCAGAGCTCAGCGTCTAGCTCTTGTTTAGTCTGGTGGACTGCATGGAGATTGCAGTAAGCAGCCCCTGATGGGGGGATCTGTTAAGGAGTGTAGTGTGCAGGATTAATGGACTTTAGACTTTATTAATGGTGTTAGTCCATTGATGTTGATAAAGGCAAATGTTTACCTGTGTTTTAGGGTTGGTGCTGGTATATGGAGGTTAAAGGGTTAGTTCACCCAAAAATGAAAATTACCATGATTTACTCACCCTCAAGCCATCCTATGTGTATATGACTATCTTCTTTCAGATGAACACAATCAGAGATATATTTAAAAATATCCTTGCTCTTCCAAGCTTTATAATGGTTGTAAAGCTTGGAAGGGGGACCACATTTTGCAGCCAAAAAAAACCATCCATAATAAAAGTAATCCATACGGCTCCAGGGGGATAATAAAGGCCTTCTGAAGCAAAGCGATGGGTTATGTAAGTAAAATATCCATATTTAAAACTTTATTAAATATAATAACTAGCTTCAGGCAGATGGCTGAATACACTGATTTGCGGTGAAAGAGTATCCTCTGACCCTATGCACGACGCAATGATGAACACGGAAGCTCAGAGGAGAAAGCAAAACAAAACACCGGTCACAAAGTCTAAAACGATACTTTTTACAGAGAAATGTCAGAGGATTTCAATATAAGAGAAGAGGAGCTTGAGTTTGTTGCCCAGCCCTATTTGTTTGAACCGCGAGAGGCGTCTAAGCTTACGATACTCCTACATCCTTCGTCATACATCGCTTCAGGGGTTACTCATTTGGCGCAAGTTGACTTGCCCAGTATGCGTACGGTCGTCCGCTTGAAGCTAGGTATTTGAATTTATATAGTTTTAAATATGGATATTCTTCTTATAAAAATGCATCGCTTCACTTCAGAAGGCTTTTATTAACCCCCTGGAGCCGTATGGATTACTTTTATTATGGATGGATGCATTTTTTTGGCTTCAAAATGTGCCCCCCCATTTACAACCATTATAAAGCTTGGAGGAGCAAGGATATTTTTAAATATATCTCTGATTGTGTCTGTCTGAAAGAAGAAAGTCATATACTCCTAGGATGGCTTGAGGGTGAGTAAATCATGGGCTAATTTTAATTTTTGGGTGAACTATCCCTTTAAGGAGAGTTTTTGTTTTTTTGCTGGAGAGGTTGATGGGATCCTTTCCTCTCTCTTTATCGCTCTGTATCCCTGCGTTTTGGGCCTGCAGAGTCTTCTGAAAAGGTGTTGAGCTTGCATTTTTGTGGAATTAAAGGGCCATTTCACATAACAATTTCATCATTTACTCAACCTCATGTCATTCCAAACACGCATGACTTCATTTCTTACATGGAACACAAAAGGAAATGTCTAAATTGCTTTTTTTCTATACAATTAAAGTGTATAGAAGTTTCAAATGGACACAAGAAAACACACTCATGTGTAGGGCTTTCACAAAATCAGATTTTCACTACATGATTATGGACAAAATAATTCACGATAACATTATCCTGATATCTATAGAAATTGTGAAAAAAGAAATAATGCTATTAGTCAAATTCATCATCATCGTTTATTTTGGGTTTAGTGTTTAGGTTGGGTACAGAAGCCTATAAAAAGAACTTACTTTTGATCAGCACTACCCAAAAAAAAAAATTAAAAATTAAAACAAAAAAACTCCCACATTGATGAACTATTTTTTTTCTTCACGTGCTGGTGAAGTGTCTCACTTTTTTTGTCTTATCCGACAGCATGATTTTATGCGACAATAGTAGCTTCACTCTGTGTCGTCATTTTCTTCTTCTGAAGCCATACGGTGATAGTTTTTTATGAGGAACAGATTCTTTAAGTCGTTATTCACTGAAAATCTATCCAAAATCTATGCTCTCAAGTCTAATTTGCTTGTGCATATTCAAGTTTTACATCAGTAATCAGATTTCCATAAATGTATTTTTATCAACCGATCAGAATGCACCAGTTTTGTATAAGTACTAGAAATGTTTGTGTTCCCTAAGTTATGTGCAATAGATGGGTTTCTAAACACCAAGATTTAAATAAAATTGCCAAAATACACATAAAAACATGCATAAACTACATATTTATAAAAAAATTCCTAGATGTGCATCAAAAAACCTTGAGACTGAATGCTTTAGTTAATATGTTTTCATACCTGCCAACTTATCAAAAAACCTTGGAGTGAGATTTTGTCAGGGGTGATCAAAATTATGCCGTGCACGCAGCCACACAAGTTGGTGGCTCAGATATCAGAGAATAGGAATTAATTTGATGTTGTACCCTGCATTCTGGTGGTTTGTGGGGAGGCCCAAAAGCCGTTGATAGGGGCAGCCTACTGGAGATGGACAATATTGGTTACATTCTGTGAAGCAGACATAGCTGAAGGTCCACCCCCAGGAAATTTTGGATTAAGTAGATGTGATTTCCTGCATTCTAGTGGATTTTTGGGTGGTCTGCTAAAGATGTGCAATACCTGAACTTATTCTGATTCATGTTCGGCATCATGACTTGTAGGGCCTTCTAGAGTTGAGCTGAACATTCAACCAGAAAACTATTGTTGTGCCTAAATGACTGCCTATGTACCACAATAAAGCCTTATTCATAGACCAGTGTTTAAGATTTGACCTAGCTCGGTTGATTGATATTTTGTTTAGAATGGTATTAAACTAATTCTTAACTGAAACTATGTTGTGAATAATTCTATTCTTAAGAGCACTTGATGATTTATGTTCAGCCAAAAACGACACAGGATTAGTTAGGGAGGGACATTATTCTTCATTCAAAGCCTCCCACCACATGGTCCATCAGAAACAAATAAAGTGCAACAAATAAAGTGCTTAAACAGTACAACTTTTTCAAGCAATAAAACAGATGAATGCATTACAAAAATAACTAAAAATGAGGCATAATCAGTAACAGATGCAGAACAGAAGCTGGGTAAAGTCCTTGTCTATGATCTGTGGGCATGGTTATACTGGCCTGTGGCCTTCTTGGAGTAGATGACCAGATTTCTGAAATGGAAACCGGGACATTTCCTATTTGAGTGGTCACAATATCACTGAAATCTCATTTGTTATTCTCTTTTAATTAAAAAACGGGGACAATACATTTTTTTTTTTTTTAATTGTTGGGGGTTCCACATTTTACATTAATAATTATTATGATTTAATTTTATTATTAGGATTTTTGGCCTGGTTTTAATACACTTCACCAAAAAAACAAAAAAAAACAAAACAAACAAACAAAAAAAAAAACTAACCAGTAGGCCTAACTACAAAAAAACTATTAAACTATTACACTATTTTGAAAAATCACATTACAAAATAAAACAACATAAATATGAGATAAATAAAACAGCATTTCACAAATATTAACATTTATTATTGAATTTAATATTTTCCATTTTCACAAGCTGTTTATATGCCTACTGTAGCCTACAGAAATTACAACTTTTTAAACTTAACTATTTTTAACTACTATTTTGCATTTTAAGCACTAAGTGTGTTGCAAGTGTATTATTATTATTATTATTATTATTATTATTTTATTTATTTATATTTGAGCGTACCTTCACCACGTGGTATAGTTAAGACGTGTTTGGAACTCAGTGTGTTGTGACTGGGGACGTTTGAAATTGTCCAAAACAATCCCGCATCCTGTTGAGGCCCTGTTATAAAACACATAACCGTATTACTTTAATTTAACATGAATAGTTAGTATGTTACTACCTTGAAAGCTGAAAACGATTACGATGTTTCTTTTGATAACTGGTGATAATGGCGCTCTGCTCTCACGTTCTTCATGAAGTAGCGGCGCGCGCGCGACCAAGTGTAGTGTGGCTGCACGGCTCCCTCTGTTGGTGAAAATAATCACTACACGATTGCTCCGATAACCGGCAGGCTGCTGTATGCTGGTCGGACTTTTTTTGCAATGTGTTTGCGGGTTATTTTGAACGAGCTATAAAACGGGGACATTTCCGGGGACAGCTCTAGTCGGGGATGGAGCACCAAAAACCGGGACTGTCCCCGGAAAACGGGGACGTCTGGTCACCCTATCTTGGAGGCCTTGATGATATCTGAGGGGGGCTCCCATTTGAAGCAGGGCTCCAGATTGGCCATCTTTATGGTCATTATTGATGACAGGGTGCCATCCAATGCTAGGCTGTTTCTTCTCTTGGTTTTGTTCAGTCCCACAACTGAAAACACCCTCTCAGCGTCTGCGTTTGCGTGGGGCAATCTGCGCCATCTACAGTCGGGAAGTTTGAAAGGAACGAACGAGTCTCGGCCCAAGATCGGATTTTTTTTTTTTTTTTTTTTTTTTGCGTGAGTAGTTGGATGTGTTGCGTGAGTGCGTGTGAAAACAGGCAAAACCGTGTGTCACATGGCGAAAGCGTGAGAGTTGGCAGCTCTGTGTTTTGCATCCCCATAATTGACCCTTCGCCGGGAGTTTGATTGACAAGCGATCTAGCCAATCATAACGCCGAATCCGCCATTTTGTCCGACAAAGCAGTCAAGAGTTAGAAGATTAACCTCGGTGGACTTAAACTTGAAAAATGGTGTGTATTTACGTCTTTCCGCGTTTGAAACAACATTCCTTCTCATGTTCATTCATGTTTATTTGATGCTATAAATTAACTAGTAGGAAGAGATGATCGGTTCACGAGCCGCTTGAGCTGAGGCGGTACAGCGATCTGTCACGACACATCAAAGAGCCACAAAACGGTTTTTATTGTTCGAATTTCTTAACAAATTACACAGTTTGAAAGTTAGGATTTTATTTAATATCATGAGTAACCTGCTCTGTCTTGTCTGTCGACGTGTTGTCAGTGTCCTCTTTGCTCCGCGATGTATTTTTCACTCTGTGTGGTGTGACAGCGCCATGGCTTGTCGGACAAAGCAACAGTAACTAAGGGGGGCGGGTCTTTGCGAAGGGTCGATTCTCATTGTCTGAGCTGATGTGTATGCACATATATGGCTCTTCATTTGTACGACCAGGTGTGCATATGTGGGTTTACAGAGCAAACAGCACAGACTGGCCTCTATTGATTGAGTCACAACAGTTCTGGACTCGAGGGTGCCCTGGTGAAATTGACTGGTGGTCCTAACAGTGAGCCGTGAAAGAGAGATGTCTAGAAACCTTAACCCATTTAATATTTAAGATGCCGCATTGCAATATCTGCAGGTCACCATGACGAGCACCTGACTAGTACCGTAACTAACGTATAGTTACCACCATGTTCAGCTGGATATATAGAAAGACAAACTCTCCACCTGTCACTGAAAGCCTTTTTGTTTCTGTCTGTGTCCTCTCTCACTCTTTCTCCCCTCCAGCATATGCAGGTGGCATTTAGTCTCAGTACCTCACAGCAGCAGACAGCTTGGCTCTAAATGCCAGTCGCATAGTTTCCAGCTCTGTGCCTGTTGCAGGCCTGCTCTGCGGGAAACTGGCCTCCATGTTGGCTCAAAGCTCTCGGCGCTGTGGGCTTTCAACACAGAAGGACAGACAGACAATCAGCGTGGGGGGGGAACGACAGACACAAAAGCGGCTGCTAGCATTTGTAGCCTCCGGCGTCCGTTGAGAGGCTGTCAGCGGTCGGTTTTGGTCTGAAGCAATTGTGGGTTTGAACAAACACAAAGTGTAGCATTTCTTTGAAGGTGGCCATATGTGAAAGTGAACCCTGGGTGTCTGATCTCAGTCCAACTAAAGATGAACCTCTTCAAGCCAGTTTGAATGCTTAAAGACTGATAGCCAACACAGGTATTTATAAAGCAGAATAAGAGAGTCAGCTGTGCAGTTTTACGGTCCATCAGATAAAGGACACACCAGTTTTTTTTTTGTTTTTTTTTGGTGCAACAAGATTTAAAAATACATGCAAATATTACAGTGTTATTAATACTAAACATACTACTCAGAACTCAAAAGTAGCTAAACAGTGAGGATTTTTTACTGTTATCCAGTTGAGCCACTCATATTTTTTACTTGCCTCATCATGAAAGAATGTCTGAAATACGTTTTTATTTTTGCAAATATATTTTCATATTTTTTTTATATTTTCCATTAAACGTTGCAATGAAATTTGTAAATTTGGAAAAAAAAAATATATATATATACATTTTTTCAGCTATAATGTATTAAAGGAAACTAGCTATTTCTATATTTTATATATATTTTACACATTTTTGAAAGAAATTGATACTTTTATTCAGCAAGAATGCATTAAATTGATCAAATGTTGCTCCAGATCAAACCAGGCAACTTTACAGTTAAATTCAGTGCAGAGACGTAGTGGATGTTCTGGTGTTGTGTTGTCGGTATGTTGTTTAGTTGTAACTCTTAGCTAAGGCGCAGAGGGTGTCTGTTGTTTGGAGAATGAATTTTGGAGCAGTGCTTTGTTCATAGCTTGTGGGAGGGCAAATGTGAGGTGCTTACATTTACATGTGGGGCAGACACAGATACACATGTGCACATGGCTACATTAAGCATCATTAGGAGGGTTAACTCATCACTTCAAAAGAGTCAAAGATGGGGAGATTCCCAGAGGAGAAAGGCTGAGAGCCTGTGGTGGATTCTGTTGCTCCCTGTAGAGAGAGAAAGTGAGAGATTGATGGGATGAAGAATGAAAGCAATGAAGTAAAGAACGAAAAGAAAGAAAGAGAAGTGTGTGTAGGTGCGATGTTTTTGGCGTGTGTGATAAATCTTTACGTCTCTCCTGGGTGTAACGTAGCAGCAGACATAAACAAAGGAAATGAAACAACAAACAGGAAAACAGGAAATGCAGATGTCATCACCCTCCTTCCTATTGTGATGACACAGTTATGATCAGCGCCACACAAAGACGCAAAGATGTCAAGTACAAAGCAAGCGGGTTGTGTATGTATGTGGTTACAGAGGTGTGTGATTTGTTCCGCATCTGTCGTCCTCTATAAGAGTATGTGCGGCTACCTGCGTTCCCTTGTTAGTGTGACCTTAACGTGGGTGTTTAGTTTTGAAAATCACTCCCACCACCATATACAAATGCCCTTCCCCCAATCTCCCCACCTCACTGACTCAGGTGACTAGCACACAGTCCCCTCTGCTGCTCTATTCTGCTGCTAAATTGCCCACTGATGGATGGATGGAGTTTGATAAATGGATGGACGTCTGGATTGCTGTTGTTTCAGAGTGTGCTGATATAATACAGTACACATAGGCCAGAGAGCGAGATAGTGAAGAATGACTGGAGCACAAAACATTTTTGTCCAACAACCACATTTTACAGACTATCAAACACACTTGACTGCTCTTTTTCAGATGTTGTTAAGTAGATGTCAGCTGCTTGCTATGGTTTGACCTCTTGTTCAAGGACTGGACTTCACTGGCCTAGTTTTCAAAAGCCTTTCTGGTGCAGAAAGGCAAAATTCTTTGGAGTTTGTTTTTGCTATGGCTTTTTAAATGGTCTTTGTATTCAGAAACCAATAATATTAACAGAGTGATGTCTTTATGGAATGGTGGTTCCAGACACAGAAGCTTATATCTTATTGTTTTTTTTGTTTTTGTTTTTTTTACTTAGTTGTTGAATGAGTTCAGTTAGTGAATATTATAATTATAATGTTATGATGTCTAAATTCACATGTAGCATTTAAAACGATTTGAGTGTTTAGTGTTTTTATTTCTCTAGAGAAAATGGTAGAGAATATTTCTATAGAATATTCTATAGAATATTTAATAATTATTAAAATAGACCAGATAATGGTTATTAGCAATAACATGACAATAATTATAGTAATAATAATTACCGGCTTTACATATCAGCTAGAATTTTAATGTCAGTGCATCTTTATTATTATTTTATTTTATTTTATTATTTTTTATTTATTTATTTATTTTTTAATGTAAGGCAAGTTTATTTATATAGCACTTTTCATGTTATACAATGGTAACTCAACATGCTTTACATAAAAAAAACATAGATAAAAATGAATTCAGTTAAATCCCATTTAATGTATAGGGCAGCTTTATATAAACCATTCGTAGATTGTTTTTCCTAAAAAAGTGAAAAGACATTGCCTCTTTTTTTGAACATTGTTTCAGCTGTGTATATTGTCATTTGTTCAACCAATTGTGAGTTTGGGCCAGAACTGTTTGCCCAAACAATGGCAGACATAGGGGCCGATTTGTGAAATCAGTTTGAAAACACTCATTAATTATTGCAGTTTTTTTGATGTCTCTAGTGGTGTGAAAATGACATTCTGCAGCTTTAACGTCTTGACCCTGTGCTGCTCCTTTCAGGTGGAGTTTGAATGGCTGAGGCAATACTGGTTCCAGGGCCGGCGTTACGCTCGATTCTGCAGCTGGTGGACTAAACCCATGGAACAGATGGAGAAAGACTGGAAGGAAATGGAGCGAATGGTAAGAGTGATGGAATGAACTGTAAGCAGGCCTGCATAGAATCTGCACCCAGATTTCCACTCAATTCAGCATCTGACATTCAGCTCTACATGTGCATGTTTGTTTATGAAATATTTTGGCTAATTTGATTATGCTTTCAGCTACCAGTACAGTGTTGTTATCCCAGCACTGCTTAACACATTTTACAATATTTAAACCCACAATCCATGCGGTAAATGTGAAACAAGTGTTCAGATTCTGTGTGGCTGGCCGTGAGTCAAGAATCAGGGATCTAGAAAAAGATGGAGAGAATAGGATGTATAAAGTAGATTTTGAAAATCTGTGTTAACACCATCACCACCTAGTCAATGTTTTTTTTTTTTTTTTTGGCATTAAGCAGTGAAGTTGCATTTGCCACAAAAACGTGAAGACACATTGTAATTTTCTCCCTCATATTTTAGTTGTGGTGGCTTAATGTGAGGAATATTCCACATAGGTGTCGTGTATTTGGGAAAAAGTAACCATTAGTTATCCTATGAGATAAACCTGTGCGATTGCATTTTCCTCTGAGGTAAATGTTGTTAGAAGATGTGCAGCTTGTTACAGCTTTTCTGTAATAGTGTATTTGTAGATGGTTGAATTGTTCGTCACATCAGTGCATTTCAGACAATTTTATTTGATTTAAACCACGTAGTGTTGCTGTTTTTAATACTTGCTGGCCAAAGTTATTTGCTACAGCCATTTTTTTGACTGTCACCCATAGTCACCCTTCTGCCCACAGATGACCCCAGTATGTAGGGCGGCCTCAGGGCTCTCTGATGCTGGACAGGATGCACCAGAGGCTATTTAAATCTAGGCGATCTCAACTTATCAGTACTGTCTGTTTGACACATGTTTGATCCATATGTATGTGAATGTGTTGAGCACACAGCTCTCCTCTCAGTGCCATAGTTACTTTCAGTAGGGGGCACTGTTGTATCATCACAGTCTGTCTGTCTCTTGCTCTTTGAGCAGTAATCACATCTAATGTGCTTCTGGGGCTAAGGACCAGCTCTTGAGCTAGCCTGTGTGTGTGTGTGTGTGTGTGTGTGTGTGTGTGTGTGTGTGTGTGTGTGTGTTTGAAGGGGTGAGACAGTCTCAGGCTCACTGTGCAATACTGGTCCTCCTTCTGTCCAGAGACACAATTTCAAAAGGGTGACATCCACCCTTCAAAGATGTACATGTTTTTGTGTCTGTGAATACCATGTTAAACTTTTTCTCTGAATTATTACATTTCTATATAATATATATATATATATATATATATATATATATATTTCTATATAGTTGTAAATTTGAGGGTGCTTTAATATATGTAACTTTTTTTTCAATTAATGTTTTGTAAATGTCGAAGTTTTTTGTAAATAGTTTTTGTTATTATATTACTGAGTATATATTATTTGTCACAAGAATAAAAGAAAATAAAAAGACAACTTTTAATTTATGACATTATATTATATATTTTATTAACCATATTAAATCATAAATAGACAGGGGAGATAAAGGAGAAACATTACAATATCTGCCATATTCATTCGTCTAAACATTTAAAGACATTTTTTAAATATATATATTTTTTCATTTATTTATTTATATTATTTATGTTGAAATTGTGGGTGGATTTTACCTGAGCTTAACCTGATCAAGCTGTTTTCTATGTTTTATTTAGTTGTACAAATATTGAATTTGTAGGATTGTTAGAGCTTGAATGAATAGCTCATGAATGTGAAAGCACTTCGAAAATAAATATTCATTTGAATTCCTAATATCTGATATTTTCATGGCTGATTTAAATTCATTTAAGTATGATTTTGAGAGACAGTCATGGCATTTAACAGGGACATGTGTTTATCTAGATTCTTGGGAATTGTCTCGTTGGCCTTCCTGCACTTCTCTTGATTTTTCTGCAGTCTGAGCAGGTCCAGGGTTGGCTGGTCCGTGTGTTTCTCTGTGTGTTCACCCTCTTCCTGCTGTTTATTAAAACCGCTCCTCTCCCATGGGGGTTTCTTGCTTTCATTTCCCTTCTTTCTCTTTTCTTGTGTCTCCCTCTCTTGCTCTTCAGGCTGTTGTGATGCAAATTTTCACCCCTCCATTTGAATGACATCCTGATAAAACAAGTCTCTCTCTCCTTCTCTCTGTGGCTGTCTCTCCCCCTCTCTCTCTCTCCAACCTGTACCTCATGAATTAATGTGAACTGCTTAATGGAAACAACATAAGAAAAATGGCGGAAAATAGAAAAGAAGAAAGAAAAGAATAAAGATAGCCATTTAAATGTGCTCTGATAAGATGAGGTAAATGTTATCAAACATCAGGTCTCAGGTCCTCTCCTCAATTTCTCTCTCTCTCACACACACACTGGGTGAACGTCAGGTCCCTACAGAGAAGCTATCGTACTCCTCATACACCACTGACATTTATTTAGGCTTTAACCAGTGACACTTTCTTTCTCTCCCTCTCGGTCTGTCTATCCTGGCAAAGGAGAGATAGTTGGCTATATATGCAAAATATTTTAAATACCATCCAGGCATTTTTTTTTTTTTTTTTTTAATTCTTTTCTTTCATTTGTATGTGGTTGCAGGGCTGAGAGTGAGACAGGTCTGTTAACAATATCACAGGTTTATTCTGATGTTTTAGGTCTAATTTGTCACTTTTTCCACTTCTGTCGCTCAGAGCGTCACATCAAAAAGCTTTTTCCCCTCTAACCGCATCCATTCTGTCTTTCCTCCACATACGCTGTCATCAAATATTGCGTGCTGAAACATTTATTTTCAGACTAAATAGAAACTATTATGTGTTTATGTGAACATTGAGCCATTTAGATGCATCTTCTGTTCCTTTTCGGTGGTGTTTGTGTTGGTTTTTATTTGTGTGTATGTGTCAATTCGTGCACAGTGACCGTTTCATAATTTCATCCTCTCCGTCCAATGAAAGAAACCGAGCGAGGGAGAGAAAGCGAGCAATCATGACTGCAGGGGTCACCATTGATATCTGATTACGTTATTGACCTAGCGTGCGCGTGTGTGTGGCAGACAGGAAGGTAAAGACCTCTCTCCCCAGCGAGAGAGTGAGAGTGAGGGTCAATGTAAATGTTATTGCAGTGTGAGCTCATTTGATCAAAGCCACTGAAAGGTTAAGCGAATCCAATCTGGTTTAGTGTGTCTGAGGGTAGGGGGTGTATATGTGTGTGAGGGCAGCGGAGAGAGAGGCGGACGCAGTGAGGGGATTATCGTTTAGCCGCTGAAATGCTGGATGTGGTGCGGAGCGCTTCTCTCTGTCTCTAATGCGTTTAGACAGCAATTGGCCTTAATAACCTTTATTGACTTCACTAGGTCAGTGCCAAGGATCTAATTATTCAAGTGTATCAATTTCATCTAGTTTAGAGCTGCCTCGTTCTAATAATTATTTTAAGGTCGACCGGGGCAATTAATCTCTATTCACTTATTTGATGAGTTTGTAAAACATTATAAATGTAATGGCTTTGCTGTGCATTTTCATCATAATAATATTCCAGAATGCCTTTCGCAGGGCCGCTGTGTATTTCCCCATGTAGCTCTTTTCAGTCTTTTATTTATTTATTTATTTATTTATTTATTTATTTTTAAATTTGTGCATGTTGGGGCAGTTATACATTATAAACTGTATTTGTGACATACACACACTCATACGATTAAAATATACAAATATTGCATTAAATAATAGTTATATATAATATAAATAACAATAGCTATAATAATAATTTATATGTATAAACAATATACATAATACAAATAATACCATATGTTGAACCATAAATCTTTGAGTATTTTCAAAATCAGCAGTCACACATAAACAAAGGCATGATCCCATAGTTTCTTTCTCTTTCGCCTTTGTTTTTTCTCTGAGCAGTTTTCTCTTGTCAGATCAGAATGAACCACAGATCTATTTACCAGTGTTTCTCCTTTGACTCACCTGCTTAAATAACAGCAGAAATTACCTCCTAATTTCTCTTATTATACTTATAAACTGTAAATAAAAGGCTTCTAATAAATTTCACAGTAAGGGATGGTTTTTATTGGAGAATGGGGGGAAAAAATGAGAAGAAAAGAAGCAGGAAAAGGGGGGCGAGGAGAAAAACACTGTACAGTAGAATTTGCGGGCAAAAGGTATTTATGATTCCCTTTGAAGTCCTTATTGAACAGGGTAAGCTGAATTTTAGCAGGCCTTCATAGTGGGGAGGGTAAATACTTAAACCCCTTTAGAGAATTTCATGCGCAGATATGCCACTTGCAGGCTGTGTGTTTGTGTTTTCTACCTACAGGGAGAGAGAGAGAGAGAGTGGTCGCTGGCTTTGTACCTGCATACAGAAGCTTTTACAGATTCTTTGGGCAGGCAGGGAGACTGGTGGGCCTGTTTTTTTTTTTTTTTTTTTGGTGGCAGGGATGGAATCTTTGGGAAGAAATATTGTTGTCTTTTTCTGTTTTAAGTAGACACACAGAGGCTAAATGTTCCTCACAAAACCAGTTAAACACAGTCGGCAAAAGGAAAAACAGCATACGTTATATCCCACCAACAATGCTGAAGACATCTATTGTATATATTGTGCTGATAAAATATTTTGATGTGTTACTAATCACTAGATTTACCAAAGGTTGCCAGATTAGTGGAGTCAAATGTTTTAGACATGAAGTTTGGTTGATTGTTTACTTGTTGTTTTTAGCCAGAATAAGCTGCAGGCTAGGCCAGACTCCATGTCAATTTTGTCTGGTTTTACCCATTTATACAAGATCCTTAGTCCTTGATATACTTTTTTGTTTGTTTGTTATTCACATGCATATTAAACCTGAAAGCTGTTCATGTACACTGTTTCTTATATATACAGTACTGTGCAAATTTTTTTTAATTGTTATTAATTTTTAATTTTTTAATTATTTTTATTAGAATATAATCAGAAAATACAGGAAAATTGTATGCAGTATTAAAAAACAGAAAAAAATCTGAAAAAATGACTAGGCTAAAGTGGCAAGTATTTAGTGACCTCCCCTTACACTTCAGCAATAGCAGGAACCGGCTCTCTTATGGATTGGAAAATGACAGGAAGGCCAAGAAAACTTTCAAAATATGATGAGAAGTTTCTCAGATTTTCTTCTTTGAGAAACTGTAAGAAGTCAGGAGGTCACACTAAATACTGATTTTTGCTTAAAGAAGCCGTTTTGTTCTTTGTGTACATATTTCCTGTATTTTCTGTTTCTATCGTAATAAAGACCAAAAAAATAAATATGGATGGTCATTAAAACTTTGCTAAAACAGCAAAGCTGGTGGTGGCCTAAGACTTTTGCACAGTACTGTATATATTTAAAATGTAATTTATTCCTGTGAGAGCAAAGCTGAATATTGAAGTCATTATTATATAGCGAATTTTTGATCTTATTATCAAAGTTTAAATCTCTGCTGCTTAATATTTGTGTGGAAACTGTGTTTTTTTTTTTTTTTTTTTTTTTCAGAATTCATTGATGAATCTAAAGTTCAAAAGAACAGCATTTGTTTGGAATATAAATCTTTTGTAACATTTATAAATGTCTTAACTATAAATAAAAGTATTCCTTGTTTTAAAAAAATATATACTGACCACAAACTTTTGAACTGCAGTTTATTTTCATAAACAGTAAGAGAAAAATCAGGCCAAGGCTTTCACTTCCACATTCTTTCAAATCTATTAACACAGTCAATTTGAAAATAAATTTAAGCAAAATAAAAGCTAATTTAGTATGCAATATAATTTGTTTTCATATGGTTAAATTCACAGGCATTACTGTGTCATTAGCAGGCCCACACAGATTCTACTTGCACAGCACTTCGTAGAATTCCCCACAGATTTCAACAGGCTTGTTGAACTTTGACCATGTTTATGTTAATATTAATTTGGCTAATTGTGTTATGTTTTAGCTACTAATAAGAGCATAGTACTCCATTTAACATACTAATACCTTGTTCAAATCAATTTCCACAAAATTCCACCAATTCCAGCACCGAAAATGTGGAAAAGAAAAAGATCTGCGGAATCGGTCTGTGTCTAGTTTTTAGTATCGTCATGTGCATGTGTGTGATTATGTGCAGACGGTTCAGTCTTGTTCTGCTGGTGTTGAGTGTAACTCAGCTTGTGCTGGGGCAGACGCTCTCTGACAGCCGCTGAACTCTTTGAAGTCGAATTTTTCTTTTTCTTAGAAAACCAATAAGTGCTTTATAATGCCTGATCTGTCTTATCTCCTGAAACCCTCCTCACTCTCTCGGTTTATTAAGCGCTTTGTTTATTTATTTATTTACTCTGCAGTTTTTCCAGCTCACTCCTTGATCAGTGAGATAAGCGGCTGAAGAAAGAGGAATAAGATCTGGAATTACAGACCATGACTGATTAATCACTACTGTGGATACACACACAAACACCGCATATATGCTTTATTAAATTCTACTGAGGAACACAGGCGTGTTTAGTTTACTGCCGGTCAGGTAGAGGCCGACATTATTTAGTAGATATATGTCTTTGTGTGTCTAATGTGTCTGTCTCTCTCCTCTATCCTTTCTTTTAATTCCTCAAGAGTCACCAGGTTGGCTATCATGTCGGGGCTCTTAACCGAGTTAAGCCACGGTTCAGAACAATGAGGGGAAGAATGGGAGATCCTGATGCCAAGCCACTGTAAAATTGTTGGATTCGCTTGAAAAATCGCAAAGAAAGAAAGGAATTATAAAGAAGATATTGCAGATAATACCAGAGGTTTTAGGAGAGGAGGGAGAGAAAGAAGATGATATAAAAGGAGACAGAGAGAGAGAGAGAGAGAGAGTCTGCGTGTGAAGACGTGTTACGCAGAAGTGCAGTCTGGTGGCTGATGCATACTCAGAAGTTGCAGTCTTTGTGTTTGTTTTTGTGTTTGTTTGTTTGTTTGGACAGAAGTTGAGAGCGAGGGATGACACTCTGGCTGAGATGAATAGACACAGATGTGTTTGATAGTAAACACTCTCTCCTTCTCCAAGGGGAAATGTTCCTGTAGAAATGTGTTATGATCCCCTCACTTTCAACTCTCTCTTCCGTTCTCTCTCTCTCTCTCTCTCTCTCTCTCTCTCTCTCTCTCTCTCTCTCTCTCTCTCTCTCTCTCTCTCTGGCTGTTTCGTATGGTGCAGTGGAAAGTGGCAGAAGATGATTTTGGGATTAGATAGCAAATTCAGCATCTTACACTGAAATGAAGCAGGCTTGACCACAAGAAAGTCAAATCACATGTTATTGGCGAGCACTTTTGAAATTGTAGCAGATTGGTTCTGAATGATAACCCACATGAAGGCTTCAGGCCCTCTGATTAGAACTCATGAAAGTCTTCTGAGATACAAAATGATCTGAGATACCAAACAGATCTCGTGCCCCTTTGACTAGGATCTGCCTGCTGAGGGGGAGAAGATATTCCAAATATCTTCCTTTGTGTTCTGCAGAACAAAGAAATTCATACAGGTTTGGAACAACTTAAGGATGAGTAAATAATGACAGAATTTTCATTTTTGGGTTAACTATCCCTTTAATGTTCTGTGAACTAACATGAAAACTTTTATCATTTACAAAGGTTAATAAATGCTGAATTTGCTGTATTAATGCTTTTATAATACTAAAATATATTGCTCATTGTTAGTTTATGTTAGTTCATTCACTAACTACTGTTAACAAATGAGACCTTATTTTAAAGTGTTACTGCATTAACATAATCATCATAATGGATTTAAGAATACTTTTTTATAGAGATAGATGATAATTGGTTCAAAACGAAATTTTATTTATTTTTTTATTTACGATTTTCATACAGATAATACTCTTTTAATTAGACATCAAAACAAAGATGTCAATAAATTATTACCCTCTAGATTGCACAACAGCTTTGCATAATAATATAAAAAAATAATAATGCTATTATAATACATACTGTATTATTATTATTATTATTATTATTATTATAAACAAATAAAACAATAATAAATAAGTATAATCACATATCAGTTGTTGGAAAAATCATCTGTATCTGTATTAATCATGAAAAACCATTATTGATCAATCTCTACTTAAAAGGCTTCATAGAAAGTTTTACCAGTGAAAGTAATTATAACATAATGTGAATTGAGCCAGTTTATTATACATTATGAACAGGCTTTATGCCTTATGAGCAGTTTTTATGGTTTAATGAATAGGTTTTGCTTGTACGGGCTATAAACATTATTCTCTGCTCTTTTATATGGTGTACTCAATGTGAGTATCTGTTTCTATCCGTTTACTCACTAATATTATTCTTACATGTCATAGCGAATGATTCCTGCGCATATTTTTTAAGGCATTCTAGCTGGAGGTATTAAGCTATCAGATTTTGGAAAGAAAATTCTTTTATTTGTTACACTTACTCATACATATAACTAATGCACTGGAAAAATGTGTCCTGCTATACAAGAGCCCTCAGGCTTCCCAAAACCACTGAAGCATATTACTTCATTCTCTTCACTACTGATATTTTCAGCATTTAGATGACATATAAATTACACAACACAGTGTCTCCTATAACATCATAAATTGTAGTCAGTACAACTTGGGGTGGGTTTCGTTCTTTTAGCGGCTAGCCAACGTTAATCGTTTTCCCCAATGTCACATTTCAGCCACCGTAGAAAAAAAAGACATGTAATGAAAATGGCTTCAGGTCTATGTGATGGTAATCTCTGCCTAGAGTTCACATTCTTTAAGTGCTGAAAATGAATCTGTGTGGAGAGTGAGGTTTTGGCCTCACTCCCACAGCCAAAAGCTTTCACTGGCAGGAGAAACGTGGGTACAAGATGCTAATCTCTAATCTCCAATCAGCAGGCAGATCCAGAAGGAGATGGAGGTGGAGAAAGATGAGGCATATGTGTATACATATGTTTGTGTATGACAGAGAGTGGAAGTGGGTATGAAGTCACAACGAAAGTGATACATTCAAGAGACAGAGCTTAGAGAACAGCAAAAGTATTTTAAAGACATTGGTATTGCATTAGATAGCATAACCAACCCTTAAATATACAGTACATGCTACCATTCAAAGGTTTTAGGTTAATGCTTTTCTATTTTAATGTATTTAAAAATTAAATGTATTCCTGTGACGGCAAAGCTGAATTTCCAGCAGCCATTATTCAAGTCTTTAGTTTCACATGATCCTCAGAAATCATTCTAATATGCTGATTTACTGCTCAAGAAACATTTCTTATTACTAGCAATGTTGAAGAGTTGTGCTGCTTAATATTTTTGTGAAAACTACATATTTAATGTAATGGTGGTGCTATGATACAGTGACCACAGATAATAATGCCATGATGCTTCTATATATCATGATGCTAAATTACTTTTTTTCCATGTACTTTTCCAAAGTACTTCAAAGACTACCATATAGTACTACGATAGTACTTGGCCATAAACATGGTATTACCACAATACATTTCCCTGATTTATTAGCACTGTCTTTTATTATCAGTGCTAACTTGCTAATTGTTTTGTGTGTATTGTTTCTGTATTCGCTGAATATATTTGAAGTCTTTTGAATGGAACTGCTCTTCAGGTATGTAAGATTTGTGGAGCTCATATTGCGTACAGCAGGAGTGGTAGAGTCATTAAACTCTCAATCTCTAGACACATTAGGCAGCAGATTTGGTGTTTTGAGATGTTATCAAGGGCATTTGGTTTGCAGTCGCCTTTTTAAAACTTTCCCACCTAAAAGAGATAGAGAGAGAGAGAAAGACAAACTGAGGCAGAGGAAAAAAAAAAGAAAAACACAAAGCTTTTAGCCTTTGCCTCATTAGCTCAAGCAAAAAGCATATGTCCAGTTGCCTCTGGCTAGAAGAATCACAATCCCCAGCACAAAAGCCTGCGGCCCACAGAGCTGCCCCACAATGCCTTCAAACACTTGCACTTGTTGCGTTGGGCTCCTCAGCAGCTGGGTTTCTATTATCTGTCCCCTCCTCTGTCCTCGGATACATTGCTGTGATGTTGTGAACACATTTTTCTAATGTTTTACACTTCATATAATCCATTCTCTCAGCGTGCTGGCTCTGAGGGGAGAGGTAATTGATGAGCCTCAGAGAGATCAGAGGGTCAACGTGGCTGAAAGGCCAAACTCTCAATCTCTCTCTCTCTCACACACACACACACACACACACTCACACACACACATAGGCATGCATGTATATGTATATATTGTCTCTACTTTATACATCTAATATGACATAGTCTTCATAGTACTCTGTGAGGACCATCTGTCCCGGACATAACAGACCCCCCCCCAAAAAAACAAAAAAAAAAAAAAACATGTCCCACCAACTACAGATAGTGAGATATGTGTCTGTGCATGGGCACAGGAGGCCCCAAAAGGTATTTGAACACCTCAACTACACCACATTAAATTGTATGAATGACATTTATTTGAAAGAAAGATAGCTCTTTTCAAGCTAAGCATTTCACAGAAAAGAGGTTTGTCAAGTTTTAAAAGATAAAACATTATATCAATGTAGATAATTTTTTGATTACCAAACATTAGTGGAACGTAGATGATGCCGTAGTTCATAGATGGTGTGATGAATTACTGTACAACTTTGGTCACTCTGCTGATTTAATACATCCACTAAATTAAACATAGCTTACATTAGCTGCTTCCAAATTTATGGTGTGAGTGTGTACTGCGTTTGAAGAAGAATTTGCTTCTTCACTGTTGAATTATTTTATATTGATATAAAAGTTCATGTGTGTAGTTTAAATACAATCCAGACATTTTGTATGCGCCATGTTGCCCTTGTCATGTGATCTATGAAGCCAGCTGTGTCACTGTTGCTCAGCACTGAATACTTGGCTGCATCCAAAAACTTAAAAATGCTGCTTTCGGAGGACGCATTCCAAGTTAGGAAGGCATCAAGGCACGCCCGAATCCAAAGTTATCTTCACTTCCTGTCTCATGAGATGCCTTCATCTGATCGATTTTTTTTTAAGACAGCATAGATGTATCCTTCACTGCCTTTGATATCCCACAATCCTGAGCTTTTCATTCTGTGACAGCTGAGCTAAGAAATAAAGATGGCGTCTGAAAGTTGCGGTTGGTGGTCAATTTGTGTGTAAATGTACGTTTTTGACCATTGTCACTTTTGATGTCATTTCTAGCGAGAAATTACTATTGTAGTTATTAAATATTTGCTTAGTTATCACCAAAGCTCACGCTATTTTGCTGTAGATCATTAAAAGGTTGCGCTGCCTCAGAAGTCTGTCTGAAATCAGCTTCGTGAGGTGCCTTTGTGCGCAAACACTGCCTGCAAAGTCGGTGCCTGATAGGTCAGCGAGGCAACAAGTTAGCTGCCTAGGTTTTCGGTTGCAGCCCTTGTTTTCTGTGGCCTCATGGCAGCCCCAACCCCCACCCCCCCCAAACGAGATCACGCACTTCATTTCAATACATGTTGTTCCAAACCTGTATGACTTTCTTTATTCTTTGGAAGAAGAGAGAGAGAAACAAAAAAAAAAAAAAATCAAAGAGTATTGGTAACTAAACCATTTTGATGACCATTGACTTTCATTGTATGGACAAAAAAACATTGAGACATTTCTCAAAATATTGTATTTTCCACAGAAGAAAGAAAATCCTAAAGTTGTAGAATGACATCAGGTTGAGTAAAGGATTATTTTTAAACTCTCCATTTAAGAAATAAGATTTAAGACATAAGTTTAATGCGCTTGACATTTAAAATGATCTATGACTGTATGAAAACATACACGTTCATTAATTGATACATAAATGCGGAAATTCCATTTAACATGTTTTAAAACACTAATGTCAAACAGAAAATCATACTGACGTAAATGAAAATGATGCTTTCTGTACCTTGTGTTTGTCACATTGCCTATGTTTTGTATGTTTTACAAAATTATAAAATACAGTCTAGCTGTGTAAATTTAGTGTGTGTGTTTTGTCAAACGTAGGTTTTCTAAAGAATGCCCACTGGCTGTTATGTGTTTTAAGTGCTCATGTCATACATTATCTTAGTGTCTCCTGTCTGACACTAGCTGTTCAGGTTTCTGTAGGTATTTTGGATGGCCTTTCTGCTATTGGTTGGCTGGTGTACCTGCCACATAGTCCTGGTGAGTGTGCATGTGTGTTTATACTTCCCCTGTTAGTGTGGGGTAACCCGAAGTGTGTTTCCTTGTACAAATACACACAGCCGCCTCTGTTAGTCACTTGCCCTCTGTCTCACCCTCTTCACTGTGGTCCTGAACCCAGGAGCACTGCACAACATCACCCAGCTGACGACAGCTACCGTCATTCAGGGGTAAACAAGGGCACACACACAGATAAGGTGGGCATATATAGGGTGGTAAACGCAAGTTGGTTGTGTAAATTTCTCTCATCAACCTGCCTTGTAAACACATTATACACAGTCTCTCTCTCTCACACACACACACACACATGATCATGAGTCACTGTTGTTGTGTCATCTATGTTTAGTCTGATGTGATTCAGCTGACCTTGTGACCCCACAGTCAGAGTTAGTCTTGGCAGACTCTTTCACCTGGCGCTTTCTTAGACAGAATGACTCTAACAGGTAACGACCGCTGACAGGTAATGCTTCAGTGAGAGACAGAAGTACTGTCTTACGGATGAACGCGGGATGAAAAGAAATAAAGAAAAAAGAGATCGCTGTGAAACAGGTGAGGTGAACCAACGCTGAGAGCACTTTTTGCGTAAGCTTTCTCACCTGTCAGTCATTTTAAGTCCTGCTACTGTAGAGAAAGACAACGAGAGAGGGAAAGTTTGACATCTTACATCTTTTTAAAAGAGAAGAAAACTCAGATACCTTTAAAATAATATATTAAAAATATTTTTATATGTAATGTTTACATTTACATTTTATATTTTTATATTAAAATACTGAAGGGGTGGATTTACAGAATGGGAAATCATAGTTTCTTAAATCTATTGCATCTGTCCTGGTATTAATGTTACAGGCAATGTCTTTATTTAATGTTCTGAGAAATGACTGAGGGTCTGACCCATGTCAGGAATACAGTAATAGTGCCAAGTGTTATTATTTAGTGTTTACAGCACCATTTACAGCACCAACTTCTCTTAGTAGAAGTTCATATCACTCAAGTTTGCTCTGCATGGATGTATTGTTCTGTCCAGTGATGTAGTGTGTCTCAACCTTGAAAGGAGGGGTTGTTTAGGAACGTGACCATGCCAAAGGAACAGTCTCCAGGAGAAACAGTCACCTAAATGTGCCCTTTTGGGATTTATGACTCTCCTCTGACCCTTATGATAAGTGCTTACGAATGAGAACTTAGGATGTCACAGTTATATTCTTTAAATAACCACATTTGTGTAAAGAACTGAATATCATGTTCGGACATTGCTAGAATTATCTGTATTGTTGACCTATCACAACATGTAGAAATTATGCCTTCCATATGCCTATAAATATTTTTTTTTTCTATGTCTTTAATAATTTTGGGGCTAGATACTCATTTTCTATGGCCATTGGAGGTTTGGAGAACTTCAGTAAACACTGTCAACTAACTGAACTTAAAATTTGACTTCGTCTTCATTGAACATATTGGTCTCTCTTTATGTGGTCAAACTGTGTTCCACAACTTTTTTCAGTAACTTTTTTTTTTCAAATAAATTTACTGTAAAGGATGCATTAAGTGGGTCAACAGTGGCAGTACAGACATTTACAGTGTGACAAAAGATAAAATAAATGCTGTATTCTTTTAAACTTTCCATATTCATCAAATAATACTGGGGGGGAAATGGATCACAGTTTCCACACAAATATTAAGCAGCACAACATTGATAATAAGAAATGTTTCTTGAGCAGCAAATCAGCATATTAAAATGATTTCTGAAGGATCATGTGACATTGAAGACTGGAGTAATGAAGCTGAAAATTCAGCTTTACCATCACAGGAAAAATTACATTTTAATATGTAGAAAGAAATAGAATGCAGTTATTTTAAATTTTAATATTATTTAACAATATTACTGTTTTTATGTGTTTTTGATCACATAAATGCAGCCTTGTTGAGCATAAGAGACTTCTTTCAAAAACATTAAAAAGATCTTACCAACCCCAAACTTTTGTATGGTAGTTTATATTTTAAAATGATTATATATATATATATATATATATATATGTATGAAAAAATAATGTACACCGAAACATTGTTGAAAAGCAAATATAATTTTGTCCTTCTGATTCTGGCTTAACCATCAGTGTTTGTACAATGGAGTCCTGCAGCATAAATAAAGAATAGATTTGACCTCTGACATGAAGGGGATGAATGTATATTGATTTGTTTAAGCACTGGCTAAGAGCTTGTCTATGGGATTGGTAGTAAAGCTTGATTCCTTTATTTTCTTTATTTAAAGATAAGAGAGGTTGTTTTTTTTTTCTATTGAGGATGCTCAGGGAACTTTTTACATTCCAGAACTGCTTTGTAACCCTAATGTGGTTTTATGTTACCATATTTGTGCCAGTCATAAATGTATTACTTAAAAGAAGAATATTTACTCATTAATATTCTGTCCATTTTTTATGAGATGGGTAGGAAATGGTTGTTTATTATTAGTATTGTTTTTGGTGCAGAACTTTAGGGAAAACTAATTACATTTACCAAAAACTTTTTGAAACCATACTGCATGATAGCTTTGTGTGACTCTTATGCCTTAACTTTCAATTTCAATTACATTTACATTACATCACATCACATCCCTGTAAGTTATGAGACTCTCCAGAACTAATAATGTTTTATCATTTCTTATCATCTTCTTATCATTTCAAACATTTCTTATTACTATCAATGTTGAAAACAGTTGTGCTGCTTAATGTTTTTGTGGAAACTATGATACATTTCTTTCAGGATTCTTTGATGAAAGTTTAAATGAAGAGCATTAATTTGAAATCAAAATCGTTTGAACATTAAACTTTATGTATTTAGTGTCACTTTTGAATTGAATGCATCCTTGCTGAATAAAAGTATTAATTTCTTTCAAAAAAAAAAAATTCTTACTGACCCCAAACTTTTGAACAGTAGCGTATTGTGTAAAATTGCTGTGTGTCATAATTGACTGACTGAAACTGACCTTGTGTCATTTTTAGTTTGAAGTTACAACTGACTGTGTTGTTTGTTTCCAGACTCAGCTGCTGTTGGCTGTGGTGGAGGATGAGAACACGGCACAGGAGAACAGAAGAGAGATGGCAGACATCTTGCTGAACGCTCTAACGGACAGACAGCAGCACAGACAGACATGGAGGGACAGGTATGTGCCCATGTGCTAAACTTTTGTGTTATGCCACATCTTCAGTGAATTGTATAGAATAAAGGAGTTTTTTTGTTCAGCAGGAGGACAATCCTTCAGGCTTAGAGAGTTCACACAAACACACGCATACACATGTGCTGATAGCCCATTGACTTCCTTCCTCTGAGATAAGGGCGACTGAGAGACATAACCCATTTGTTTCCGATAATAGAGAGAACCAGCCTTATGCACATAGATATAAATACTAACAAATAGCACACACACCATTTTTTCTCTTTCTTTATTATTTCCCAACAGACTACTGTGTTTGTGTGTGGTAATCTGTCTTCATTCAGATCAGACCATGAGTTGGTAAGACCTGAAACAACTGAATTTCCCTGTTGAAGTTGCGTCTTAACCTTTTCTACATTAAGGGCTCCTCCCTGTACTCTTGTTTCTGTAAAGTGGCCCCTTTAAGGGGGTCGTCCCCTCTCTTTGACCCCAGAGTGATGCCCAGGCCTGCTGGTACCTGTAAACAGTGTTGAAGTTGTGCTGAAACTGCATTCTTAAATCAGTCGATGAAAACTACAGACCAGGCCATGGTTCATTTGTCATACAGCGTCAGGGACACAAGCTGCCATATGACAGCAATGTAACACAAAGGAAAAATTGGAAATGGAATTGTTTTTTTTTTCTTTTTTCTTATTCTGTCGATAGTGGCATCAACTATATTAATGTATTTACTATGATATAAATAGCATTTACTGTATGCATACATAGCCCAATTATGATTTTTTGTTGTTTTGGGTTTTTTTTTGGAAGAAATCAATATTTTTATTTAGCATGGATGCATTAGATGCAATACTGTGATAGTGACAGTAAAGACATTTAGAATGTTACAAAAGATTTCTATTTCATATAAATGCTGTTCTTTTGAACTTTCTATTCAGCAAAGAATCCTAAAAAATGTTTCACAGTTTCATAATAATAAATAATAATTTAAGATCTCATAATCTTAATAATAAGAAATGTTACTTGAGCAGGAAATCAGCATATTAGAATGATTTCTGAAGGATCATGTGACACTGAAGACTGGAGTAATGATGCTGAAAATTCAGCTTTGCCATCACAGGAATAAATTACATTTTAAAATATATTACAATATATCATATATTACATATATAACAGTTATTTTAAATTGTTATAATATTTTTGATCAAATAAATACAACCTTGCTTGTCTTACCGATCCAAAACTTTTGAACGGTAGTATATTTTTAAATCTCTATTTATCATAGCTATTTTTTTGTATTTTAAATCTCATCGCTGAAGAAACCGAGTGGTTACACACACACTAACCTGTACAACTTGCACATTTGCACACTGCATCACACTCACGGAAGTTTATTTCATCAGTCGGAGCAGCTTGATTAGATAAAGCTACCTTCACTCCTCTGTGTGCACACACTGCAATGTGTTTGAACTCATCCCTTTTCCACTATCACTTCCTGCCCCCCTTCTGGAGCGAGATAATGTCACTCTTCGAAACATCAGGCACAGGTCTGTAAAGTAGCTGTCAACAAATCGCATTTAGGGAGGCAAGGCAGATAGTTTGAGCTAAGGTTAAGACGCTGTTAAGACAAAATGAACTCATGGCTCTTCTGACACGAGCTGATAAAGTGAACGTTGTATGCCATGCTTTGCTCACCTTAATGCGGTGATGTATTTATACTATTATCATGACAGACTGTTACGACAACTATCATGACTCACAGCACTGAACACAAACATTCATTTCTGACCAGCCTTCTTGAAAAGAAACTTCTCGGAGCAGCGTGCTAAATCATGTTGCTTATTTTGTTGTGAAAGGCTGCAATTGTTTTATTAATTTAGTATGCAGCACGCCCGCTCTTCACATTATGCCATTCTTTTGTCTTTGCGTCTGTGTTTTGAGTGGTAAAAACCAAATGATGGATGGTTGGCGCTACAGGCTCATAAACATAAGCACAGCGGGCTGATTGATTAAGGCTTTTATTGTCTTACAGACATTTGCTTTCTTAAACAGTAGTTTGAGTGTTGCAGACTGTGGGGCCTCTGGACCTGCTTTCAGCTATCTGAAGTTACCCTGAGGGACAGAGATGCTAAATGTGACCGTAGGCTCCTCCTGTTGACTTATGGGTACTCGGGCTTATTAACTTACCTAATGCACTCATGCGGGTCACCTCCAAACATTTTGGCTCTTGCATTGTTGAACAGATACAGTGGGATACTCTGCATGTTTATTACCATGAGCACATTCAATTTATTCATTTGGCAGATGCTTTTATCCAAAGCGACTTACAGGGCATGTAAGGATTTCTTGACTTGTGATTTGGATGTTTTAGTCGTTTTCTTTTTTCTTTTTTTGAAAATGACAGACAGACAGTCCAGTCACCCAATTTAATATCCTTTGAGTTATTTCACTGGAAGACACCTGGAATCTCTTGTTTCCTTTACTGTGGGAATGTTTGGAAAGAAGGAAAATGCAAGGCCAGACACCATTTTTTATCTGTTAAAATGACACCCACCATTTTGAATTTAAAATTTGGTAAATAAACAGAGAAGAAAAAAAAAATCTGTAACATTAGTTGATATCTTACGATGATACCCTTTTTCTGGTGTGTTTTTATATGTATTGTTTAATATTCAGGAAATTAAATGGGGCCATTAAAGGGATAGTTCACCCAAAAATGAAAATTATCCCATGATTTACTCACCCTCAAGCCATCCTAGGTGTATATGACTATCTTCTTTCAGACGAGCACAATCAGAGATATATTTAGAAATATCCTGGCTCTACCAAGCTTTATAATGGTAGTGAATGGGGGGTCTGTTTTGAAGCCCCCCCATCCCAAAAAAAAACAACAAACAAAAAAAAACAAATACATCCATCCATTAAATATATTCCACACGGCTCCAAGGGGTTAATAAAGATCTTCTGAAGCGAAGCGATAGGTTTTTGTAAGAAAAATATCCATTTTCTTATATCTTTAATATAGATTATGCAATTTTTGGTATTTCTGCTATAATTATAACAACAGATTCTGAGAGTATCAATATATTAACTACGATGATAAACCACAATTCATAATTCGATTCAAAATAAAAATAGACCACAATGCGAAATGATCCATAATTCATTTTGTGGTTTTAGAAGTTTTAAGAACTGTATGTTCTTCAATAAACAATTATTGAAGAGAAAAATATGTTTACTATTTCTTATTTTATATTATATTTGAAATACTATAATTTCAGCTCACAATAAAATAAATATATAAAACTATAAATTCAGCTCATTTTGTTTTTTTTTGCCATTTAGATTTAGATTAAAGTTTGGTTCTTTAAATATATCAGTTCAAATTTGGGTCCCATTTTATATTTGGTGTCTTGAGCTACTATGTACTTACATTTAAATTAATCATTTGATACAGTTCACTTATTGTGTACATACATGTTTTTACATTGTACTTCTATTTAAGAAATATGTGAATGTAGTTACAGATAGGCAAGTACATCTATAATTATTAGTCTATTCCCTTACCTCTTAACCCACCCTTAAACCTACTCATACCACTAAACCTGTCCCTAAACTTACCCGTATCCCACTTCAATAGCAACAAAAATGTTTTACAATACAACACAATAAATACATAGTACTTATTTTTTAATGCAAGTACAGTTAAAGACACCTAATATAAAATGTGTTATAATTTCTTAATTTAAATACTTTTTTTAAAGTCATTCTGAGACCCCCTGGTTGAGCTCTGTTTTAAAAGGTTAAGTGCAATGCATGTTAATGCCAGTTGTAAAAGGGACCATATATGCATAACCATCTGTGCATTTAGAATATGCTGAAATGATTTGCTCTTAAAAATGTTTTATCTTCCATAGGTCAAAATCAAACACTTACAGAAGGAAGACCTCTTAGAGATTAATTTGCATTGGCAGACGAAAGGGGTCGACCTTCTGGTTTTGTTTCATCCATATGCAAGGCGCAGTGTTGTGGGTTAAAACCATTGATCTCATCCCCTTTATGCCTGCACAGACACGCTGCAATGCGAGTTTACGTAAAAAATACACATGTGAACACACGCTCAGATAGAACCGACCTTGCTCAGGTAGATCGTACAACTCCTGTCACATCTACATCCCTCCGTTGACCTCTGCAGGGGTCACAGTCCATTCCTGCAGTGGGCAGATTGCGTGTTTGGGAGATGATGAAGGGGGCAGTGCTGGGAACAGCTGTGTGGTTTGTAGTGACCGTGCTAACTGCTGTAGGCTTTGTAAGGTCATTATATGATAATGAAAATGATTACTGAATTACATGGGGGTTTGGGAGAGGGGAGGGGAGTGAACGGGCCTGAGTTTGATAAATGATATTGGAAAATGCCCATCTGTCTCCACCCCCCCCTTTCTTTCAGTCTCGCTCTCCCTCATATTTCCCTTCTTTTCCTTTTCATCTCAATCTCTGTGTTTTTGCTTATTCTGTCTTTTGTTTTCTTGCAGTACTGCACAATTTCGGAAAGTGATAGAGTGAAAAATGGAGCAATAAGAGAGGTGTAAGTGGGATGAGATGAAGTGTGCATTTGTGTGCACGTGTAGTGTTGAACTCTCGGTGAAACCACAGGAGAGAGAGAGCAGCCACTGTTCATACTGTATATCAGATAGTGGAAAAATGAACTCGCCCTCCTCCAGATACACAAGATGTCTATCAGGTTTAAGTGGACAGGGCAGATTTAGGGCATCATTTACTAAAACATGTAGGTCATTCAAAACCAGTTTTTCATAGACGAAAAGAGCAGGAGATCATGTACTTGGATGGATGAGTGGCTCTATTAAAGGCTCGAGTTATTAATCATTTAATTTAAATCGGAAAAGATTTATGAACTTCTAAAGACTAGTTAATCTGCTTTCTGGTTTTATTTCCTTGTGTTATTTTGAAATGGCTCTGCTCTGATGTAATATAACAAAAAAAAAAAAAAGGTACTTCTAGGTTAATGTTTATTTATAAATATACAATTGCTCTGTAAGTCATGCTCTTTCACAATACATTAATTATTGGTAAGAATTTTTAAATGTTTTTGAAAAAGTCTCTTACACCGTGTCTACACCGGATGTGACCGTTGACACGTCGCATGGCGCTGCGCCGCAACAGCTAGAAGCTGTCTACATTGGATGCGACAAAGCGACCGTTGCAACAAATCCATTCGTTGTTCTTATGAGAAGTATCGCGAGTGCTTGGAGTATGTCATAAATAGAATGAGGCATCAGTTTATTGTCGGGGATTTGTCGTGTTGTGTTACGTCACATCACAACATCACTGATTATAATGGGTTTTATTGTCTTTTGTCGCATCGCGTCGTATCGCGCTGTTCGCGTCCAGTGTAGAGACGGTGTTATGTTAGCCAAGGCTTTTGATTTAAAAGGCTGTAAAAACACTAATAGTGTGAAATATTATTACAATTTAAAATAACTGTTTTCTATGCTAATATAATTTGAAATGTAATTTATTCCTTTGAGGCAAAGCTGAATTTTTAGCATCATTACTTCATTACTTCAGTGTCACATCCTTCAGAAATCATTCTAATATGCTGATTTTGTGCTTAAGAAACATATCATACACTTATCATTATCAGTGTTGAAAACATTTGTGGTGCTTAATATTTTTATGGAAATACTAAATGTATATAAAGAAGTCAGAATTTTCAGGCTGTTAAAGTATTATTACATATGCATTAACTGGTGTTTACTTAGATCTTTATTATAAAGTGTTAACAAAATATTCTAACTGAGTTACTCATTCATAGGTGCTTTGAGTGAATGCATTGTGGCAAATGTTTGTTTGCATTTGAGCGCATGAGTGTTGCATCCTGGAGGTCGCAGCTGCCCTCATCACTCACCCTCAGTGTGTGACCTCTGACCTCAGCCTCTGAATGTCTGTATTTCTGTGAGTGTCTCAGTATCTTGAATGTGTTGTGACCTCTCGTACTTCACCTGGGTGGAAACCTTCTGAACAGAAATGCCACAGGCTGTCATCACACACTCACACACACACTGAAGGGTCATGGGGTTCAGAGGGCAAGCAGAAGTTTCTCCACAGACTAGAACATCAAACACCAAACATTACACACACAGACAAACATTGATAACTAACCTCTGCTTTGGCAATACAAATGCGGCCATTCTTACTACATTACGGGTAACGTGTATTACTAATTCAGACTGTTTTAGAGGAATTGCAAAATTATTAACATGTTACTTTTTGAATTAACACTAAAATACCTAAATTACTTTGTTAAATATGTAATGCACATTGTTTTATTTGATAGGTTTAGTTGCAAATGCATTTAAAAACCTTTCCTTTCATCATAGTGTACTTTTGTAATATTATGTGACAGTGCAAGCAAGTGCTGCTGTCATGCAAAATCCTATCCTCGTGCAGAATTCTGTTTCCCTGCCTACCCAAATCCATTCCATTGTGTTTATTCTTAATCATAAAAATATAGTAAATTGCGCTTACAGTGTTTTTATATTTATGTGAAATTACCATTGTTATTTTATTACCTAGTTCTGTCTTGAAACTCTGACGATGCAGGCTAATGGGTCTTGAACTCATTTGGTAGCGATCACATCATTATCTACACATCACAGCTGATTGGTTGCTGTTGTATCAGAGGCCAATGAGCTTGCTGCTCAAACATTCAAATATTTGGGATCGTTTGCTGTTAGCAGTCTGCAGCGCGCTTTCAGAACCCTCCTCCTTCCCCAGCTCCACCTGTATAGATCTGCTACGGGGGTTAATTCATGTATGTTACGCTCACAGCAATGTCTGTGAATGTATCGGCAGTAGCAAGTCTCAGTACTTGCTCTGCAGCAGCGTAGCAGATCTATTCCGCCAAGACCAAATACATTAACATTGTCATATCCATTTCCATGCCAATCTCAATTATCATACTAATATCCTGAGAGTTTTCATGACAGAAGTATTTTTATATACTACTGTAGTATTTATTAATTTTTTGAGTTAGCATTTATTTTTATATTTTCAGTTTTCATTTTAGTTTTAGAAATTGATGTGCTTTTGCCATTTTTTTTATTATATATTTTTTTTATTTTATATATATATATATATATTTTTTTTTTTTTTTTTTTTTAGTATTTCAACTTATATAATATAATACACAAATATATATTATGTTTTATTATTCCTGGTTATGAAAGCTGGACAACAATAACACTGTTTTTGATCAGGCATTTAGGAAAGATAAGATTCATCAAATCTTTTATGCCAACACAACATGACACAACACAACATTACTAACAATACAATATTACTTAAAAAAAAAAAAAAAAAAAAAAAAAACTGTGCAACTAGAAAACTATAACACGAAAGCAACAAGAAATAACATGTTCATTTCACAGTCAACATGTTTTTTTGTTTTTTTTTAACTATTCTATTAAAAGTAACATTCCCGAGCACTGAATGTACCAGACATTGCATATTAACACATTCACAGTTGGTTCTCTCTCTGTCTTTATTCCTCATTCTCACTTTCATAGGCACACAAATTCACTCCACTGGTTGTCGTCTCATGAGGAACGGGGTGTCTCCATAGCTGTCAATCGTGCGTGGTATCTTTTGTCCCAGCAGTGACTGTGTCCCTCCCACCAGGGTCTGACGGGACAAACAATAGAGCTGCTGTCCCCAAGTGGAGGGAAAAAGACTGTTAACGTCTATCTTCAATGAGAACGGACAGGCTCACCCTACACATGACAGCTCTGATGCTGGGGAGACCTTTACAGTTTGTAAGGATGGAGATATCATGCACGCACACAGCTGCGCTTGAGGGTTTGATGCCGTTTGCTCTTGCAGACTCATCTGTTTAATTAACAGAACCGTGTTTGTCTGAGAGTTTGTCTGCCAGTAAGACATGTTAATGAAAAAGGCATAACAATACACGGGTAACACACACAACCGCAATGAGCCAAATGATGGTGCAGTGTGGTTTTTCTTAGGGCCTGTGATAGGTGTTTCAGCATTGCTGTCTAGAGCTTCTTACGTGTTTAACCGAAGGCTCCAGTGCTCACGGGCAAACACCTGGACTTGCTTTTTGTAAACACACACACACACATACATATATTCTCCTACTGGTCCGTTTGCTCACAGCTTTCAGAGAGGTAACAAATTTATTTGTGTGCATCTGGGTGTGTTTCTTTCATCATCGGCAGGGCTGTAATTAGTGTGAAACTGATGGTTGGGCTTAAAAGCTGTCATCTAATTTGTCTTTCTTTATCGAAACAAGCATGTGTGGTCCCTCCCTTGCAACGTGCATGCGATGTGTGATTACCAGTAGAACGAGCGTCTGAGAGTTTGATCGTAAATTACTCCGATACGCCTAAACCACTATTTAGCAATCATAAAGCTATGCGTGACATACCCACCACGGCTGCCGCCCCCCTTGTATGCCCGCTCTCATATGCCTGCGGTTGTCAGGATTGGAGAGTACATGCAGAGACCCATTCGGCAAACCGCTTTGATTTGGGGGGACGCCAGTACACACTAGAATGTCGTTCTTATTATATTTGTTTGTGGGAAGGAAAAGTAAGTCCTATTTGTTTCTTTGCTCATATGTTTGCGGCGAACCAATGCAAACAAATACAAGGGATTACACCCAAATGTACACATGCATACTGGTGAACACATGTGGCATCCTAATAGCTGAGAGGATGAGGCCTGTTTCTGAGCACATGGAAGGCTTCATTATGTGACCAAACTCTAAACAACAGTATACCAGAGGACATGATTCAGCAAGTTGCCTCCCCGTGTAAAACTAACATTTCTCGGATGCGTCCAAATGAGAGGGGAGAACACCATTAAAAAAGAGAAATTGCTTTTCGTTTTAATTGCTCACTTGGCTTAATAAAAACAGCATCGCATAATTATGCTTTTTGCAGCCATGGTAAATGGTTTGCCGTGCTTGATGCAATTATGATCACCACAGAAATTTGGGGCCCCAGCAAACAGTTGTGCACTCTGCTATTAAGCATTGATTTTATATGGAAAGAGAGACGGAGAAGTGCATGAGGCTAACCAGAGCGGCGCAACATTGCTGCATTGTAGAAAAGGCCAAAAACAGCCCATACTGAAGCCGAGAGAATGGAGTGAAAATATGTAAGCAAGAATGTGGAGCTTTGCTCGGTGGGAATGTGCATTTAATGGCTACTGAAACCCTTTAACACATTGAAATCTTTTAATCACTCTTCATGGTGACAACTGATAAACTTTACCTTAGCTCAGGTGTTTGATATACTTGAGTTTGCTGTTTAAAACTGGGATCTTTGCTTTTAAAAACAAAACACATTAACACCTTAACACCTATTGTTTATAGAGGATTATAGTTAACCAGTCAAGGACTTTTTTTTTGGATTGGCTATTTTAAAATACACTGAACAAAATTATAAACGCAACACTTTTGTTTTTGCCCCCATTTTTCATGAGCTGAACTCAAAGATCTAAGGCCTATTTCTCTCAAATATTGTTCACAAATCTGTCTAAATCTGTGTTAGTGAGCACTTCTCCTTTGCCGAGATAATACATCCACCTCACAGGTGTGGCATATCAAGATGCTGATTAGACAGCATGATTATTGCACAGGTATGCCTTAGGTTGGCCACAATAAAAGGCCACTCTAAAATGTGCAGTTTTATCACACAGCACAATGCCACAGATGTCGCAAGTTTTGAGGGAGCGTGCATTTGTCATGCTGACTGCAAGAATGTCCACCAGAGCTGTTGCCCGTGAATTTAATGTTCATTTCTCTACCATAAGCCGTCTCCAAAGGCGTTTCAGAGAATTTGCCAGTACATCCAACCGGCCTCACAACCGCAGACCACGTGTAACCACACCAGCCCAGGACCTCCACATCCAGCATCTTCACCTCCAAGATCGTCTGAGACCAGCCACCCGGACAGCTGCTGCAACAATCGGTTTGCATAACCAAAGAATTTCTGCACAAACTGTCAGAAACGTCTCAGGGAAGCTCATCTGCATGCTCGTCGTCCTCATCGGGGTCTCGACCTGACTGCAGTTTGTCGTTGTAACCAACTTGAGTGGACAAATGCTCACATTCGATGGCGTCTGGCACTTTGGAGAGGTGTTCTCTTCACGGATGAATCCCGGTTTTCACTGTACAGGGCAGATGGCAGACAGCGTGTATGGCGTCGTGTGGGTGAGCGGTTTGCTGATGTCAACGTTGTGGATCGAGTGGCCCATGGTGGCGGTGGGGTTATGGTATGGGCAGGCGTATGTTATGGACAACGAACACAGGTGCATTTTATTGATGGCATTTTGAATGCACAGAGATACCGTGACCAGATCCTGAGGCCCATTGTTGTGCCATTCATCCACGACCATCACCTCATGTTGCAGCATGATAATGCACGGCCCCATGTTGCAAGGATCTGTACACAATTTCCGGAAGCTGAAAACATCCCAGTTCTTGCATGGCCAGCATACTCACCGGACATGTCACCCATTGAGCATGTTTGGGATGCTCTGGATCGGCGTATAAGACAGCGTGTTCCAGTTCCTGCCAAAATCCAGCAACTTCGCACAGCCATTGAAGAGGAGTGGACCAACATTCCACAGGCCACAATCAACAGTAAAACCCCCCCAATACAGTAAAACTGCACATTTTAGAGTGGCCTTTTATTGTGGCCAGCCTAAGGCACACCTGTGCAATAATCATGCTGTCTAATCAGCATCTTGATATGCCACACCTGTGAGGTGGATGGATTATCTCGGCAAAGGAGAAGTGCTCACTAACACAGATTTAGACAGATTTGTGAACAATATTTGAGAGAAATAGGCCTTTTGTGTACATAGAAAAATGGGGGCAAAAACAAAAGACAAAAGTGTTATTCTCAATTCTCAAAAGTGAGAATTCACCCCAAAAATGAAAACTCATTATTTACTTACACACGTCATGTTTCTTTCTTTCGTAGATCGAAAATGGTGATGTTTAGCAGTATGTTCTTGCTGTTTTTTTTTTTTTTTTTTGTTTTTTTTTATAACCATACAGTGAAGGTGAATGGTGGACAGGGGTTGACAAGCTCCATAAATGACAAAAAAAACATAAGATGCATATGACTTGTATGCTATTTTTGAGGTCTTCAACGTGTGTTAACAATATCAAACTTAAATAAATGTATAAAAACTTAAATTGTAATAATATTTCACAATGTAACTTCTCCCTGTATTTTACTGACTGGAAACTTTTGAATGGTAGTATATTTTTACCCTTTGCCTTAGTTCTTCTTTTTCTTTTTTTTTTCTCCCAAAAATATGCACACATTATTAAGGACAATTTTTAATATGCTTTTATGTTATCTTTTTGGAGCTTGATTACCCAGTCTAATATCAGTCTAACGGCAAGTAAATGATGACAGACTTTTCATTTCTGAGTGAAGTATCCCTATAAGATGGAGGTGATTGATAACTATCTGACAACTTCCCCAGTGTACGTAGGAATTGTGTGCTTGCATTGGGTCTCAGGTTAGAGAATACGAATCTCTCAATTATGATATTCTAATCTGAGTCATGGCACTGGGTAGTGCGTGTGCTTACTGCATTAAATAATGCTAATGTGCTCATAAAACCATTTCTCTTTTTCTCCTACACACAAGCTTTCTCACTCTTTCTATATGGGGGCCAAAAAAGAGGTGGCAGGGGGTATAGGCTTTATTGTGTGTGTGTGTGTGTGTGTGTGTGTGTGTGTGTGTGTGTGTGTGTAATTAGTACTTCATATCTTTGACTGTACTGAAGTGACATGTATGTTAATGATAGTGTTAGCTCTCCTTAATCTCCCTCTTCACAGACACACACACTCACTCCTTTTGCCCTTGCACTGTTAATTATTTCCAACACCGCTGGAGTAGTCCGCTTCATGGCAAGCATATTGTGTCTGGCAGGCGAGTGGCGGGTTATAAATGATCCTGAAGGTGAAGATGTGACTGTGAGGAGATAGTTATGAAAATTTCATCTGTCTATGCGTTACGGCTACAGCTGCTGCTGTCAGTGGAGAAATTACTGCGGGTCAGCCCTGTCAGAGAGAGAGAGGGACATCAGAGCGGACCTGTCAGACCCCTAAACACACACTCGCACACTCAACACAAGACTGTCCCCAAGCTGTCTGTGTTCATTACCAAACTTAGACAGGGATACAGCAGGCAGGTGGAGCAGACCTTTTAACCTTACCTACTGCCATCATCTGCTGTCTGTGTGTGGCTACATCTCGCTTTGAATTACCAAATGTTGGTTTGCAGCTATATCACTCTATCAAAGCAATTGCTTGTGATTTTGCATATGTTTAAAGGTGCACTGTCTTTTTTTTTTTTCTTTTTTTTTTTTTGTCTTTCCGGGTGAATGAAGAGGTGTCCAGGTCACGTTTTAATTCCAGAAGTCTATATAATTGAAAATTAAAAACAAATTACAATAATGAGAATCAGAGTTGTCACATTTTAAGCCATGTAAATCAAAAATCAGCAAAAAATAACGATTGAAGTGTAGTACAAAGTTTACAAGAATGTGACCATATACAAATAGAAAAATCTTGAATAATAAATTCAAGCCCAAAATTCATGAAAATACAGAGGAAAAAAAAAATACACGTGAGATTCATCATTAATTAATTATTTAAAAAAAAAAAAGCAAAAATACTCAATGAGTCAAAACTATTAGATCACATTTTCTTTATGCACAATATCATTTCATATCTTTATTTTGGGTTTCTTTTTGTGATATTTACCCACCTTAACAACCAGTGTGATCAGTGTGGATGCAAAAGTTTTCGTCATTGTAGACATGCCATATTCATAGATATACAGGGGTTGGACAATGTAACTGAAACACTGGCCAATATAGTGTTGGAGGTTTCATGCCCATATATGCGGAGCCTGGCGGCCAATCTTCACTGATTTTACATTCTATCAGTAAGAGCAGAGTGTGAAGGTTGAATTAGCTGATCAACGAGAATACCCACACCACCGCACTGTGTGTCCGGACCCCAGGCTGTGAAGTGTGTCACAAAGCGCAGAGAGTCTCAGACACTAGCTTGCGATGTTGACTCAAGGACGCAAGAGCCCGGAGTAACATGAACATCCAAACTATAAAACCTTATGAATGTGTGCGGAAAGGACCAACCTGCCGCATCACAAACATTTTGTAAGGGGGCGCCCCCCGCCAAAGCTCTAGAAGAGGCAACCCCCCTGGTGGAATGAGCCCTGATGCCTGTTGGCGAAATGTGGCCACGCGCCTCATAGGCAAGGGCAATAGCATCTCTCACCCAATGTGACATGGTCTGTTTCGTGGCGGCTGCACCCCTGTTATGGCCGCCATGACAAACGAATAGTTGCTCTGACTTACGCCACTGGCTAGTGCGGTGGACGTAGGCCTGAAGAGCACGGACTAGACACAGTCTGTGAAGTCTCTCCTGCTCCGGCGTAGTGAACGGTGGAGGGCAGAAGGCTTCGAGAGTGACCGGATGCAAGTTCGAGAAAGGAACCTTAGGCAGATAGTCAGGATGAGGATGCAAAATAGCTTTCACCATTCCTGGGGCAAAGTCTAAGCAGGATGGCACAATGGACAGAGCCTGCAAGTCCCCAATTCTCTTTAGAGAAGTTATAGCCATTACGAAAACCATTTTCAGAGTTAACAGCTTGTCAGAAACTGACTCTAACGGTTCAAAGGGGGTCTCAACCAGGCCCTCTAGGACTATTGCTAGGTCCCATGAAGAGATCCTGGTTCTAGAAGGAGGCTTAAGCTGCCTAGCTCCTCGAACGAAGCGAGAGAGCAGGACATGCTTGCCCAAAGGCACCCCGTCAATCAGAGCGTGGCGAGCCGAAAGAGCGGCCACATAAACCCTGAGAGTGGTGGGACATGTACCTGTTGATTATTTTTTCCTGCAGAAAATCCAGAACTGTAGCAATTTGGCAGTTTACTGGATCTGCATTGTGTGCAGTACACCATCTTTCAAAGACACCCCATTTGTTGGTATAACTTGCTCTAGTGGAGGGAGCCCTAGCATTTAAAATAGACTCGATAACGTCAGGTGAAAGCCCTGTGTCCCTCAGTTGGTTCCCCTCAGGGGCCAAACATGAAGGTTCCACATCTCTGGCCGGGGATGAAATATTGTCCCCTGCGCCTGAGACAGAAGGTCCCTCCTGCTCAGTATCGCCCAAGGTGAGCCGTCGAGGAGAGATATTATCTCCGAGAACCATATTCTGTTCGGCTAACACGGCGCCATCAGTAAGAGGCAAGTCCCTTGTTGGCGAACTCTGGCTAGAACTCCCGGGAGCAGAGAAACTGGAGGAAAGGCATACAGGCGCATCAAAGGCCATGTATGCGCCATCGCATCCAGACCTAGGGGGGCTGGGTGACTCAGAGAGAAGTAAAGGGGACATTGCGCTGTCTGATGGGAGGCAAAGAGGTCCACCTCCGCTTCGTAGAATCTCAGCCATATCTGTTTCACCACCTCGGGGTGTAGTTTCCACTCCCCACTCTGTAGTTTCTGTCTGGACAGTAAATCCGCTCCCACATTCTGGTATCCAGGAATGTACACTGCCCTTAGTGACAGGAACTTGTCCTGGGCCCAGAGGAAGATCTGTCGCGCTATCTTGTTCAGATGGCGTGAACGCAGACCTCCCTGGTGATTTATATAAGAGACTGCTGTTGTGTTGTCCATCCGCACTAGGACATGACAGGGCCAGAAATACAGCCATCGGCTCTAGGCAGTTGATGTGCCAGACGAGCTGGCCCTCCCATTCCCCTTGGGCTGGACAGCCACTTAAGACCACTCCCCAGCCCATCAGGGAGGCGTCTGTCGTTAGCAATCTGTGACGACATGGCGCCTCTAGCGTGGGACTCAAGGCGAGGAACCGGGATCTGAGCCACATAGATAGGGTACGAAGCCCGCGGCGCGTAACCCTTATTTGCCTTTGGGGTTTGGCCCTTGGATGAAACCCCCTGGCTTTGAGCCACAACTGAAACGGTCTCATGTGCAGCAGGCCCATAGGAATCACCAAGGATGCTGACGCCATGAGACCTAACATTTTTTGATACTGTAGAACAGTGCAATCTTGGCCTAGCCTGACATTGTTCAGGGTGTTTAGAATAGTCTCGACTCGAGCGGGAGACAATTGTGCCCGCAACGTGGTCGAATCCCATACGACCCCTAAATATGTCGTTCTCTGAGTAGGACAGAGAACGCTTTTCTTCTCATTGAGTCTCAACCCTAGAGAAACTAGATGAGCTAGTATGACATCTGTGTCATAACGCCAACTCTTGCGACTGTGCTAGTATTAGCCAGACGTCTATGTAATTCAAAATGTGAATGCCCTGGAGTTGCAACGGAGCCAGTGCTGCATCCATGCATTTTGTGTATGTGCGGGGTGGTAAGGCTAGGCCGAATGGAAGAACCCGATATTGGTTAGCTTCGCCCCCGAAAGCGAACCTCAGGAACCTCCTGTGTTGTGGCAATATTTCTATGTGAAAATATGCGTCCTTGAGATCAATCGTGACGAACCAATCGTGATGTTGGATTTGCGACACAATCATTTTTACAGTTAACATCTTGAACTTGAGAGCTTTGATTGAACGTTTAAGCCTCGAAGATCTAAGATTGGACGCAGCCCCCCGTCCTTCTTAATAACTAGGAAGTATCTGCTGTAATGACCTGAATCTCTCTCTAGAGGGGGAACATGCTCTATGGCCCCTTTCTCCAGAAGAGATTGCAGCTCTTGTGACAGTGACGTCACTTGCCCCGGCTTCACGGTAGTGGAGACCACGCCGTTGAAACGCGGAGGACGACGGATAAATTGGATTCTGTATCCTAATTCTACTGTCTTTAGAACCCAAGCATAAATCCCTCGCAGTAATTTCCACACTGCCAAGTTCTCTGAAATGGGCACTAATTGTAATACTTCCTTTTGAGGGGATGTTACCTAATATTTCGCTGGAAACCGCTGCCCCCCGAAGTACCAGAGGTGGTGGGGAAGGAGGGTTTACGTGGAGATGTCAAGAAGGGGCGGGCTGTTTGTAACACACAACTTCACAGTATGGCCTCTGAAGACAAAAGACCTGCAGATGCACCTGCGGCGCATCTAATTATAGCCTCACCTATGACGCATTCCAATGACATCACGCAGGCTATAAATATAGGTCAATTTCATTGACGTTGTTTTACACATATTCACAGCTGGTCACGACTAAAGACGTTCCCATAGCGCTGAATAAAGCGCAGCTCGAGTGTAGCTTTTGAAAGGGAACATAAAACCACAGCTGCCCAACTCACTGCAGAATTAAATGCACACCTCGGCTCTTCTGTTTCCTCCAAAGCTGTTTGTCAGGAGCTCCACAGATTCAATATTCATGGTCAGGCTGCTATAGCCAAACCTGAGCGACCAAAATTGAGTGACCAAATTTGGTAATTCATGCCAATGCCAAATATAGGTTTCATTGCCAAAAGTGCAAATCTTGGGCTGTGGACAATGTGAAACATGTATTGTTCTCTGGCATGTCCACCTTCACTGTCTTTCCCACATCTGTGGGAATTGCCCATCACTGCCAATGACTACCGAACCATTCTCGAGGACCATGTGCACCTAACGGTTCAAACATCCCCCATGACCTGCACAGTCACCTGATCTAAATATTTTTGAGCCACTTTGGGGTATTTTGGAGGAGCAAGTCAAAACGTTTTCCTCTACAAGCATCACATAGTGTCCAGGACACTGTTCTGGAAGAGGAATGACTCAAAATCCCTCTGGCTACTGTGCAGGACTTGGATCTGTCATTCCCAAGATAAACTGATGCTGTATTGGCTGCAAAAGGAGGCCCTACAACATACTAATAAATTATTGTGGTCTAAAACCAGGTGTTTCAGTTTCATTGCTCAACCCCTGTATTTGTCACCCATAATTTACAGTACTCCACAACTGAAAGTGTCAATATTAAGGCAGTTACCAAAATAAAGTGGAAAGTACTCAGCTGGTGACCTGAATGGGGCGGCCCTAAGGCCCTAAGACCAGCCTAATGAAGAAATGAAGTCATAATCTCATGTGAGTTTACACCAGTTCAATCATGTCAAACTTTCTGTTTATTTTTTTGTATAAAACATTTTAACGTGGAAAAAATGGCATGGTGCACCATTAACTCATCACTAGTGATTGTGTACATGTGCATTTGTGTTTGACAGGTAAAAATAAGTTCACCTTTCTGATGTCCTTAAAAGGATTTTCGCAGCTTCAGTCTATCCTCAAGCATTGTAATTAATACAGGCATGGCCTGCCATCTCCCTCTCCCTCACCACCAACTTACAGTTTCCAGAGAATTCTATTAGCCCAGTCCAGCAGCTGTTAATTACCTCTCAACATCCGTCGCTCTTAGACAAATGAAAAGCTCTGGTACAGATGTAGGATAGAGTGATACACTGCCTTTCCTCTGCCTCCTATAAAGCCACTTTCGGAAATGGGTCATGAATCCTCCGTTGATAAGTGTCTTTGGTTGGTAATGAGTGTTTTATCAGGGTGGGATTAGTGCAGATATTTTTTGTAATTAGTGTACTAGCACAGCTCTCGCTGCTTTCTCCGAGGTGTTTGTCCATGTTTTACTTGAAGCGAATTGTGTGTGAACTTTTCTGAGGATGAAAGAGCCGGCCCGTGAGGGAGTGCAGCTTATACAGGACTTTGAAATAAAATAAGAGAGCTAATCCGCAGCCAAGTACTTTACAAAGAGATTTCAAATTAAATGAGATACATTGGATGGCCTGGATATGGGAGTGAGGCTGACAATAGACGATTAAATCAGAGCAAGCTAATATTAGTGCTGTAGCTTGAGTGTGTTTGACTAAAGCTTTTGGGTATGTTTGATGGAATGTACTGAGTGTAAGCTTGAAGGAATAGTTATTTTCAACTCGATTACCACAGACCATTTCTCCCGTCCTTCAGTTTGTAAAAACAAAAGAAATGTTTACTGTGTGTTTCTTCAACTATTGACTCTTTTGGCCCTTAGAAAGCATACTGGAGAGTTAGTTTTTCGTTTAATGAACATTTCCACCACCACAACCTAAATTATGTATTGTGTAGCATTCTGTGCTTGAAATGACAAAGGCAGAAAGGACATTTTTAACCCTTTTGGACTAAAATGACTTCTTTGTCTTGATTTAACAGCTTTTTCAAGTTATGCAAAAATTGTGAAAATGTGATTTAGTTGTATCATAAATACACACAATTTTGACAAATTTTTCCCCATAATTTGACCAAATTACATTACATACATTCCTGTGCACAGTAGAGCATGATGCTAGCAACACTATGGTCATGGGCTTGATTCCCAGGGAGTGCATGAACTGATTAAATGTCTACCTTGAATGCAGTCACTTTAGATAAAAGTGTCTACCAAATGCATTAATGTAATATATATTACATGTTGATTGGATGATGCACAGTAACAATATTATATATATTGAATAAATATGCACAAATAGTGAGATCTGCCTTTTTTTGTTTGTTTGTTTCTTTCACTCTTTAAGATTATTACGGTTTTAAACAATTTATATTTTCACAATATGTTTTCATATTTTAAGATAAACAGGCTGGGTTTGGGAAAAGAATAAATACAATCGGTAACATTTTACAATAAGGTTCATTAGTTAACAGTAGTTAACAACATTAGTTAACATGAACTAATAATGAACTGCACTTCTACAGCATTTATTAATCTTTGTTAATGTTAATTTCAACATTTACTAATACATTATTTAAATCAAGAGTTGTATTTGTTAACATTAGTTAATGCACTGTCAAGTAACATGAACAAACTATGAACAGCTGTATTTTTATTAACTAACATTAACAAAGATTAGTAAATACAGTAACAAATGTATTGCTCATGGTTAGTTCATGTTAGTTAAAACATTAACTAATGTTAACGAATGAACCTTATTGTAAAGTGTTACCATAAAATCAATAAAATCTTTACATAAATGTTTGAAAAGTAGTTGTTTGCAATAATGTGACCTTCATATCCAAAAAGATAATTGTTGAAATAAATTAATTTTAATAGATATCAACCCCTGGAACATAAAAATGTCCAAAGTTGAAGAAACACCCTTATGTGAATATAATGGAAATGTAGCTGACAAGCAGGGACTTATATGAGCTCTTTAGCAGAAAAAAGTTTGTTACTTGTATAAATTTGTATGATCATCCTTTTGATGGACTTCTTTCTTTTCTGGATTCTGGTCACAAATTAAATTTCTTTCGCTAGGGTTTGCTGTATTTAAACAATGCTTTACGGATGACGGCATCACATCTATACCCTTTTTCTGCTGTCATAGTTTAGGTACCTAGTGAAGTAGTTGAAATGATTCACTGTACTAATAGACAGCCACATATGCAGTCTAAAAAAACTTATGCAGTTTGAAAATAACTGTCATTATTTCTTTAATAAGTTCAGTTTGACCCTCTAGTTTGAGTTGGTTGTGTGTTGCAGCTACTTGAATTCTTAATCGAGTGTACAGTATAATAATGTCTCTCATGTAAGAAACACATGCTGTTTTCTGTCATTTTCTGCATCTGCTTCTGTCCTATACCTGTTTTTCTTCAGCTTCACTCCATCCTGAGGCTCTCCAGTGCTAGTTTACACAGCCTCTGGTCTGCCTGCGAGTCTGCTAGCTCAGAGGTCACATTATCAACCGACTGCTGGGGGCCTTCAGCCTCAAGGTACCCACTTAACTGCCTGTGGGAAGAGGAGGATTCACTTTTAACTTTCTTCTCTCTTTCTTGTTGCTTTGAGATATCCGCTGCGAGTCATTTTTGTTTCCTCCACTCTCCTTTCTGTCGGAGGGCTGCCTTTTTTTCTCACTCATGAAATCACAATGCGATGTATTTCGCCCGAGGTGCAACTATTCAGAATGCCGTTTGACACAGAGGAACCGAATTCGTGCTGCTAGCTGCTGTTTAAATGACCCCACGAGCTCCGAGAGGCCATTGAAACACACACATCTCTCAGGCCACAGTCGGTGGCTTATCTGACATTTATGAGCCTCTAAACTGCAAGGCCCACTAAAAGATATCTGATAAATAAACACATCAGGCTCAGTGCATTGGAAACGCTCCTTCCATCCTTATGGATGCTTCCGTTTATTTCTCTCAGATGTTTACTTTGAAAGCAAAATGATGAATTGTGTTTGCTTTTGCTGAGGGAATGAGACTAGCAGTTTGTAGAGGTTCTATGTTATAGAAGACTAAAAAACATGACTTCTCAGTGTTAATTGGAGATTCTGATTACTGTATGTACTGTATGCAAGTTTGTCCTTTAAATTTTCACTAGGTCGGGTGCTTATCACGTCTGATAAGGAAGTAGCTATAGTAGTTGGAGAATAGTCGTATGATATGTGTGAGCAAGGCCTAAAATTAACACTCGCCAAGTGCCAAATGCGAGTAAAAAATCAGGTTCTGGCGAATGGCGTATGAAACTGTCAGTCGCCAGGTGTCCGGTAACATTTTTATGAATTCTAACAATGCAGTGTTTTGAGAACATGAATGTGAACGACGCTCTGTACAGTTGACTGTCAATGCTGCATCATCACAAAAGTTTAAGCCTTTCCACTGTAAATATTCAAGCGCTAGAACATGCAAAAGGGAATTCGTTACTCACGCTCTATGTGGGAAGTTCAACATCCAAAACATCTGAAGCACGCAGCCTAAAAGCCGTGTCTCAAGGCCAAAGTATACTTCGGCCGTCTGCGCGGAAAGTGAAGTATTCCCGGGCCTTCAGACAGTGCGCAAATACTAAGTTGAGCTCTCCTTCATGCCTTCCTGAGCTTGAACAGACAAATTCACACAAAATTATGTCAAAAAATGCCCTCTGCGAGTATCCTAGTAAACATAGTCGGTTATGTCTTCAGTTGAGAAAGAAAATGCATACTTCACCATTGCAATTGTTTTAGTGTACACTTCTCTACTCACGTCTGTGCTGTTCACTACCTGTCTCTGATGAGTGTAGTGTGCAGGCTGTGCAATAAAAGACTGTGGTAGCTCTAATTAGTAACATGCAGTATCTAATAATGAAGTCTAAGCGGTTCCTCATTATGCGCTCTTGGAGCTTGATTAAAATGTCAAGGTTTAGTGAGGACAGATTTGGCCAGAGGGTCTTTATTTTTGTGTATGTGCTTTGTAGTAGTCCGTAAATATCTGTGCTTCAGCTTGTTTTCAGGCTTTTAATTGCTGGCACCAGCTGTAGTCATTTCACTGAATCATTTTAACAGAAACAATGCTACTGTATGCCCTTCCCAGCAGCTCTCTAGTTTGATGTGGGTATTGTTTCTGTTGTATCAGCAGTTGTGTTGACTGTGTCCCCTACCCACAGTGGGTTATTTAGTGGCTATTTTTATTTTTTTTTTTCTTCAATAGCCAGTCAGTATCTTAGCTTAAAATACTTTTGTGTTGTGTTACTGTTTCCAGAGGTATGTTAATATATATATATATATATATATATATATATATATATGAGTCACTGACGAATAAGGTTTTTAAAAGTGTAAAAAAAACATAATGGAGATATAATTAATTTTGAAGTTTTAAGTGTTAACAATGAGATTGTGGTTTTTATAATCAATTAACACTGCTTCTGTAATTTTTTACAAGATTAACAAAATATGTCACTAAAAAATTCATTCGGTTTAACCAAAATTTCGGTTTTACCAAATGACACTTTTGGTTATACCGAATGACGATATTTTCAAACAATGCAAACAGGCTGAGATCTAGTTAGCTTGCTAGCTAGCTAACAAAAGGACAATCAAACATCTTATATTTAGTATAAAGTTTTTAAGTGTTTTAAGTTTTTAAAATAGTACAACATTTTCCATGTTTTATAGCGGTTGTACCCAATGACCTGTTTCGGGACATGCGTATGAGCAAGTGAAAAATAAATAAATTTTTCAAATAGTTAAAAGAGAGTTAGTTACTTTGCTTCATGACCATGTGGTCCTTTGCAGGTGTCTGAATGATGTCACATCCTGTCACATGATATTGGCCGCATGACTTAATCCAAAATGGTCCCTTTATATTGGTTACTCTGAATGACATCAATGAAATTCATTTTTCCGGACATTCTTTCTCATAACAAAGCAACGACTTCTACACATAATTTTAATACCATTTTGCACTGTGTTGATATATGATGTTATAAAATCATGCCAGAATAAAAAATATATACATTTATTACATTTTAAGATATTTTAATCACAAATGAAATGGCTGTATTGGCCTTTGGACTGTTAAACCAAATGACCTTTTGACACTTCAAAAACTTTATAATAACTTTATATGTAGCAAAATATAATTAAAACTAATAATATAATTTTTCTCTTTTCTGTCCTAAAATACTGCATGTTTGTAAATGGTTAATTGGTACACGAAGGAGTGTTTCTATTGCATTGTAATCAGGGCTGATTTAAATTGCATGCAGCTGAGGCTGACGTGAGGGGGGTCTCTGTGCTTTTATAAGACACTTAGAGTCTGTGTATCAGACTCAGTGCTGTAGATCCTGTGTGCTAAATGGCATTTATTCAGCCGGTTAGTCTGGGAAAACATATGGTGCCATTTGGAGCATCAGACTGTGGCATGCTGTTCCTCCTTAATTAGAGCAGGCCAGCTAGTGAGTGCCACACTTAGCACTCTGTCAATTTCTCATGCACCATGCAGACTCATAGAGGTCACACACTATTGCATTAACTCCACAGACTTACACCACACACTGGATGGGCAGGGATCATCTTTAACTATTGTTGTGTGTGTGTAGGTGTTTTGAGTGCAACATTAGGAGCTATGAAGGTTTGGGTTCTTTCGTATGTTGGTGATTGGCCATTCATCTGGGAGATACTTACAGAGAGAGGAAGAGCAGGTTGGCAGCACTGCAGGTTGTCTCTGTTAGAGGAGTCACTGCAGGGATTTCACTCTAGCGAAGTCAATCAACTTAAAGACACACTATAGATAAATGCAATTCTCATTCTTTTATAAACAATGAGCCTCTTATAGCCATCCCACTTTCCTCTCTCTCTCTTTCATCACTCTTCTCAGGTTATATACTTCACCCATTTTAGAATAAAGACCATATGGCTGTCCTATTTCATTTAACCATTTTGCAATCAGTATGCTGATCAAAAATCAGCTGGCCAACAATACAAATGATGTAAACTGGAACAAATCTCTGTTGGTGTCTCTTGGGTGCTTTTACACTAGAGCTTTTGGAACGGACCAGAGTCCGTTTGTCACCATAGTTTAGGTTTTTTTTTGGTTGGTGTGGAAGTGTTCATCTTGAGGAGGTGGTCTGGAGTTTGTTTTGTATGAACTGTGGTACGATTCACTGTTTGTGTGAACGTGAGCTGCCCCAAATCACAAAAGTTAAACACTATTGATGATGTAACATTTGATGTATTATCTTTGCATGCTTATTTTCACATTTAGTATATTGTAATGCATTTCTCATAACTATTTGTAAATAAATAACCTTTGCAAAGAAACGGAAAAGTTTTGTGTAGGTTTTCAAAATACTCCCTTACTTTGCTCATCTTCCCAGTGGACATTTATCTGAACCCACCACAAGTGCAGAGAAAACGAACGCATGCAAAATCTGAGGTAAAATGAAATTATTTTGTTTTCCGCTCCAGGGGCCCCATGTATAAAACTTTCCGTAGATTTCATCCTAAAAGTGTGCGTACGCATAAAAGCCAGATTATATATATATATATATATATATATATATATTGCATATAAACACAAGTGCTGTCCTCTTTGTGTGTTTTAGTGGTAAATCCAACACAAAAACATGAATAAAACACTAAATCTGGCATCTTTCCTAACCGAGTTACAGTGGTAAACATCTGCCGCTAGTACTTACTTTGATGACACAAATGTACTGCAGTCCAAAAGTACAATGTGAAAATCAACTTTAGGTTTTAATTAAAGAGTTGAAATCTTTTTCAACTTTTAAATCTTGTTCCAAACTAAGCATGCTCCTAAACATCACCAAGAACCCGCAAAACTTGCCTCATTTTTTGTGATCTTTCTCGCTCTTTTTGATTCTTTAAGCACAAATTGCCCAAATAAGAGTGTGAAAGAGCTAGCAGTCAAATTAGCATATGCTGCATTTATATTTCAACAGCATTTAAAACGCATATCTTCAGTCGTGAATTATGCATACTGTACAGAGAGGTTCTTGTCTTGGAGCCACCTGGGAACCTAGTCTGATTTATTTATGTATTTATATATTTGCTTTTTAAAAATGAAATTAATTATTTAATCAGTTATTTTCATTTCATTTGGCATTGTTATTATTGTTGCTATTGTTTTTATTTTTTAGAAAAACAGTGAAGTGGTATGCCTATAAATAAAGTAATGTATGGGATGATCTTAGTAGGAACACAAAACTCTTATTAGCATGAAGAGAGAAACAGCACAAGTTTGAGGGTTCAAAAGAATTCAGCTGTCACTCGAACTGTTTCTCATTTTTTTAATATCGTTACTGCATCACATGCGCAAGTTTGAGCATGTACGCGTTTGCGTTTTTATCTCTGTGAGTACGAATCATTGCCAGTGATGGCGGAGTGAATAATTCAGATCCTCATGTCCTGTGGAATGTGGAGTAAGCGTCGTTTGATTGTCAGAGGATGGAGATTGTGTAATGGTAAACATGGCTTAAAAGACTCAAATTTATTATGGACAAGCTTTTTCAAAACGCTCACAGATGCAAATACACCACAGATTAGTTTAAATATGCAGCGTGCATTTCTGCAGAAATATATGAATGAGTTTGAGATGTTTATGTACATATTATCTTGCTTGGGTAAATCGGATGAGAAGCATTCGGTCAGGGGGGGATGGAGTAAGTGAGGATATGTTTCATGTATCAGTGAATATGCTCTGAAGCTCGTATTCATTACAGACTAAATCATCCCATCAAAGCCCTGCTGTGAAGCACTGTCACATAGAGACTGCTTTTAATTCATACTCTATATGTCGCTTAGCTGTTTTTCTCCTATTAGCGGCTGTTTGTGTTTAGCAGGCCGTAATGCTGTTTACACATTAAGCATCAGGCTAAATTGAAATTAAAAGCTGCTTTGTTAACGACACAGTTGTGAGCTTCCTCATGATGATAAGCTGCGGTCTGTACACATCTCATAAACAGCACTTTCAGACACATGTTGGCCCGGGGCGCTCATAACTGCTTTGTATCACCATTTATTGCACCTTTAATAAGTATTTAATAGAGTGTAGTGAGGTAGGAGTGAGAAGAGTAACCTTTCCTAATGGGAGCTGGGAATTGGACCAGGTATCACTATTTTTTGTTCTTTCTTTCCCAAGCGTCTAGTTAGTGAATGCTATATTTAGCCCAGTGTTGTTGGCCCATCCTGTGAGTCTGTGATTTTTATTCTCTGGCATGAAACGTTTGGCTCTTAAAGCTCTTTACTAGAAAGGTGTGTTGGAACCATGCTGTTAGATTGGAAGAATTTGGGTTTTAACTACAGAACAGAATAGCAATACAAAGTATTAGTGGAACTTTAAAGGTTAGTCTGGTTTTCCTGTGGGAAGACGATCTTGACCGCATCTATTCGGCTCTTTGTTTTTTTTAACTTTAAATATGCTATCGATTTTTTGCTCTTGATTTTATTGCCTCGCTTTAAAGTATTTATTCTTTTGCCAGAACTAATCTATCCTCCATGTTATAATGGCTAGAATGAGCTACTGAATAAATTACTTTCTGTTCAAGTACAACTTCTTCTTTGTTGGATGTGATTGTGTTTGTCGAGAGGAGCGGTGGCTTCCTTTTCCGAGAGCACGTTTTCAATCCTGTACACAAAAGTCAGACATTTTCTTATTATCTCTTATTAAAGTTACCTCTGGGTCTGGATATCTAATTTTGCTCGCTAACTCACTTTCTCCAAATACCAATTTGACCTCCCTTTTATTATTACTTTCCTCGTTCTTTCTGCCTTGTTTTCCACTCTTACTCCCTCTGTAAAGAATAAAGGTATTAATCTTTTATGTTTTGGAAAAATCAGACGACTGCTATTTGCGGGACCTCCTGTGTGGTTCAGGTTGGTGCTCTGGCGTTGGGAAAGAGAGACACCAAATTGCTGAGTAAATCAATACGTTGCTGTAATGTTAGGGGATCTGCTTTCAAAGGGCGGCGTTGAAATTTGTAAGCCGTGGTTTTGATCTCTTTTCCATTCCACTCCAGCTCTTCTTGTTATCATAGTTGCTGTTGTTTGTATGTTATTTTAGCTTCTTTTCCAAGTAGCTATTTTGCAATTTGGACAGAAATACAATTAAAGGCCCATCTGGATGTAATGGCACTAACAGCAGACAGATGGATGGCTCTATTGAAGCCATACCTCGGCTTTGGCAGGTCTAGGCACCAGTAATGTACGTCTGTAAATCGGGATCCTTCAGATTTGGGTAGTGTAAACTGTTGAAGGAGCTATCGGAGTACCAAAGGATGGGTTTTTAAGTGCTTAAGACAGTACGTTTGTTGGTGCCAAACATTATGCCCCGAGCTATTACAGCTCAACATCATGGCAGCAAGCAGTGTTCATTTTTACACCGTCTTATTTACCCTTTTTGTTTTTGTTTTTTTGACATTAAATATGCCTTCATATCGTATTTATTGATTTTAGTCAGAGCAAAATTAAACCAACATACACATTCTGACTAGCACGTAACTTGGCTCAAGTATGCATTCAAATCATTTTGTGCAGATGCAATTTTTAATATTACATTTGTTTTGTATGCACAACGTTCAAAAAATTTGGGGTCGTAAGATTTTTTGATTTTGTTTTTTAAAAGAAGTCTCTTATACTCACCAAGGATGCATTTATTTGATCAAAAATAGTAAACCGTAAAAACTGTAATATTGTTAAAACTGTTAAAATGTAATTTACTACTGTGATGGTAAAGCTGAATTTTCAGTATCATTACTCCCATCTTCAGTGTCACATGATCCTTCAGAAATTTCATTGATGAGATTAACATTGCATACAAAATATCTAATGAATATGATTTTTGGAACAATACAGTATCAGTCCACTTAAGAAGAAAACATAATCACCTACTTTTATCACAAAGTACTTTCCTTCCTAAATGTACACGCACACTATCAGTGACAGGTTAATCACAGGTTATAGATTTGACTGACTACATGCACTGCTTGTTTTGTGCTAAATCTCCTAGTCAGAGATACAGGCATCTCACGTTTCTCCCCGACTGTCTTCAGGGTGATTGATTGTGCTGTGAGAATGAGGAAAGACCTGGACTACATTTAAACACACTTCTCTCTCTCTATTTCTCTCTCTCTTTGTCTCCTAGAGCATGCAAGTACAAACATCTCTGACACCCTTTATTAGCTAGAAACAAACCCTGAAGGCTTGGGCCAAACGGGAAATATAGGAAAATTGAGCTGCTTTGAACCAAGGTGTTTTTGATAACTACTTGGTATGCTTCCTGAAGGATAACCTGTAGGCTTGGCTTCTTCAAACCCTAATCCCTTTGATTAGGTGCCAAGCCAGATAGCGCGCTCTTCCCCTTTCTCTCGTCTCACTCTCGATCTCTCTGTCTTTCTCTCCATCTGAAGGCCTGACCTACTCCTCCTCATCTATCCTTTGAAATTGTTCTTGCCCAGACTCCTCCGTATAGGTGGACAGGCACGTAGACCTCATTAAGACCCTGATCAGAAGTTTGGGTTTTAATGACGCCCTCCCACACAAAGAAACACATGCTTCTCTCACTCCTGTTCAGGGTCACCGTGGCCTGCTCCTCCTCCTCCTCCTCCCGTACACCCTGTGATGCCTCCATACTAACCTCTGCCTGGCATAACCCTTGGCGCTTCTGCCAGACTACTGTTTCTCTGGATTACCGCATCTTAAGGAGTTGCTCGTTGACTGGCTGATGGGGTCATAGTGACAGTTGCTAGCGGATACAAGCTGAAGCCTTCAAGTCGGCCGGATCAGGCTCTGCAGATTCCATCCCAGTGCTTGTTATCCAGCTCAGACCCTGGGCTCAACCTTTGTAAACAGCCACCGGTTACCTAATCACCTCCTAATAGCTCTCAGCTTTGCCACTGAGCTATTTGACCAGAATGTGGCGCAGCCCCCCATAATCCTGTCATAGTCCATTGAGAAGACCCACTCTACTCCAATATTCAAAAATGCAAACTTCTGCAAAATGACAGGATAAGGGAAAGACAAACTGTCCAGCTGACACTCAAACAGTAATAGGCAACCTCCACTGAATTAATCCATAAAACCCCCAAACCCCTCTTATAGTATTAGAGCTCATTTCTGTCCAGTTCATGTTACCCAACCCTGTTCCTCGATTAAATTTAGTCCATCACCAACAGTCTCAAACCCTAGTCCCAGAAGACTCCGGTTCCAGTAATCCTCCAATTTCATCAGTAGCTTCCGGCTCATTGTCAAACCCACATCCATAAAGCGTCTCTCAGTTTGCTTTCTTACGTGTGCCACTCTAAAAGACATTTTCTTCACAGTTGCAGTTTGTCAAATATTTCATCAATTTAAATCCATTAGATTTAAATCATTTTCAGGCCTTTCTATTCAGCTAAATAGCTTATGTAGTTTCAGATTTGACTGTAGAACTGTTGATATTTGTTTACTGACTGTATTTTTAGCTGAATAGTAGGGCTGGGTATCGATTCTAATTAGTTAATTAGTTTTAAATTCAGATATGCACCTTTTTTTTTTTTTTTTTTAACGTAGGAGCGGGCATTGACTTTTTTCCCCAATATCAGCTGCTTCCAGATATATTAGCTATACAAAAACAGTCCGTTATGCTCGATGATGCAAACTTTTTTTTATATTTTTCAAAACTTATGATACTATTTTAAATGTTATCGTAATCATAAATACTAGTTTGTAGCACAAATAGTTGTTTAATGCATTCTTAGTTTTTTGCATATAGCGGCTAATGAATCGGAAGTCTTTAACATTCACAGAAAAAAGCTTACATGTTGAAAAATAAGGCAGATATTTCATTTATAATGACTAATTCAAACCAGAATCTTTTTGAAATCTTTTAAATTGCTCATAAGAGACATTTATTTTGCAAATCTACACTGGTTGTGCTGTATGTTTTTGATTCACTAAAAGAATGACTCATGAGAGCCATTTTCTATATGTGTATTTATTGTAACACTATTTATGTGTTAGAATAATTGTGAATACTTATTTGGGAATGTACTTCAAACTTTAAGATTGCCACACATTTTTGTCATCTCGATTGCCACCAGTTGCTTCCTGGTTTTGTGGCTTGAAAACAAATTTAGTAATAGTGTTTCAAATTAGCTTGCTAGAGGATCTGCTTCCTGTCACTGTTTCATATAGCTGATAAACCCGTTGATTTTCTCTGTCTAACATAAGGTGTCCTTGGTTGTTTCCGAAAGGCCAAGGCTACCAAGTGTTCCCTGCTTGTAGTTTTTTTCCTTCTAACCCAATCCAGTCGTGTTTGAGATACACCATCTCCAGTTACTCTTCCTTCATCCACATCAGATGTTTTGTAAGAGATCACAGCTGGCTCTCAACCATGTTTTATTTGCCTTTTTCCAGCAACCAATTGAAGAAACAAAAGCCGCCTCAACAAAAGGCACGTCAGTGTTTTCAGTACTTCTGGTTGAGTACTTATGCTTTTCATTGCCATGACATGCATGAATTCTCAGGAGATGTTTCTTGTTAAGCAGACTGATCAAAACGTATCATCAGTGTGAACAGCTAAATCTGTAGTCTAGTTGAATTGTGATGCTAACAACTCTAGTATCCCGTCTAGAATGCCACTACCACTGTCAACCTTCTGATCAGAGCAACGTCATTTCTGAAGTTTCTTATGTGTTGAAGAAGTAGCAGTAAGTAAACTTTGATGTCCTAACATGGAGTTGACGTCCTGAAGGAAGGGTAAGCTCCTCAAAGTGGCTCCACCATGATCTATTAAACATAAAGCAACATTTTTGTAGAGTTATTTATTTATTTCTTCCAACTTTTGTCATGCCAGAGCACAGGGTGTGGATAAGCATGTGTCACAGCTCTTTACAATCCCTTATGATGAAGTCCCGCCCTATCGTAGCTTAGCATTGGATAGTGCTAAAGCCTAGCCCCCAGCAGCCGGAGAGCACAGAGAGCTGCTGATATCCATGACTGGATTTGAGCAGGCAGGCCAGCCCAAGCCTTGTGCCGATCGCTTTTAGTCAGGGTTGGGAAGCTGTCTTGAAAGGCTTGTTAATGGGAGGGAAGCCTCTGTAGCTGTGCGTTCTTGAGCGTTTGTGTGTATACGTGCTTGTCTGGAGGGGTCGGGGATGATTCTAGGCTAACAGACGTGGAAGATGGAACAACAGTGACCCCGAGCCATGCTACTGCTCTGAAGTTACTGTTAACTACCCCAGGAAACAACTTCTCTTAGAACTCTGTGTTTGCTACCACTTTTTCACAGAAATTGAAACTGGTCCTCCACCGGAATGTAAAAACTGATATTTTAGTTTACATTTTAGGCATTTGAAGTATGATTTCCTCATATATAGTTGAAATGTGTTATTTTCTCATGAGTATTACTTACAGTTATTAGATGCTTTCAATTTCAGTTGGAAAAAAATATTGATTTCTCGATTTTAATCGATTCTCTTTTTTACGAACCGATATCGATTCTTAAATCCCAAGAATCGATTAGTCTAGTCTGTTTTCATTTGATGAATGAACAGAACATGTAGCGCACCCCCATCCAATAAATCGCAATAATCTTTGTGCTTTGTTACTTTTGATATGAAGCAAAGTCTCAGATTTCAAATGACGTCCATCTTATTATGAGATTCAAAAAATAAGTACCGTTTTGGCGCTGTTTAATGTGATGTGACAGATCGCTTTAGCACCTCAGTTAAAGAGAAGCGGCAGCACGGACCGCATGTGAACATCCTCTCCTCCGCTTTAATACCAGTTACAGCGCGAAATAAACATGACTAAACATCTGAAGGTATGTTAAAATATACAGTACAACTTACCGAAATCCGTATCATGTCTCGTGTGATAACTCAATCAGTGTTTCAACCTCGGAAAGACGTCAATAAAACAGCTTGTAAACAATGTCACGTAATGTCACATTTACCTCAGAAAAACATATTCAGTGACCATAAACTCATTAGTCAGTTAGAAAAGTGAACTCTAGAAAGCAGCATTCTGATAAATATAGCTATGCACCGTTACATTCCTTATCATGTTCTTCAATATTTAATGCATGTTTGAATAAATCAGTTATGACAGCCACGAATTAAATGTTTATATTTAAAACAAACAAACAAAAAAAGATTTGTAGAAATGATTATGTAATTCTAAACTTTATTTATTATAAAAAACATAATTGAGTGTAATTTAAGTGTTTGTATATAAATAAGTTCATTTTAACCTTCAATATAATAGTACAGTAGTACCAACTGACTCCCATGTGTAGTTTACAGCATTAGTTGAGAGATTTTTTTCCTCTAGAAAATTTGCCATGTACTATAACTGATATACTACATCCAAAATAATCGATATCGAATCGAATTGAAATCGTAATCGAATTGAATCGCAAGCATGTGAATAGAAATCGAATCGAATCGTGAAAATTGTCAATACCCAGCCCTAAAAATTTATATATATATATATACACACACACACACACACACACACACACACACACATATATATATATATATACATGCGCACACACACACACATATATATACATACATATACATACATATATATATATATATATATATATATATATAAAATTAATGATAAATAAGTAATCATGTAATATGGGATAGTGTAAATTAAAGCATCATTAGTCTTTCAGGGTGATTCAAGATCCCTTTAGTTTGCATTAGAGACATGATCATCCTGTTGTGCTTCTGACTGTATATTATCAATTATGTCTGAACCACTGACACTGACTTAATATGTACATTTGTAACGTAACAAACAAGGCTTTTGGTATGTTCAAAATGGATTTTGTACATATTCACATGTGTACATTTGTGTGTTGAGCGTGTTCTCTGTTTCACCTTGTCCTCAGTTTTTCATAAAACAGTCTTGAACATGAGAGAGACAAATTGCAGCTGAGTTATCTGCAGGTGTGAGGAGTGTTCTCTAGTCTATAGCTCTGGGCCATAGAGTATATGTTTGAGACTACAGGTAAAGGTGTGTTCGCTCGGAGAGGAATGCATGGCAGATCACAGCTTCTCCCCACACAGAGAGAAAAGAAAACGACTTGAGTTGACCGAGTGGGCCCAAGGTGTACAAACCGTCCCTATTAGCTAGGGAGGAGAGAGTCAGCTTGCCCAGGACATGGAACGACAGACGTGGAGGAGGAGAAGGAAGAATGTGGGAGGTCAGAGAGACAGTGAAAGAGAAAATGAGTGGAAGTGAGGGTGTAGAGGGTCACGGCTGGAAAAAAAAAAAAAAAAGAGAAAGAGTTAGAGTGAATTAGGTGACTGCCAAACTGTATTTTGGACAGCGAGAGTCTGACACGTCCTGCTCTACCTCAGTGAGTTCTGCTGAGGGCCATGACATGTAACATGTCCGCCAAAGGCACTGCTCCAGTAATTATGTGATTACAGATGAAATACAGCCTGTGTTGCAGACTGTGGAACAGGTTTTAGCAGGCTTTTTTGACGCTTTCAAACCTGATAACTCTTTGACACTAATATATATGTATTCTGACAGTGAATATGCTTTCAGATCTGAGAGGTCATACGTTACTGATAAAGTCATGGAGAGGAAAACGCATCAGGTGACTGCATCAGACAGGAATGAGGGTCTGGATAGTGTGAAAGGCCCCTCGTACACATCTCTCCTGGATCAAGAATGATGAAGGTGCGCACACATGGCCACGTCTAAGAGAAGAACATGTTTGTGCATGTAGGTTAAGAACGATGGATGGATGGTGCACTGTGCACTTTAGTTTATTTTCAATTGCAGCTTACAATTTTTCACGGTCATATCATTCCCCTTTTCAAAATAATCTGATGCCGGCTGGCTGTGCTGGCCGCCTTTCATTTGAGGTTTGTTTCTGAAAAGGTTGCTATTATAGCCAAATGGGTTGTGTGCTTCTCCAAACACGGCAAACATTAAGCCGAGCTCCGGTTTCAGCACTGCTCTTTAATGAGAGACTCAAGCAGCAAGGGGGAGAAAGGAAGATCAGTTGTATAGCATGAAACCCCAAGTGTGGTTTTACCCCTTCAAACACCCATTCTTTCAATCTGTCATTCTTTTAGTTTTCTTTCACTTTTCTTTTTCTTTCTCCCCTGGGAGATACGTGTTTATTTGGTTTACCAATGAATTATCAGCTGTAACAGCCGTTTTTAATATCGTGGATGGGCACAGTCACAAGACTGGTAAAGCTGCACTTTGTTGGTTTTTAGCATGTGGAGCCACTGACTCATTTTTTGGCCTTTTATTCTGACTCCATTTGTGGTTGTTGGATCTTTGGACATTTCATAGGTACTGGAAATGCTTTTTGAGAATTATCAATGGATGAATGGATTATTAATGGATGCAAATCGCTATTTTGGGTATTCTCCCATTGTATTAGTAGTCTGATCATGTTTGTATGGTCATAAATACCATTAAGCAGGCCAATAGTCTTTGATGTAGTCAAGTCAAGTCTAAAGTCCTTTTAGGTGAGGTCTTATTATTTTGTCACAAGTCCATGTTTCCTTCCACAGGGTCCATGGCAAATTTCAGAGAAAAAATTGTCAAAAATATTGTGCAAATTCAAACAAATCAAACAGGTTTGAATGACATGAGGGTGACTAAATGATGACAGAATTTTCATTTTTGGGTGAACAATTCCTTTAAGTGTGACTCACTTCTGCCAATGTGTCTGTAGTCTAGTTCAGGAACAAACAAGTAACCAGACTGTCCATACATTTCATCCAGGCCTGAATAATGTTTTAGTTAAGCCGGGCTCAGACTACAGGAGTTCAAGGCCGATTTATGCCAAATTTACCTCTCCCGAGAATCTGAGAAAAAATTGCGTCCATGACATTGGTCAGTTCCGATGTTCAGCCCAGATTATCTGGTAATGTGAGTCGTTTAAAGATCGAATTTTTAACCTCCCAGTCTGTTCGCAGACATTGTGGCTGCCCCAATTTTTCTAAAACATGTTTGATATTTAGGATTTTAAATCTGAAGATTACGTCAGTTCTTTAACAACAGCCAATGAGAGAAGTGAATGAGAGCGCTTTTGAAATCGCAACCGCGAAACCAGCTGCTGTATGGGTTCGTTGGACAGCGGAGATGGCAGAACAGCACGTGGAAGTGTTGCAACAACACGACTGCTTGAATAATGTGTCTTCGAAAAACACGACACAACCGTACGGACAAAGAGAGAAATCGCTATGGTTTTGAACATACCGGTTGAGTGTAGAAAGCTGCTAGCAAATGTAAACATTACCTGTTTAGATGGAAGCAGAGATCGGCTGCATATTTATGTTTACATCCCCTTCCCCATGAGATTACGTGAGGTGCTCCTCTGGGCATGATAATTTTAATAATATCCTGTAGTGTGTGCTCATAGACTATAAAAAAGATGGACGATGCAGCTTCACTCTCTTCCATTGTAGTAAGTGAAGCCACCAGTGAGTCAATATGGTGCTGACATCTTGAGTCTCGAGTCTGCGCATAGTGAACTTGGAGCCCGAGTCGGCACAGTAGCGAGCGCGAAGTGGAGCCGCGATATCAAGGTCCTGCCCACATTCCCGCAGAATCGGTTAATACTGCAGAACAACTCACTATGTCGTGTGAAATAAACAGTTCTGGAAATGTAGAAATTAAAATTAAAGCTCCAATCTCTTTCCGAATATTCTGAAAAACGTCCGTTGGTGCTTCAGTGACTACCTCACTCAGAGAAGCTGTCAATCTCAGCTGTCAATCATGACGTCACACCCCCGTTTTTATAGCATCAAATAACTAACTAAAAACAAACTTATTTAAAGAACGAACACTTTAACTAACATCAGCATAATAAAAACTGCCTAAAATGACAGAAACCATCTTTCGAAAAAAAAAAAAATTGACATGTAATTTGACTGTTTAGTTTGTCTCACGTCCCTTTGCATTACATGGAGAGGGTGGGGATTATATCCTATACTGCACCCAGCCACCTGGGGGCGATCGAGACCCTTTGGCTTCACTTTTCAGGACTCGTGTGGCACGCTTGCGTGTGCTGCGCTAAAAATTTCAAATCTTGTAGTATCTGCATGTTTGAGATTTGCGAGAAAAATATCTGTGAAGATTCTCCTTATGTGCGTGCTGCAACCAGATTTCATCGCGTAGGATTCAAAAACTCCTGTAGTCTGAGCCCCGCTTTACTGATCCATGCAGCTATGCTCTTAAAAACAAAGGTTCATTATTGGCATTGATGGTTCCACGAAGTTCCTTAAACATCAATGGTACCTTTCAATTTAACAAAATGTTCTTTATAGTGGCAAAAGGTTCTTTAGATTATTAAAATGTTCTTCACACTAAGAAAATAATGGTTCTGTTTTGTAAGAACTGTTTTCAGAAAGGTTATTTTGGGAACGCAAAAAGGTTGTTCTATGGTATCACTGCGAAAACCCCTTTTTGGAACCTTTATTTTTAAGAGTGGAAGTGTCCATCGGCATCCCCCCTCACACTTCCTGTCAGTCCTCAGAGTATCTGCTCATTGTCATTTGGTCATGAAGCCTGTCATGCGGCTCAGATGAATCCTCTCCTCTCTGCCTCGATATCTCTCCTTTTTGTAGTCAGAAGCAGGTGTTTCTTCTCACCCTGAAGCGAGTGTTTGTTTAATGGTTTATATAGTCTTTTTCTGTCTGCCTGATTACTGGGGCGGTGAATTGGGTTTGAAACATTCACCATGAACTGTTTGAACTTGAAAGCTGCCTGGCCCTGTCTTACCGAAAAGCGCAAGCACACTCACACATACCCACCGCGGAGCTGTCTAATAGCGTTCGTTATCTACACATTATTGCTTATTAATGTATAGCTTGACATCGCTGTCGTAAAAAAAAAAAAAAAAAATGTGTGGCAGAATTTCTGATGAACAGGAGCCTTCAATGTTTATTACTACAACACACATGCCACAATGCTAATGCCAGGTTTGATAGGGGATGTGAACACCTTTTGAATCGCTCACATACACATATATCCATGAATGAGAAGCATTAATTTAAATGGATTGCATTTAGAATTTTGGTGTGAATTCACCTCCTTTTTACCAGCAGGTGTCGTCAGGCTAATGGAAAGTAAACCTGCTCTTTGTCTTTTTCACACACATGTTCACATACCCACGCACAGGTGCACACATAAAGCTTGAGGGTACAGATAAAGGGTGGAGCGCTTGTGCAATGGGCAGGTGAGTTACTGCATTGGTGTCAGTGAGCGCATCTCACCTGTGAAAAATCTTCCAGCCTCGGGTGACTGTCATACAGATGTACTACCTCGGTTCCCATCATTACGGGCCGTGTCGGATCAGGACTGGATAATCACGCCTCCTGCTCCGACATGCAGAGGCCCAGAGCTGCTGTCTTGGTTAATGACTAACCTGACGAGCTTTTGATGTAGCTGAGCATCGACATTAGCGTAGACTAATTTACTCCACCGATGCGGTATTTGGACTCACAGCACGCGTTCCTCCGGGCCGCCTCAGACTGTTATTAAGAGATGAGAGAGGTCTGTTTAAGTCGATCTCTCCCTCTCTTTCCCTCACTCTCTCCATTTGTCATGTTTGATGATCTAAGTTAAGATAGTGTTTGAGGAGTTCTTATGAGAGAGGTCTTTTGTAATGAGTGGAACGGCTGAAAGGCCTGCAGGTGATTCTAAATTACCCTTTATTCCGTAAGTCTGCATGATTTACAGTCAAAAGAATAACATGCCATTCTGATGAATGAACAAGCAAGTGTGAAAATGGGCCAATTTCGCCATAAAACTGTGGCAAGCTTTATTGGGAACACTGCATGTGCGAATCTGTACTGTAGCGTTCCGATTTTTCACTAGCAAACTCTCTGAAGGGAGCCTCGTGCGCTTGGAGAGAAACGGTTTTTAGTAGTTTGAAGTTGTAGAACAGACGTTTGGGAAGATCATGAATAGTAACAGTTGTTTTTGGCACTGTTGGATCAGTGTTCTCATTTTGGCTGGGTTGCATTATCTCCAGAGAGCAGAACTTAGGATGGCTACCAGCTACGGCTCCGGGATTTCTCGGCTTACCCCGGCGCCGCTTCGCATCTTCACTTAAGGCGAAATTATCCTGCAATTATGTAAACTCATTTTCCAACACACACACAAAAAGAAAGGCATTAATATATGCCTTCACCTCCAGCCAGTGTTTTATATGCTAATGTGAGTTAGTTTGCAGCGGAAAAAGGAGGCGTTTTATCACAGGGGCTTTTGACTGGGCCTGAAAATGGATCCGTATGTAGAATTAGATTAGAGACAATGTGGAACTCGCGGGAGCAGCCTGGACCTGAGCTTGATGCACTGTAGCGGTAGTTGCAGGTCCCACCTCTCTGCTGGCTGCTTGTGTGTGAGCTGCTGCAGTGTTTGTCTAAGTCATAATGAACTCTAATAAGCTGAATAAATCATGCTGACTCTGTTGAGCTCTAAAGGTACAAGCTGGCATTGATGGAGGGCCCAACCGGTGGGGATAACTTCAGTGAAGAACAGGCAGTAAATACAACTCTGGCATTTATTCCCCTTCATGTTATTGTTCTTCCAAGTTGAATTGAGCAAGGTGTTACAATAATGAAATATTTTCATGGGTTGAGATCTCTATGCCAGATTGTAAAGTCCAAACAACTAATAGCGCATTTACAAACATGGAAACTATTTTGCTCGCAAATGGATAATACTAAGGTTGCACAGTCATTGGTTAAAGGGTTAGTTCGCCCAAAAATGAAATTTCTGTCATTAAGTACTCACCCTCATGTCGTTCCACACCGGTAAGACCTTTGTTCATCTTTGGAACACAAATTAAGATAATTTTGATGAAATCCGAGGGTATCTGAACCTAACGTAGGCAGCAACGTCATTGCACCTTTTGACGTCCAGAAAGGTAGTTGAAAACATGGTTAAAATAGTCAACGTGACTACAGTGGTTCAACCTTAATGTTATGTAGCGACGAAAACAAAACAAAAATGAATGCTTTATTCAGCAATTTGAACCGTTGTCATACGTAGTGAACTCAGTGCAGGCTTCCTTGTTTACGTCCGAACACCAACTCAGTATTGGCCAAAGCTGAACACGTGAGCAGCACGACGCATGCATGTGATGCTGACACAGGATCTAGACAATAATGAGCCGGCATTCGGACATAAACAAGAAAGCCTGCACTGAGTTCACTACATATGACAACGGTTTAAATTGTTGAATAAAGTCATTATTTTTGTTTTGTTTTTGCACACAAAAAGTATTCTTGTCTTGTGTTCATAACATTAAGGTTGAACCACTGTAGTCACGTCGACTATTTTAACCATGTTTTTAACTACCTTTCTGGACGTCAAAAGGTGCAATGACGTTGCTGCCTATGTGTGGATCAGATACCCTCGGATTTCATCAAAAATATGTTAATTTGTGTTCCGAAGAGGAACGAAGGTCTTACGCATGTGGAACGACATGAGGGTGAGTACTTAATGACAGACATTTTATTTTTTGGTTGAACTAACACTTTAAGGTAAATTGTTGAGTATGCACATTACTTTATGTATCTTAAGTTTGTGTAAATGTATGTTCAAAGATATGAGTGTGATGAATGATTACTATGTTGTGTATTTGTGAGTTGTATATCTGTAATCTGGTATGCCTATGTAAGAACCATGTCATGTGCTCTATTATTGTTTGGAAATTCTTTTTTTATTATTTCTTCATTATAAAAGTCTAGAAATTCTTAGTTAATCTACAGATGCAGTTAAATGCAAACTTGTTACCACGCATTCTGTTTTAATGTGTCAATTTGCTGTATTGCTTGGAAACAGTAAAGTCTGCCGTTATTTATTTATATCTTGTTAAGTGAGACGTTTTGTCCACTGTGTGTCTGTAAGTACTATAGTGACTTGACTGCACAGAAACCTACTGATTAATTCTGCTCTGTCCTTATTGAGACATGTTGTCTACAACTGTTGTTAATGCACTGGGATAATTGTACTGGGCTGTAATTACAGCCTCAGACTTCAAAAGTATTTGTGTGTAACATCAGTCTTCACACATAAAGAGTGTGATTTACAGTAAAACTTCATTTAAGGCAACTAGTCTCACAGATTGTGATTAGGGTTAGGAATGGAGATAGTCTGTGTGCCATCAGAGATAGACAGGTTAGAACAGGATCTGAACAATATTACAGCACAATGCTGCAGGTTATGAAAAATAATTAGAGATGCTTGTGTATGTGTGTGTGTGTGTGTATGTGTGTGTGTCTTTTTGAGGAATAAAAACACTCACACTGTTTTGAAGTTGCATATTACAGTTTTTACAACTTTCATTGCGTATGCACTCTCTTTTAATTCCCCTTCAAATGAAGACCATTACTCTCACTTTCGCATACTGTTATTAAGGGAGGAAAAATATTAAAGTAGCTATTGCATTAAAAATCTTAAGTGCGCATTAATGAGAAAATAATGCACTGCAAATGATTCTCGCCTTCTATTCTGAGCGCCGAGGAGACGTCACAGGTATCAGACACTCTGAAGCAAGAACAAAAAGTGTGTTGTGTGTCACCAACACAATAACGTCATGATTATTTGAAAAGAATACTGAAGATAAATGGACAATTTATGTCATATTGTATCCAGTTTTATTTTATTTTTTATTGAAATGCCAAAGCTAATAAAAAAACATCAAATAGGCAGCAGCCAGTTTCCAAGTTGTTTCTAAAGGTTTCCTGGCATCATGTCCAAAGCCCCTGAAATGCAAACTATAATTAGAGAGAGTGAATGAAAACGAGAAGGAGGGGAAGGAAAGTGCTTAACGTTAAGCGCACGATTGGGCGTTTGAACCGCTCAGAGTTCAGGCTTCTCGGTTTTGTGTTGCTGTCAGACTGTGTCACCGTGTTCGACTGTGTACTTGTGTGAATTCACAGGAATAAAGATGAGATGAATCAGATGTGCGCGTATGAAAGCTAGGGAGTGTGTGCCTGCATAAAGAAGAGACTAAAAAGAAGAAGCCGAGAGGAAAAAAAAAACCTCGGCTTTGGTTTTTCAGGCCCACTGGCAGAACTAAACAAACGGGTGCGTATTGCAAGGGGAGCACATTAACTGTAACGGCTCTTGATCTGTTCGAGCTGAGAGTGCTGTCGGCATGGCTAATAAACACTTCATTTAGTTTTAATGGTGCTGGCGCCTCTCGGCAGCCTTCAAAAGCCCTCTTTATTTGGGTCATTTATGTCTTTCCTCGAGGAGCACCCTGGGGACGCGGGATCTGTCCACACCGCTGCACGCCGCAGCATTTGAAAGCAAGGGGGAAATTAATAGGGCTATCTCTAAAAAATAAATAAATGATGGGCAGAATGCCGCCAACCAGCCCGCTGAGCTTATTAAAGAGGGAGAGAGACACTCGCAGAAAGAGAGATTTTAATATGAATTTTGCACCTTTTAATGTGTGGGTATTTTCCTTTTCCTCTTTGATTTTTCTTTTCTTCTCGCCCTCCCTCCGTCTTCGCTGGCTCTCTGTTTCAGATGGAGTAAATGTAAACATGGCAATTATGGATTGTGTGAGAGTTAATTACTGGGTGTGCTCCTGCCCTGGGGGACGTTTGGCAGCGTGTTTGCGTTGATAAAACGTTCTACTCATCAGCAGCTCTCCAATGGTGGCTCAGCCCTCCGAGAGTGGACCGAAGGGAACCAATCCCTGGAGTCCTCATGGCTCAAGGACCAATTAGTATTAAGCAGAATTAATCTAAACGGAATATTGCCATCAGAGGGGGTCCACTGGAGGTGAGGGGGAATTAACCGACCGGATTGATTGGTTGGATCTTTTTAACGGCCTGCTCTTGCTTCTTCCTTCTGGCAGTCTGAAGTAAAGATTTTTTTTTGTTTTTTTTTGTAAATGACACATTTGGGCTCGAATGATAGAGTGTTCTTAAATATCTTAATGAGGACAACAAGCAAACAAAAGTCAACACAGCTTATTTTTCTGTGTAAAATAAGCTGTGTTGACTTAAACTCTAAAAAATTAAGCTTCTTCATCTGTGGTTCCATGAAGAAACTTTAACCTTTTAACTGCACAAAAGGTTCTTTGCACTTAAAAATATAAGTTCTTTATTGACATTGGACAAAAGGTTCTTTACAGTGGAAAAAAGATTATTTAGATCATTAAAGGGTTAGTTCACCCAAAAATGAAAATTCTCTCATTAATTACTCACCCTCATGTCATTCCACACCCGTAAGACTTCATCCGTTCATCTTCAGAACACAAATTAAGATATTTTTGATAAAATCTGATGGCTCAGTGAGGCCTCCATTGACAGCAAGTTAATTTCAAATGCCCAGAAAAGTACTACAGACATATTTAAAACAGTTCATGTGACTACATTGGTTCAACCTTAATGTTATTAAGCAACAAGAATTCTTTTTGTGTGCCAAAAAAACAAAATAACGACTTTATTCAACAGTTATGTAGTGATGGGTGATTTCGAAACACTGCTTCATGAAGCTTCGAAGCTTAACGAATCTTTTGTTTCGAATCAGTGGTTCAGAGCGTGAAAGTCACGTGATTTCAGTAAACAAGGCTTTGTTACATAAGTGTTTCGAAAATTTAATGGTTCACATGACTTTGGCAGTTTGATACACGTTCCAGACCACTGATTCGAAAAACAAAAGATTTGTAAAGCTTCGAAGCTTCATGAAGCAGTGTTTTGAAATCGCTCATCACTAGATATTGTTGAATAAAGTTGTTACTTTTTGTGCGCCAAATAAACAAACAAAATATCATCGTCGCTTCATAACATTAAGGTTGAACCACTGTAGTCACATTAACTGTTTTAAATATATCTTTAGTACCTTTCTGGGCATTTAAAAGTGTAAATTAACTTGCTGTCAATGGAGGCCTCGCTGAGCCATCGGATTTTATGAAAAATATCTTAATTTGTGTTCTGAAGATGAACGAAGGTCTTACTGGTGTGGAACGACATGAGGGTGAGTAATTAATGACAGAATTTTCATTTTTGGATGAACTAACCCTTTAAAACGTTCTTCACACTAAGAAAAAAATGGTTATTTGACTGGAAGGTTGGAAGGTTCTTTGGGATACCCAAAAAGGTTAAACTAAAATAAATAAATGGGACTGCACAATAATCATGATATAGCTTAGTTCTATTAGCAAATCAAAGTAGTCTGATGCAGTGTTTCAGATTGAAATGTAGCATTGTCTCCATGCAAACAACTCTTCATCCGGTGTTTTCAGCATCTCAGAACACCTTAATTATATCTACTTGTGCTGCAATTTTAACATACATTTGGGAATGCTAGACTTGCTTTGTTTATATAATTTGCATAATTTCCAGAATTTTGTGGACAGAAGTATACTGCATTAAAAGCTAAAAGTTAAAAGCTGGAGGATTTTTTTTAATGTTAAAATCTTGAGGGTTTGAATGTTTGTATGAATGTGTGTTTAGGACATAAACTATTATTGTAATTAGTATTGTAAGATATTATAATATAAAATAAAATAAAATCATATCCATCAAATATTAATTTCATCTAGGGTTTCAGCTGACAAAAAGTTTGGGAACCCCTCTCCTATCGCATCACTTCGAAAACCCCCTTTTGGAAACTTTTTTTCTAGTACATTAATCCGATGCAAAGATTTGTCGTGTTTTTGGTCTAGATGAGCACTGGTTCACTTCCCTTGTGTACTCTATTGATTAGGGGCAAATGCGGCTCCATTAGGGTGCAGTAAGTGTGCACGCTTGTTTGGGGTGAGAGATGTGACATTCGCGACCCCAGCTGCAGTGTAGAATTGATTTGCTCCAGCTGAGAGAATAGAAGTCGGGTCAAGGTTAACCCTGCCAGGCCTCGTGCACAATTATGCTACATTAGCCTGTTAGCGGTCAAACAGGAGGGGTCCTGGTCAGCTAATTAGCACTTTCTCATCATATCAGCACTGACAGGAATTCACAGCTTTCCATTGATCCTCTTTTATCTGTTTTCCATTTTGCAGTCCTGTCCCAAGTAGGCAGGCGCACCTGAATAGAGCTTCTCTGCGGAAAACGTGCTCATTTGATTACCTGGAAACGATTAGCGCTAGTTGTCCCGCGATGCTATGCTAATACACTCAGCACCGCAATGCTTTCTCACTGGAGTTCTGTAGGAGGTTGTATTCAGATTTCACGAGTTAAAGAGTTGATTTAGTAGCCCGTGGAGAGCGAGTCGGAGTCTCTTTGCCTCCGAGCCATCTGCGTTCACATCAAAAGCAGGTCAAAATTCACAAACGTCGTTTCGCGCAAGCAACCCCAGTGCATGTTTACACACAGACTCTGGAAGGATGGAAAGCTACAGGGTTTTATACGCTGTGACAGCTGCTGAGATGAGCACTGTGTTTGAAGACTGATCTCCTGGAGTTGCAGGTGGAAGTGTTGGGGATGCTCAAGCGAGTGAGAAGCAGCTAGTTGCCTTTTATGATAGTGTGATACATAGTCTCTCTCTCTCACACTGAGAGTCTGATTCATTTTTGTGTTTTTGAAATCTTTCCCTCTATACATGTGCTCACACACACACTCGCTATCGGTAATTTCTTCCTTCTGCGATTAAAGCAAGGAAGTGTCAGAGGCACGGCGTCTTTGTCTCTGTCTCGTGGTGAAACACTGATCCCCCTGTCACATCACACCTAATCCCCTCATACAGCAAACTGCCATTGTCTTCATTTCACTTCCTCTTCTCCTGCTTTGCTGTCTGTCCTCTCTCTCTCTCTCTCTCTCTCTCTCTCTCTCTCTCTCTTTCTCCTACTGTCTTTCACTCTCGTTTATTTACTTTTCACAACATGCTGGCATTTGGATGCTACTTTGTCACCCAGCAGTTGAAATGTCTGTGACTCCTTCATCTGTTTTCACACTGTAAGAGAAAGCATATATCATGAATCAGTATTCACTCTCTACCTTAAAGGGTTAGTTCGCCCAAAAATGAAAATTTTGTCAATAATTACTCATCCTCATGACATTCCAAACCCTTAAGACATTCATTCATCTTTGGAACATAAATTAAGATATTTTTGATTAAATCCGTGAGCTTTCTGGCCTCCAATAGATTGCAATGTTATTACCACTTTCAAGGCCCAGAAAGGTAGTAAAGACATGTCAGTCTCCTATGCTGTTCACATAGTAAACACAGTGCAGCGCTTCCGGGTTCTATGTCAGAATGCCGGCTTATTATTGGCCAGCTCTCCTGTGTCAGCATCACAAGCATACGTTGTGGTGCTCATGTGAACAGCGTCAACAAATACAGAGCCGGCGTTCTGACATAGAACCCGGAAGTGCTGCACTGTGTTACTACGTGAACAGTATAGGAGACTGACATGGAAGAGAAGAAATTGTTGAATAAAGTTGTTATTTTTGTTTGTTTTTTGCACACAAAAAGTATTCTCGTCGCTTCATAACATTAAGGTTGAATGAATGTAGTCACATGGACTATTTTAACGATGTCTTTACTACCTTTCTGGACCTTGAATGTGGTCTGTGGTCTGAAGTGTCTGTTGGCGATGAAATGTTGATGTGCCTTGTGCACAATATATCAGAACCATATCAATTATCAGCTGAAATGACTTATTATTAAACTACTATTTACCATAATCTAAAACTCACTTAAAATTTATCTTTACAAAAACACTAATAATTTAATAACACTGTTAAATGTGATCTTTAACACATTTCTAAATAAATATCATTTTTTTTATACTGCATTTTTTAATGTTGTGATGCCTAAATTCTAAAGTTTTTTTTGTGGTTTATTGCATATTTATTTATACAAAATTTTAATTTTATTGGCTATTTATTATCAGTCGTAACATGAAAATAATTTGTTTTTGAATATTGATACATCCCTAGATATATATTTTTAAAAAATGATGCATTGAAAACAGTGTCAGAAATTTTGGGCATTCTGAATGAGCTTCATTCATACATTGATAATGATAATCTCTAAAATATTATGTATTACATTCTGCTGCAATTTAATATGTTGTGCATGTTTTATAAATACCCCTCCAGAATGTTCATTTTAAGCATCAGGAATAACAGAATAACATTTTTGTTTTTTACCTGCAATACATTTGTTTATCATTTTTGATCAGATTTTCTACAACTATGACCAACTACAAAGCCCACAAGTAAAATTAGGGCGTCTAGCAGCAGGAACACATACTAGCAACCTCCAGCAATAAAATCAGTGTGATCTAGACTTTAGAGAGAAAGAATGAATCAAAGAATGAACCAATGTACAGTATGAAGATCTGAATGGAATAGGCAAATGAATGAATGAAAGGTTGTGTGATATATTTAACAGATGTCTTTGAGTGTGTGTAAGATGTTAGGCCTAATTTGGGTTTGGCCCTTTTGTTGAGAATGTTCTCAGGTGAAGAATGCTGCCATTACAGATCCCCCACGTGATTTACTGGGATTGAGCACAAGCGCAGGCCTCAGGCTAAGAGGGTCATCATGACAATTATACAATCTTGTTTTCTCTTTCTTTGCAACCCTGCCCTACATTCCTCTGGGTAATTTACAGCACTGCAGTGAATAGCTACTTCATTTTGGCATTTGTGACATATTGACATATTTTTGCTGTTAAACAATGTTTAAGGTGGAGATACATGGGGTATAATTACAGGTTCACTCTGAACCAGAGTTTAGTGAGATGTCAACAAACCCAACTTTCCACCTCTTTGAGAAGAAGAGAATTACAGATAAAAGAGATGAAATTAAAAGAGAGGAGACATGTTGTTTAACTCTACTGTCCATTGTTCTGCCAAATCTGGTTAAAGGAATAGTTCACCCAAAAATGACCCTGTAATTAGAATAATTTACTCACCATTGTGTCATGTTTTTAAGAATATCCTGGCTGCTCTTTTCCATACAATAAAAAAAGAAAAAAAATTGCATGGTCATTCGAAATTTAAATCTAATTCGCATTTACACACATTCAAATACTGTATAATGTGTCAATATGGGTTGTTCCAGATTGGATGCCAATCAATGCGATTGTCATTTAAGTTAAATGAATTAAAAGTTAAGTTAAATGAAGTAAAAAAAAAAAAAAAAAAAAAAGTTCATTTGGAATCTTGGAATGAAAAATGGAATGAAAAGTAGGACCAAGTGTGTAGAAACCAGGACAGAGGAAACTTATGTTTCTCTGGAAAAACAAACGTGCCAAAATTAGTTTGAGACAATAAATAGTGATAAACAAACAACATGCACAAAGTGTAGGGCTGCAATAAAAAAAAAAAAAAAAAAACATTTTCTTTATTCTTTCTCCAAACCGTCATATTCCAGTGGTCTGTAAATCCAACGCAGCTTCTTGTTAAATGTCTGGTAAAATATCATGTGATCATGAGAGCTCATTAACAATATTTTTATTTTTATCTTTGGAAATGGTATAAACTAACAACAGATGTACTGTATGATCTCTTTTTTCCCTCAGTGTGTCTATCCATCTGTATGTTACTGGGGATGTCATCTAGTTTTGTGGGTTTCTTGGATATAGGGTCCCAAAAATGGGTTTTTGTGTGTGGTGTTTGTTTGTGCCACCTTTTTTCTGCTTGTTTTAATTGTGGCGGGTGGAGGAATCCGCGGTTGCACGTTCATGTGCTCAGAGCAAGGATAAGGGCCAATTATGAGGAACGGAGAGGGAGACAGAGTGGCAGAGACAGGAAAGGAAGGCCTGGTTTGCAGCTGGCCTCCTTACTGGTGCGATGCAGTCTGTCTCATGTGTCTCTCTCTCTGCTCTTGTACTGTAAAGTTCTGCAGTTGTTAATTTTGGTTTCCCTTTTCTCTCTCCAGCATTTGCGCTCTGTGTGGCCAATTAGAGCATGGCTTATGGGGGAGTGTGGAGATTAGCTGTGTTCTGCTGTTTCCTGGTCATGCTGTGTGGAGGGATCGAGTGGGTGTGTTCCTTTGTGCTAAGCACTTCCTCTGTCCTCAGGACCCACTGACTCTTCTTACTAGACATGTGCAAAACTGCATATTATCAAAAGCAGGGTCAGGCCAGGGAACCTTCAAGGGATTGTTTACCCTAAAAGGAAAATTTTGTCATCATTTACTCATCCTCATGTCGTTCTCAACATGTATGACTTTCTTTCTTCTGTGCATCACAAAAGAGGATATTTTGGATGTTTTTTTGTCTGGACAAAAAGGCACAGAGACACTTTTTTTTTCTCTAAAATCATGTTCCACGTTAAAGTTGAGTGCATGATGACTGGTTTTTTCATTATTGAGTATACTATCCTTTTAATACTAATTAGTCTAATAGTGATTTAGGCAAATAATGAACTAGTTGTCAAATGTTGTCAAATTACAAGCCCTGTAAAATTACACTACCATTCAAAAGTTGGGGTCAGTAAGATTTTGTCACTTTTGCTCCTAAGGATGCATTTATTTGGGAAAAAAATAAAAGTAAAACAGTAATATTATGAAATATTACAATTTAAAATAACTTTTTCTCTATTTGTGTATATATAAATATATTTATCTATGTATTTTAAAATGGAATTTACTCCTGTGGTGGCAAAGCTGAATTATCAGCATCATTAATCTCCAGTCATCAGTGTCACATGATCCTTCAGAAGTCATTCTAATATGCTGATTTGAGGCTCAAGAAACATTTCTTATTATTAACAATGTTAAAACAGTGATGCTTAATATTTTTTTTCAGGAATCTCTGATGAATAAAAGTCTTTTATAACATTATAGCCTTTTTTAAAGGTAACACTTTGCAATAAGGTTCATTAGTTAACATTAGTTAACAACTAATAATGAACTGCACAGCGTTTGTGAATCTTTGTTAATGTTAACTTCAACATTTACTAATAAATTGTTAAAATCAAGAGTTGTATTTGTTAACATTAGTTAATGCACTGTGAACTAACATGAACAAACATCTGCATTTTTATTAACTAAGGTTAACAAAGATTAACAAATACAGTAACAAATGTATTGCTCATGGTTAGTTCATGTTAGTGAATACATTAACTAATGTTAACAAATAAACCTTATTGTAAAGTGTTACCTTTATAACCTATATAGTAGCCTATATAACCTATATAGTATTTTTGTTCACTTTTGATCAATTATATGCATCCTTGCTGAATAGAAGTATTAATTTCTTTCAAAATAAATCAAATCAAATCAATTTACTGATCCTAAACTTTTAAATGGTTATGTAGGTTGTAATTTTCAGTTGATTAAAAAAAAAGGATATATATATATATATATATATACATTTAAAATGATAAATGTAAAATTATATAAAAAGTAAATTTATTAAAAAAAAAAAAAAAAAAAAAAAAATTGCAAAAATGTTTGCAGAACAAGTACAAAACTACTGCCCCAACCAGGCTAGCAGAATAAAAAAGCCTCACTTTTGAGCCCTGAGTGGTGCTTGGTTATTCTGATCTGATCAAAGGTTGTTTTGGCCTGAAAAGTTTGAGAGCCTCTAAAGCAGAACAAGTTTCAACTGCACAGATGCGTCTCTTCTACAGTGACTGGTCGTCAGGTTTTGGTTAGGTACGTCAGGTATGGTTATTTGAGAAGTTCATGTCCTGAGGTGAATATGTATGGCTACAGAGTTAAGGTCCTGACCTGGGAGGAAGCTCGTCTTATCTCTTTTCATCCGCATCAATCAAACTTATGGTGTTCTGGGCTCGGCTCATCGCTGTGTGATAAAGAAAACAGCGCATCATTTGTCAGGCGGATCCGCTGACAAGACCCCCATTAAGATCCCAGCCTGAGGCTTTAGGTGGACGAGTCATTGCCTGTCTGTTTTGAGTGACAGTTGATAAAGTGTCGCCTGCGTAGGGAGGACATATTTGTTTACAGATCACTCTCTGGCTAATTGTAGGTGTCTTTTTTTCCCAACCCAGTGTCCCTCATCACAAGCTTCACTCTTCTGTCTGTCTTCAAACTTACCGCTCCCCTCCAAATGAGTCTTGACACTGTGGAGAAACGGCTAATGGATCTGTGTAATGGCTTCTGATGACAAACTCCACGCTTGGAGAACCATGTAATCTCTCCACAATTAATTAAAGCGCTTACCGCTCTCTTACACACACATATGCACACACTCTCTCCACCTCTTCCTCCTCCTCCCTCTCCTTTTCTTTTCCTAAGCAGATGTGGCTAAATGACAGGAATAGCATCGCTGTCAGCGGTAAAAAATGAAGGCCTGGCCTGTTAACAAAGAGAGGGGTGATGTGAGACACAGATGCGGGGTTATCGCTGCCGTAACGCTGGGATGGATGCGAGGGTTCTACGCTCCTTAGCATCTGTAGCTAGGCACTAGTAATTACCACAGCAACCCCCAGCAGCACAACAGTCTGTCAACACCTCACACTATACCACACCACAAAGTGATGAAGAGGTAATGTGTGCGGTAGTTCTGTCTATACCTTGAAAAAGATTGTTAAATTAGTTGTATTTGATTGGCTGGAATAACTTTCCTCTGTCACTGCTGTGAAATGGTTACTGATTATATAAGTATGGCGTGCTAGGTGTCCACAGAAAAATTTAGAAAAATAAAGGTATTATTATTATTATTTTATAACAGTTTATTGATATTATCAAAATATATGTTTTAGTGCTGTTTAAATTAAGATAATTAAATGTTTAACAGGATGTTTAACACATTTCACAAATTTGATTTTACAACTTTCAATTTTTAGTCTGCTGTCCGAACACGAGACTGATAAGTTATTCTATTGACAGTCTTTTTAAAACTGTTATATTATATTACATTACATTGTTACTTTACGTTACGTTACATTACTTTCCATTCCATTCCATACTAGTATCGGTATCGGGCCAATACCAAGCTCATGTACTTGTACTCGTACTTGTAAAAATACCCCCAATACCAAAGACCGATACCTCACGTGACGTAACTGACAGAATTTTCCGTGCACAGAGACACCGGCAGCAGCAGCAGAAACAATGTCAGCCTCAGAGGTGTGGAAATACTTAAAAATTAATGATGACAACACACACATTGCGAACTGCATGCTTTCAATCACAATTCGTTATCGATTAGTGAAGGCTGGATAGGCGGACTCGCGCTGAATGACAGACCAGAAGCGCTCTCTCGCGCGCTCTCTCTCTTTCTTGCGCGCGATCCCAGTTCTCTCAGACAGCACGCGATCAGTTCTCCTTGCGCCTGAATAGTCAAATGCACACATTGTTGTCAAAATATCCATTGTGTGGAGTATCTCACGCAAATACAGTCAGTTATGGCTTAAGTGGACGTAAACATTTGGGTGAAAACAGGATATGTGTCAGTATCCATGGATTCGGTCTTAAAGGGACCGTAGCCTATATTTGTCATTAATGTTAATAAAACAACAAAATATGTTAAATAAATGTATACATGGTAAATAAACCTACTGTATCTGAAAAACAAGTTTATTTAATTTGTATCTCTATAGTATTTGTTGTATTGTTTGTAATTTGTTTGTAAATTTCTTTTTATATAACAACAATTATATATATTGGTAATTATGCCCTTTGAAGGTTATTGGACACTGAAATTTTTGTTCTTTAAGTTTGTGACAAGCACATAAAAGTTATTACTTTTTTCGTTAGAGTAATAATGAAGAAGCTGTTCTGCATTCATTAGTCTCACTGTGTTGTGCTTGGAAAACTGCAACATCACCAAAAAAAAAAAAAGAGAGAGAGAGAAATTAATAAATGTATAGGTATAGGTATCGGTATCGGCGAGTACTAGGAAAAAAAAGTATCGGTACTCGTACTCAGTCCTATATCATATATATATATATATATATATATATATATATATATATATATGATTGAGTTGTTGAATGAGTGGAAAAATGTCAAACTGTAGTGATGTGATTATCATTTTTATTTGGAAATCTTCAGTTCAGTTGTTTTGTGGCGGCTGGTTTCTAATTTGGAAGATAAGGATGAGTGGCCACAAAATGCGTTTAGCTCTATACCTATTACCACATCATCTGTTCAGTCCCATTAATAATTAGTTACAGCAAATCCTGCATGAACTCCTCTCAGCCTTGAGAGAACTCTTCAACTTCATCACCTTTTCTCTTTGTCTTTTTCACCTTTGTGCTTTTGTTTTCTTTTTCCACTGTGATATCGATCCGAATGCAAAAGCATAATTAAGCTCATTTTAGAGATAATTCCTCCATCTTAGTTGATGTTTTATAAATAAATGAGAAATTCTCTATGCTTTGTGTAAGTTTTGATAGGAGCCATCAGTTTGGAGTTGCTTTCGCCATTGATTTGATTAAAGGCATTATGCATTGTTTAATGAGTTTTACACTTGGCTGGGTGGAGAAGAATTGCAATACGTTCTTTGACCCAAAACTCGCTCGTTTTCCTTTCTTTCCTGATCCTCTGTCCTCCTCATCCTCCTTTTCCAGCAAAGAAGAGCCGGCATTGGCACACAGCGCAAACATCGCACAAATCACTGGAGCCTTTTATTTGGAAATGTATTTGTTTTCCCCCTTTCAAATTGATTCTCAAAATCAGTTTTGCTTTAATTTCCATTTTCATAAGAGTTTGATAACTACAGCAGGAATTAATATGAAGATTGGTTACCTACCGTATGCGAGAGAATGTTGGGAGAACCACAAAAAAAAAAAAAAAAAAAAAATTCACAGTGCCGCAAATTGCCTCGCAATTAGAATTTAAAAAAAAAAAAAAAGAAAAAAGAAAAAAAATATATTTTTCCCGCTCTCTCTCACCTTCACTTTTTCTTTCAGTCTCACTCTTTCATTTAGCTTCCGAAGCAGTCTTGTTTAGATACCCAGTTCATACCTGTGTCTGTTCAAAAAATGCAGCGTATAAAAGATGAGCTGAATATGTTTGGCTGAATATTGCCCTCCTTCCCTGTGCCGATCTGTCTTGCTTAGGGAAGCAATCCTAGGTGCAGTGGATAAACTAATATCAGAGCATCACCTCAGAGAGACAATACAAACGATGGGGTAATCTTTCATCTCTTTATGCATACAGGGAAATATGAAAAATTGCAGTTTAGGAATATTTCTGCGAGATTGGAGGCTCAAGCGGCGGTCGCCGCGGCGCCCAGGGCCACTTCTGACGCCATGACAACCAGAGGAAGAGTGATGAGAGTATTATGCCCGCCTGTCGCCCCGCTACGAGCCCCCTGCCAGGGCCGCACGTCAACGCACACACACATGCTATTTCTCTCATCGTCGTGATTGACAGCTGGGCTTGACATAATTGTCTCCGTCATCTCTCTCTCCGGTCGCTTTATTGCTCCTGCTGCGGTGGCGTCTCTGCTGGAAGAGAAAGATAAATCTGTCATTTATCACTCCTCCTTTCATCCCTCCATCACTCGTCTCTAACAGACCCTGTTAAGGGGGTAATCTGCCTGTGTTAGCCAGCGAGCCTATTCATCACCACGAGCGGACCCGGAGGGGTCACGCCGCTCATCCCGTCCCCGGTCCCTGTGCGCTGCAGCTAGGCCGGCGGTGAGAGCGAGCTGGTGTGAGCGAAGCTCAGGATCAAGCTCAGGGCAAACAGAACAGGCTCACAGCAATAAGGTGGCATTAGGCTGGGATTGACGCTCACGCTCGGGTCTGAACTCCCTTGATTAGATCTCATATTAGCTTTTAGCATATGGCTAACACCTGAAAACCCCAGTGCACCGAGTAAGCCCTGGGACTTATTGAACACACAGCCATATCCCTTGCCTGTGCTCAAGATGATATCAAAATCCTGTTGATGGGTACCTTGGTCATATTGCTAGCCTCTTAACGCTAAGTGTGCCTCCATGACCAGCTGTTAGCCGTGCCGTCGCCTTATGTGTCTGAAAACACACCTCATTTTCAGCCCGAAGACCGTCTTGTGTGTGTTTTGGATGAGGTGACTCCCCCCCCCCCTTCTTAGAAAGTGCTGAATCCCCTACAATTTAGCAGGTAAATGTGATTGCCTTCACCTCTGAAGTGTTTTCAGAGAGAGAGAGAGAGGATTTTATTTGGCAGTTTATTGCGTCATCTTTCTCTAAAGCTTCTTTGTTGCAGAGAGTCTCTGAGCGTCTCTGTTTACTCCCCATATATATGTATTATCAGTCTATCTCTCCTCCCCTTCAATATATACTTTTTTTTTTTTTTTTTACTTCACAACCGGCTGCTTATTTCTCTCTCTCTCTCTC